>KK114437.1:81878-161679 GCA_000611955.2 Stegodyphus mimosarum
TGTAACAATGCCAGTTTAATATTGCTAATCTGATTATGCTTACCCTTCTCGCCTCCGGGTGTTGATGCCAGAGGGCATCATTTCTTAATTACTACCGCTATTGGCCTATGGCAATCAGTTTGATTTACTAATCAAGACTCATAGAAGTCGATATTAGTCGTAGATTGAAGATCACAAGAACAAGTGCATTCTGAGTTACAAAATGAATTACATGTAAAGCTGTTAGGTGAACTTAGCGCCAGAGTGTCGCTATGGTAAACAAGTATAGTGAATTTTAAAGATTACATTTATTCTATTTTGGTTTATGCACTACCGACGAAGTAGATTAAATTCAATTCAATAAGTTTATATGAAATGCAAGAAAAATGTGTATAATTTAATATTCCGTACAAGGAAGTCATATGGTATCAACTCTGTCATGTGGTACATCAGATTGTTTTTAAATGTATAAATCTGAGGTCAGTACAAATTACATAATTTGTTATAAATTCAGCTTTGATACATTTTAGGTTTTGTAATCTATTCCGTTTGAAATCTAAAGAAGAATTACTGCACTATGTAGGAATTGTTATTAAACTATATAGGAATTATTTTTTGGGTAAATAAAGAATTATTGGACTACATGGGAAAAGAATTATTTGACTCTACATGAATTATTTTAGTCCTGAATAACAAGAATGAAACTTTCAAACTCATTCGCTCTTTCTTAGATATGAAAAGGCAAATTTTTTTGTTCTTGTGGCTTCAAGAACTGTATACATAATTCCATATTATAGTTCTTCCTTTCATTATCAGGTAGAAAAAGTGTCTTCATCAATTTTTTCGAGCATAGATCGTTTGCTGTCCAAGTCGAAGTGGATGAGTTCCAAGAAAAGGAATCAGCTTCTTCAGAAGGTTTCTATTGTTTAATTATTTAGGTACTTTGATATTTATAGTTATCTGTATAAATTACAACTATTTTAAAGTCAGCTCATTTTTCAATTCTTCTAGGTAAAAATGATGGATTTAAGATTCCCATTTAGAAAAGAGGAAAACCTCAGCAGAACATTACTCTTTAAAACTTCCGAAGTAATTGTGTTTTTTTTTCTTCTAGACTTCTGACATATAGTTTCTAAATCATGTCTCTACTTATACTGCCATGAATTTTGTGTTTAGATTGCTAATGTTAGTAGAATTATAATTAAAATTGTTTTATTTCCCCGTGCAATGAGCGCGAGATGAGTTTGAAGAGAAATCTATATCGGAAAAGTAAAAAAAAAATACAGGAGCACGTGAATTTAACATTTAATAAATAGATATCTCGTAATTTATATTTAAATTGAATGAATGTAATTGACTACTGTGTTAGCTGTAACCGTAATTCTATTCTTTTGTTTTCCAGAAATTTCGAGAAGCGACCGATTAAAAAGCTTTAAAATGCCGGAGAGAGACATCTCAGCTCAGTTGTTGTTATTATTGTTGAACGGATTAGCTTTCTGTGCGCTTTGGACTGCGTTCTATTTAACGAGTTTTAGTAGTTTAAAATATAGCTACTGATTATATTACGTGATACTGTGATATTTTACGAATATCTTTGAGGGAAAATACAGCGTTTTGTTATATTTCTTGTGATGAGGATAAATTTTATTAACTTTTTATCAGACTCGTGCATTCAGGCTATTACGAATCCGTACGCACGCAACAATATTATCTCTGGGATAAAAAGTTGTAATAAGGAAAACAAAGTTACCAGATCACTATATTATACGCAAAAAGTATGCAGAACGCATTATCAAAACAGAAGAAGAAATACGAAATAATGAAATTGAAATTGGAAAAATTATGCATTTATTCTCTTGGTTATATATAATATTTTCAGAGTTCTGGTTACTTCTACTATTGCGAAGGCTGTTAATATGTAGATATCAGATAAATAGAATGATAGACTTTGTAATTTATGCATTAAAAAAGAAATTATGCGTTAAAGAAATTAACAAAAAGAACAGAAAGAAACGTAACTGAACGTAATAGAAAATTGAGAGAAAGAAACGTAATTGATCCTAAGTTAGCAAGAGCTGATTTACATATAAAATTTCCGTAAATCTTTGCCGACTGTACACATTTATTTACATGAGAACTATTTATAAACTCATTTGCTTACGAACTTTTATAAACCGATTTTAAAATTAAGCATATATTTACGGAATATGTAAATTAAAAATAATCTACAATACCAAAACATAATTAAATAATAATGAGGATTATATATAAATTGAAACTGAAGGCTATGTATTGCGTATTCAAACTATTTACCTGCAGCATAACACACTTCTGTAGTGTACATTTTATATTGAAAATTATTTACTACAAAGTTTTTTATTTAGGCTTCCTTGAAACGTGGTTGGGGTGGCATAAGTATTTTTTCTTTGCAACTACTTTGTCTCTAATAGTACCTCAAAAGAAGAAATCAAGATTAAAGATTTAGAGAAAGATTTAGACATATCAATGGATCTCCGTTTGATTGATGTTGACCTATTCAGTGACTAGAAAGGTTTTAGGCAGAACTCATTATTTTGTTGCAATCATAAAGCGGCCGCCAAGTGTAAAACTTTTGTTTTCAATGAGTGCTTAAACCACAAGTCGAAGAATCTTTCTCTGATTTCTCTGTTGATTGACAAATCTCTCTTAATGGAGAATGAAGCGATTCGATGTGGGTGTTAGTCAAGACCCTAAGTCTGAAATTTGAAAATTTCCATGGGAAAAGTCCATTATGTTACATATCTTCTCTGTTCTCTGCAACAGAAAAATGTATTGTTACAAATTTTGTATTTGAATAGATAATGTTAGTAGAATTATAATTAAAATTGTTGTTATTTCCCGTGCAATGCAGCGCGAGACAAATTTTAAGAGAAAGCTACGCTGGAAAAGTAAAAATATAGGAGCACGTGTGTTTAACATTGAATAAATGGATACCTCGGTAATTTATATTGAAATTGAATAAATGTAATTGACTACTCTGTTAGTTGTAACCGTAATTACATCCTCTTATTGCTTTTCAAAAATATCGAGAAGCAGAAATTACTAGATATTTCTCGCGACCTAACTGAAAACTATAAAAAGCCAGAGAGAGAGCATCTCAGTTCAGTTAGCTGCTGTTGTTATGTTGATCGGATTAGCATTCTCTTTAAATGCGCCATGCGTTGCGTACTATTTAAGGTTTTTAGTAGTTTTGTAGAGACATTAGGTTATTTCGAAGCAGGAGACATGAAAAATTAGTAATGCCGTCGCCGGGACTCGAACCACGGACCTCTCGAAGACGCGTCGAGCGTGCGGACCACTATACTACGAAGGCATGCCAAGAGGGCGGGAGAAATACCTTATAGCTTGTAGTATAACAACTTATTATTACTGTGTGATATTGTGAACACTTGTACGAACATGTTTTAGGAAACTTCCAACGTTCTCTTACATTTCTTTTGATAAGAATAAATTTTATTAACCTTTTATCGGACTTGTTCATTCAATCTATTACGAACCCGTACGCACGCAATAGTATTTACGATTTTTTTGTTTTTTTATGCTGCCAAAAGTAAATCTGTGCACTATATGTAATTCAGAAATAATGCGAATTATACGTAACTCAGAAACACCTCCTAGTTCTTTCTCGAACCTTATATAGTACATCGTTCAATTTTTGATTTTTTTTCAAACGTCAAATTCGATTTTCAACTCAGTATACTCATTAACTATAGCTACTGTAATTTTTAATTTCTTAGTTTTGTACGAATGCCTTAGGAATACTATTTCATCTGTAAGTATGATAATCGTTCTTACAGTGACCACTATTTAGCGCGTTACAGATCAGTCTTTTTCGATAAAACATATCGCATTTCCTATAAATGGATACCGTAGAAGATGGCGAAATTTATATAATAGCTCACACTATTCTTCCTAATCTCTAACAATCCTCTGTTTGATAATGTTATTTCAAAATCCATTCGATGAAATTTTCGATGAAAGGCAATTAAATTACCACTCATGACATTCACGGGAATCTTCTTTCAAATAGCAAGAATAAATCAACAACAATTAGGAGAAGAGGATGCTGATTATATGTTAGCTGTTATAAAGTAAATACAATAATTTATGAGTAAAAATGTGTACCATTGTTTCTGAATTCCGAGGATATTAACAGGTTTAATGATTTTGAAAGAGAATAGTATTAAAATGCCTTCTTTTGTAGTGACTGAAATGCCTAAAACTTGCTAAATGCACGCTTCAAATTATAAGGAAGAACTTCATCAAATTTGATGCCATTTGGCCCATTTCTTAGATATGCAGGAAGCGAGAACTGTGAATAATGTAAGCAGAAATCTGAATTATCCTCCCTTCACACTCTTACTCTAGCAGTGAAAATAAGTTCGAACTTAAAATTAACATTTTTGGCAATTAGGTTTTAAGTTTTAAACGCAACAATAATTGTTACAAAAATGAGCATAGGTATACTTTGAATCAAGAATCAGATGAGGAATCGATGAAGTAAAATTCCTGAAGTGTTCATACAGAAAAATAAAATTACTTGAAATTAAATTTGTATTTATTGCGTTATTAATCTCTGCCCCAGTTCATGAAATATCACGTTAATCTGTGAATGTTGTTTTAATTTGTAAAGTTATCAATTTATTCTGTGTAAGAAAATTGATATTATTCTTAATACAGATAGAACCTGAAAATTATTCTGGAATCGTCATTAATCTTTACAGACAGATGGTCATCGAAATGTTGAAAAAACTCACGCCGACAAGAGAAATAGTTGAAACAATTGAACCTGGGTAAGATAATGTTTTCTAGTCTAAAAAATAAACGTCTTTAAAATTATTACTATCATTTTCTTTAGGCAGCATCTGTTTGCTAAAATAATGGGAAAATTTGAAACGTGACTTCTTATTATTTAAATATTAGTTTGTTTCATTTTCTGATGTTATATGTTGTGATCTAATTAAGAAATAGAGAAAACGGAAGCATTTGTTATTTTTACTTGCTTCCTGCTAAATGTTTAGAGTTTTAAATGAAAATGAAATGTTTAAGAGTTTTTCTCAAATACTCGAGGCATTGTTTTGATTTGTTTTGCATAATTATTGAATTTAAGTTTACGTATATTTCATAAAATGAGTATTGTATACAGTTATTTAAGCTGTTGACTTAATATTTTTTAATTAATTTAATTTATAAGCAAACAGTTTTTGCCGTTCGAATTTTTATTGAATATAGAAAATTACCTGGAACAGAAGGAAAATAAAAGCCCTAAAAAAGAATGATGTTGTTTTTAAAAATAATATAGCAGTGAGCAAATGTTTTACGTCTGAATTTCAAAACTTGAAGAAAATCCAAAACGAATAAATAGCCCGGTAAACTAATTCTTAATGCATATTTCCCCACAGTGCAATTAAATGGTTTGTGTGTTTTAAAAAGAATTCCTTTCCTTTCATTACTCAAAATTTTTATTAGATTATTTTATATTTTCAAATTTAAACTTTCATTAATAGTTAGAATAAGAAAGGCTTTGAGGTGTTACTGCTTTCGGTTTCGATGAAATCAAACAGCAATAAATAGTCATCTGCTGTGCCCCTTACCACGGCAGATGAGCTTCTTTTATGTCCATCGCAGTAAAAGTGCAGTGTCCACAGCAACGTTAATTTACAGATTAATTTTTATCTGAATATTTGTTTCAATAATTATACAAAACCAATACTGGAAACATTTTGCATCAAGAATAATTTTATAAAATGAGTATCATAAACAAAATAGATTTCTAACAACCTATAGAATGTTATTTGGAAGATTTCTAATTTGTCTCCAGTAACATCTGTAAATGCTTTCTCTTTAGTTGAGTTGAATTGTATTTAAAACATGAATTCTCAGCCTTTCAAAGTATTTTAATGTTTCCTTAATTTTATTTAAATCATAGTGTGCTTGTGATTCCGTTCGTATTATATCATTTTATACTCAAGAAAGAAACGTAGAAACAACCTCTGGAGCTTTCAAATCTGTTTTTTTTTTAGTTGAGTTTTTTGACTCTGTAATATTAGGTATTATTATTTTTTAATTACCTTTGAGACTATTATGAATACTTTTAGTATATTTAAATAAGTGTAATATGTACTGCTTCCAACTTCTATATGTGCATAGCATACGCTATAGTGTTAAGACAAAATATCTGCGTATTTTTCCGTATTTTAAAATTTTCTATATTATTTTTTTAAAACAGCTTATGGTAAATTCTTTTTTAAAATTTTAAACTACGAAACGAAATTTTGAGAGTACGAGTTTTTAATTTTCTCTTTTCGTTGAAAATTAAACCAGAATACACGGACGAATTAGTTTTTTTCTCATCATATTTGCGCTGCTTTTTCACACCCAATAATTAGAACTTCAATGACTGTTGACTCTTTAATTGTTTTTGATAATTTTCAATAATAATTCAGTATGAGCTTTTAATATTGATTTATTATTTTCAATAATAATTCGGTTTTAGCATTTTACAATATTAATTGATTATTGTCAATAATTATTCAATTTGAACATCTTTTAATTTTAATTATTGGATATTTGAAGGCTCCAGTTGAATAATTATATGCGCTTTTACTATCATTAAGAGCAACGAAAAGAAAAATATTTAGATCAAATATGTTTTTGATTTCTAATTCTTTTCCGCTTAAGGAAATTTCAGCTAACTTCAGAAAGATCAGTTTCAGGAAACGGATCCGTAGTATTTGCCTCCTTTGACAAGATTCGTGAGCCTTATATTAAAATTTATGGACCGAAGTATGTATTATCTTCTTTCATATACTTTCTTTAAATAATGTCTTTTCTTTTACTGTAACTGCATATCAACTTTAACTTTTAACTGTATATCAGGATGCTTAAACATGTCTTCTGTATTTAAAAGACTTTCTTAAAACTCTGACCTTTTCCCCCTTAAGGGCGTTTAGTTATGGAGGCTTTGGCGCATTTATTGCAAAGAAAATTTCAAGAATACTAATCAGGGAAGGTAAAAGGCCTTTTTATTTATATTTAATATCATAACAATTAGTCTTCAAATTAAGCATGCAATTGTGAAACTAGCTTTCCCATCATTCGAGAAACAAATATCTCTTTTTACTGTACGCAAATCCGCATTTTAATGATTATACACCGTGTCCGCAAAAGCCCTCACCCAGCCCTTACCATAGCAATTAGTTTTCAAATGATGGACGAATATATTAACCATGCAATTGTAAAGCTAGCTTTCCCATCATTCGAGAAATTAATATCTCTTTTTACACTGTATGCAAATCCGCATTTTAATAATTACGCACCGTGTCCGCAAAAGCCCTCACCCAGCCCTTATTTTCGCTACCGTTGATAGCAGACATTTCCCCCCCCCAATTACAGAAATGTTCTAAATGATGTCTATGCCAATGACGTATCAATGTTTCGTTGATGAATATTTCGTTTTAAAAATATAAATCTTATGCACATAATTCTTGTAGAATTCGTAATATAGAATGCATTCGCAGGCTTAAGTACTAATAGCTAGCCAAATTGTAATATTTTTTGCATTAATTAGAAACGAAACATATTTTTACTTCAGTGACTTTTTGTAAGATTACTAGAATATGATTCTGAAGTAATACAGCTTAAGAAGAATATTAATAACGTCTTTTTAGACTTTGAAACTTATAAATTGCTTGTCTAAAATTCTCTTGGCATATTAATTTAATTATAATTAATTATTAATTATTAATTGGCAAAATTATAATTAAAAACGCTTAGAAAATCACGAAAGAATAACATTGAAAGACATTTGAGACAAAAAAATTTCAAACCAAAATTATTTTTATTTATTTATTTACAAATTCTTAACGCAAATTGAAAGTGACCTCAAAAATCGCAAATTGTGAAACAAATTTTTCAGTCAGTTTTTATCATACGTGGGTCAAACTTTTGTGTTTTAGTTTTCAAAATGGATACGAAATAGTCATAATATAAGTAGAGGAGGAATGTATAAAAAGTTACATTTCATCATTTTTAAAAAATTTAGTTCTTTTAAATTTGAACTCGACAAAACGTGAATATTTGCTCTATTAAAACATTTTTGTTGTTGAACATATATGCTAACGGTATACTAACGGTTGCGAAAATAAATGTTGGATAAGGACTTTTATAGACATGATGAATATGAACTTCATTTCTTTTTTTAACACTGCACTGTATCTTTAAACATAGAAATCTGAAAATGTATCTAAGCTTCGTTTGCTCGTCATATTTTAATTTTATGCAAATTTGTAGGCTTGTAAAATTAAGAGATGATTTCTTCTATGCGAAGAATTTTGAACGTATTCTTAGGTTTAGTAAGTTAGATATGTGTATACAAGCGGCTCGCATCTGAGAGTCGTTTTCCGCACTTAAATCAATATTTTTTTTTATCATTATTAGTGATATTATAAGTATATTTTTATAGATTTATAAGGTTTCTCCTTCAATCTCTTGACTTTCTTGCTCAGCATATGCTGTGAAACCCTATGTGGAGGACAGTGAGCAAATCTACGCTATGTCCTTTAGTGTTGAAGAACTACAAAGTCAGAAAGAGGGTTTAAAGTGACCCTTTAATTCAAATAATTACAACTCTCCAACTTGAGAGTAAGCCACTACTTGGGCTGAACTAAAATAATATGAAATAAAGTGTGTTAACAATTCAGATACCTAACTTAACTTTAAGTAGGACAACGAGGGAAGCCTAACTCTTAGTGAAATGCAATAAATGCGAATTTCACTAGCAAGCACTAGTAATTGCAATTGCCTATGCAGGCGAACTTTCAGTAGACAGAGGAAATCTTTGCGCGCACAGCCTTACGGCGATAAATCCAAGACTGATTTTTCCCCTCGTTAACTCCTGCCTTTTAAACTGCTAACAGATATATGCGATTTGCATAAATATCACGCTCGCGCTAAATTCGGGCAGCAACTGAAACTTTGAGATATCGATAGGAAAGTTCAAACTAAAAATAATTTGGTTAATTAAAATAATGAATGCTACAGATTGTTTAGATTTTGCGAAAATACATAATGGTGTATACATATCCATACTTTTAAACGTTTTTTGAATTGAAAATTATTTTAACACTTTTAATTACCATTGATGAAGTTGTTGATTTACATAACTTAAAAGCTGTCGTCGTTAACTTGCAAATTAATTTAAACCTGTATTTTAAGTATGGAAGGATTTTACTAAAAAATGTATTCACAATTGCACTTTGAGCTGTTCATCTAACATTACGTATGGTCTTGTTGTTACTTTGTATGCTTTCAGATGTAACTTAAAATAAATATGCTAACGTTGTTGAAAAAAAATTAAAGTTTGTTATTTATAAATACGGCGCAAGGGACGAAAGCCAAAGAAATAAGGCAGTTTAAATTTTTTTTTCAGTTTTTTTTTACGTTTTCTGTAACAAAAGTTATGTAGATTAAAAATGAAAAAGTTTAGGTAATGATTTTTAATAAAATTGACAGTGGTACTAGTTATTAATGCTTTTTAATTTCCGCTTTGTTATACAAAAAGTTAAACAACAGTTACGTTAGTTCATTAACAGTTCGTTATACAGTTAAATAAGAATCAAATACAGTTAAATAAAAATCAAAGTTAAACAAGAATCAATATGTTCGCGTAAAAAATTAACTTTTGAGTTAACTTAAAATTAACATTTTGTGTGGTTTAGAAAGAAAAGACAAAAAACTTGAATAATTAGATTCTGGATATTTGAAATCTGAAAATATCTAAAATTCTGTTTAGTTAACAAAACATATTGTATGTGCTTCCCGTAGCGTCGAAATACAATTTAAGTTGGTTTAAGATTTTCAGCTGTCAACTATACCGATATTAAATACTAAAGTAAATTTGAAGTGAAAGGTTCTTGCTTATGCATTTATGACAATATTATACTTTAAAATAAAGTACTATTTTTTAAGTATTTAAAAAAAGGTTGTAGTACATTTTAAATAGTATAACTTTGATTTTTAGACCTGGAGATACACCTAAATGAGGAAACTGACTTAATGGCAGCTTGGTCAAGCAATGCAAATGTCAGCAGTTGTCTAATCAACTTCATAGCTGATCATTTACCTATCAGTGAGAAGGTAAGACACTATTAGAATACATGAAATACAAACTGATGTTTAAAATTTAAGTAAAGAATACCCAAGAGTTATTGATATTGACTATTCACTACGCATGCTTTAAGTATGTAATATCTATTCATAGGCAGTTTCGCTTCTTAAATGTTATATTCTTTAGAAAAAATTTATTTAATCCTGCTCCATCAATTTTAACAAAGTTTTCGCAATATGATCGAACGAAATATTCCATAGCAAAACAAATCTACTAACTTCACTTAAATACCTGACTGATTCCAGATTTCAATGGAGCCACGTAATTATTGAATTCCTGAAAGAACAGGAGAGGTATTTCTGTGGCACTCTAGAAAAATTCCTCTTAAGTTCTTAATGCGTTAACTCCCCAAAATCTAAGCTGGCGAAAAATCACCAAATGTCATAAGATTAACGACAGAAATTGTTACTAAAGCCTGTGGAAATGCTTTCACTTAAATTTCTGATTTTACTTAGGCCATTCCTTATGAGTTTAACTGGTCGACTTTAAAACAACTACATCATAATGAGTGAAATAAGTACTTATAAACACGACAAATAGCCAATAATTCAGGATTTAATTAAATATGCAACAAATAAACATAAAATTGTCATATAATACGTCTGAATATTTAAATAAATTAAAAAATACGCTACAGTATATAAACATAAAGTAGGAACAAATAAATGCAAAAGTTTACGAAATTTACTATTAGTATCATCATTATTCTATTGGGCAGCGTTTGGAACTTCGGAATTAAACCAAGCGTTTTTGAGAACGTTTGCATTCCCTTGAACGTTCGCGGACTCTTTCAGATGTAGAATATGAATAAAATAAAATAGCCTATGAAATTGTCACAATCTGATACCGTTACATTTTTAATTAAACTATAAGGTATTTCTCCTGCCTTCTTCGCATACCTTCGTGGTGTGGTGGTCAGCACACTGGGCGCGTATTCCAGAGGTCCGTGGTTCCAGTCCCAGGGAAGGCGTTTCGCATTTTCATCTGACCTGCTTCGTAATAATCTAATGTCTCTACACTGGCACCCGAACTAAAAAAGGTGGTGGATGATGATGCTCCAGCACCGGGATTTGGCGATTGGGTCCGACTGGGCGAAGGCGTTGCTCATTTTTCATCTCTTCTGCTTTAAAAAAAATACCTAATGTCTCTACAAAACAATAAAGAAAATGAAAAGTTTTATGTGGATTATTATAACAGGATGTTTCAATTACTAAATCATTTCTTAACTGCTATAAATCTTTTAGAAGTCTCGCACATAATGTGCAAACGATGGGAAAATTATATGTGTCAATCACTTTAATTTCGATGAGTGTTATTGAGTCCATAAAATTGTAGCTGATCAAAAATTTCAAATTTTTACATTTCTGTGAAAATCAATTTGTAATCTCCGTTTTTGAATTAACATTTTTTCATTGCAATTTGTATTTCTTCGAAATTTGCATCTAGAAACTTAACAAGTATAACTGTTTACGAAAGAAAGACAATAAGTAAGTCACAAAAGGCAACTACAAAATATCCTAAGAGAAATTCATCTGACTTTTTGTTCTATTTTTCAACATAATCTTGTTAATTATCTACTATATACTTGTCCCATTGTTTTATTAGTGCTCCAATATCAGCTGCATAAATATCTTTCGGTTGATGTCTTAGCCACGTTAAGACTTCATCTTAAAAATCGTCCTCATATGCATAGCTTTTGTTTTCAAGATTTCTTTCATTGGAACAAACAAGCACTGCTGCTGTTATTGTTGTAATATGCATTTCATTTCTCGAACTAGTTCCTCCAACCTCTGCTCGATCTAGAGAGGAGGCCTACTTTAGTTTTTTTTCTCAAATTCTGGAGCAGCCTTGAGAAACATTTTGATGTACTTGTGAGCCGTTTTATGCTACAAATACTTTTCACCGTGAACAAAGAATATTTCTTTATGAAAATTTTTCGCATGAAGTTCTTTTTCCATACCTCCCTCACTTCAAAACAATCATTAACAGACACTGCTGTCTCTTGTGCAGTCATCACGTACCAACGGCATTTTCAAACTAAGGCTGTTCTGCCGAACTACGTCTGTTCTGCAGCCTATTAACATATATGGAAAATACTCGTTGCTATTTCAAAATATATCATGCTAATTTGTGACTTACTTAATGACTTTCCCTCGTGCCTTCTCTCAAATTTTTATTCATGGCATCTAGGACAGCTTGTTATCGTAGGAGAACATGCTTTTTCTGTTTCGTTTTATTAATTCGAATAAGGTAATCAATGTCTCCATGATATATTTCCTCTAAGATGCTTTTTCGGATAAAATACTTATTTAGTCCGGTTTCTTGAAAAACATATATTACACTTTTGATTTCTTACAAACCGTTAATTTTTTCAAGAATGACCTGCGTTGGAAGAAAAGAAATATATACTGTTTGAATAATTAAAATTGTAATATTTAGAGCCGCATAAATTGCGGCTCTAAAACAGGAACTCTATCGTAATAATCTTCTAAGTTAGTTATAATACTCAGTTAGCTTACTGTGATGTGGTTATTTTAACTGTTTTCACCTTGGCTAACAGAAATGTTTTATCTCAGACATGCCTTTAATGTTTTTATAGGCTTTGTCCGATGTGAGGGAGCTCTTCCTTGATCAAAGTTCATTGGAGATAGCTTATGAGGTAAGGAATTAAGATTCAGAAGTCTTTTTGCATTTATGCGCGAGATCTTATATACACTCGAGTGCAAAATGAAGAGAGTTTGCAAATAATGGATATTTTTTCGAAGAGTATTGAACCAAAACTACTAATTATGCGGCCGAAGAATTATAAAAATATTCATAGTCGACTGTGGAGCTGTGATTTCGAAGGGTATGCAAGCGATCTAGGGGTTTTCGGTGATTTGCGTGCTCGTACTCCTTCACGATATTTTTATATTACTCATCAAGTAAAGTGAGTGGCTATCGGCAGATCAATCACAAGTGCAGATGGTTACAGAGCTCAATGTATCGTCTGTGATTTGTGAAAACAGTCTCAGCACACTGGATCCGTATCGAGAAGACCTGGACGAGGTCGACCAAGATTCATAACGACCAATGAGGATTGTTATTTAGCATTAGCGTATAGACACAGGACTGCTACAGCTTCATAGCTATCTCGTGAGCTGTATGCTGCCATTGGAACCCTAGTTTCACGGTCTACAGTTGCCCGGAAGCTTCACAAGATGCGACTATAAGTCAGACCTGCTGTTTGCATCCCGCTCACTGCAGCACACAAGAGAGCGCGCTTGCAGATAACAAGAGCCTTGAATCAGACTCAGTGGAGCACTGTCTGTTTTACAGATGAGTTCCGAGTCGCCTTGGAAACTGATTCCCGACGTACCTGTATTTGGAAAGAACCCGGAACACGATATCATCCCTCTCTCATCAGTGAAAAGGATCATTACCGTGGTGGTGTAATAGTTCGCGAAGGCAACAGGTTGGACGGCCGCCTCACCCCTCATGTGTTTGATGAACGCATTCTGACTGCTGTGAAGTATAGAGAAAGATCTTAGGGTCCTAATTCAGTTTGCCCTGGGTTACTGGTAATGGACGACATCGATCGTCGACATAGGGCTCAGCTGGTCCACGATTACCTGGAAAGTAAGGCTATTCACCGCATGGATTGGTCGGCCGGATTTTATGACCTTAATCCTATCAAGAATATCTGGGATGTTCTTGGGAAAGCAATTTCATCTTGCATTTCCTCTAGGAGAACCAACCATCTTGGAGTTGAAATCTGCCTTGCTGCAGGAGTGCGATTAACTGCCACAAGGAATCTTCACCTGCCTCCTGTCCAGTATGCCGATACGCTAGCTGCTCAAGAGGACCATATCCTATGTTATACTCATATTTAGTTCGATATTACAACGTGCATTTTGGACATAGCTAGCTACACTATGAGCTTTACTGATATTCATACATATATAAAATTACTTTTGAATGGTACATTTCTTTCTCTGTTGTAAATGTATATTCATGCCTAATTTTGTTAAAATCTCTTCATTAGTTTTCAGTGCAAGTTAATTTTGCACGTGAGTGTATATATTTATGTATATGAATAGATATAGAGATATAAATTCATAAGTTTTCTCGTTTATTAATCCGTCTATTCATGTATACTGCACTATGATATAGATGTAAATTTATTTCTTATATAATTAAAAGTCAGGTTTCTAAATTTAAGTTTATTTAAATCGAATCACATATTAATTTTAATCGCTAAAATTTTCTGTTGTTATGTTACTATTTCAATACTATTTTATCTCAAATCGTGTGGTAAAAGGAAAGAAATCTAGTTGAATATCGGCTTTGGGTATATTTGATGACTGATTGGTTGGCACTAAATTTAAATTCGTGCGTTTTTAAAAAGCAAAATGTATGAAGTCTTTCTCTTTCTTTTTTAAGAGTTTGAAAAGTAGGACAGAAGATGAAGAGAAAGCGCTACCAGGACTGGATATGAGTGAGGAACAGATGTTTTTCCTCGCCTACGCTCAGGTTAGTACTTTAGATCCCCCTGCGTCATTCATAAAAATAGACTCTGTGTTTATTATTCTCTACAGACTCGCTTCATATATCAGAATAATCCATTACCCAATACGATACTCTTTCAGAGAAATCTCAAATGAGTATTATTTCAGAAAGTTAAATAAACTCAGTAATTTTAGCGTATAAGTACATAAAAGAATGAAAATGAATTTCTCCACATGAGTATTGAAAAGAACTGTAGTTGTTTCCTTTTAAGTCAGTTAAAACATCACATGTAATTAAGGACTTCATTTGTAAAATTAGATGCATCGGAATCCTATGGAAGGCGTTAGGACAGGCAAATAAAAATTGGTAAACAAAATAACAGGAAATAAGACAAGAAATAATGAATCAATTAAATTAAATATATTTTAATGAAATAAATGATAATGACAATTTGAAATACATTAAAAATAAATTAAAATGAAACAATTAACTTTAAAAATTAAATGATATAATGTAACAGTGGATGATTTTATCGTGCCTGGCTGAATAATGATTACAAAGCATGATACCGAAGATAAGTGAAAGGCTGAAGGAATTTCGAAAAACACATTTCGCAATCAGATCAAATTGCTTCTCATTTTAGCTTTTAATTCATTTAAAGGATTGCGAAAAGGCGATTGAATATAAATATCCGTATCGCAGTACCATAGTATTTCCTCTTCTTAATGATATATTTCGTCTTGGGGAACTTTTTCCCCTGCGTGTTTTACTTTTCTGATGGCACGCATTCAGTAGATAGTATCAGTGTGCAGGTTTCTCAACTGCTACAAGAAATGTTGCTTTAAAAAAAGAATTTTTATGATGATGCTGAAATTCAGCTATACAACGACAGTTCATTGTATTTGGGCTTCTGGTTAAACCTATAATTTTACTCAAAAACTGAGAATGACTAGAGTTAAGTTCTGAATTTAAGTTCTGAATAGCTAAAAGACAAAAATGCTATTTTAAAAGCAGGCGACAATATTCCTCTATATGAACTCATCATCACAGAAACATAAGTGAAAAAATATTTCGTTCGTAAATACGAGAATAATTGTAAAATATTTTAGTAACACGTTGGCCACCGATAAATGTAAGGAGAGATTAAATTCAGAATTTTTATGTAGGAAAATCTACAGCGTTGTCTCTAGTGATTAAGTGTACAATAATATTTTTTTAAATATTCTTAGTACAGTATGAAAAACATAAATCGCGATGTAAAACATACACAGCCAAAAAAAAGGGGGGGTCTCTGTTTTATATCTCCCGTTCTACTGGGCCGATTCACGAAATTCAAATTGCGTTTTTCATGTCTCGAAAGCGCGAAATAGAATATATATTAGATTTATATGTAGCATTGTCTTAATATAGGTATTTTGACGCAAAATCGAACTTTTTCTGAAATGACATGCGAATTTGTTTCCATATTTCGATTCTACCACTCAAATATGCCTAAATATTAAATTTTGTAAAATTTGGTGCAAAATTAACGGAGAAATTCAAAAATTTATCTAGGCGTATTTTTTTTAAATTTGTGACAAGAATAATTCGCTTGGCAAACTTCTTAATTTATAGTAACCTAGTTTTTTTTTTCCTCTTTTTCATTGTAACACGAGCTGAAAAAAGGTCATCGTTCATATTTTCAAATAATTTTAACAAAATGCGTAAACAACATTTGGGGTTATTATCGCTTGTAACGAATATGCCAAATTTCAAAACGTGCTAATGTGTAAATTCACGTATATCTTAAAAAAGTTTGAATAAAAAATTCTAATTTTTTGCATGTGCGCCTAGAAATAAATCTACTTCAAGATAATGCTAAAATTTTTATAGGTTTGTTTGTAATGTTTACGAATGTTTTCGAAAAATTTATAAAAATTATTTAAATATACAAATTTAAAAAATAAATCATAGAAAATGTGCAAATTATATTTGAATTAAGCCCAAATTTCGAATTCTGGAAGGAGGAATCAAGGAAGTTTAGTAAAAAAAGAGATATTAATATATATATATCAAATTCAATTAACATTGAAGAACTAAAATTTTGAGAGCTGATTTCTTAAGAACTACTCGTGGGATTTTTACAAAACTTGGCAGTTTGGCATAATTTGAGTCGCAGAATCCTAGTATGGAAAAAATTTGCCACATCGTTTCAGAAAAAGTCCGATTTTGTGTCAAAATACTTATATTAAAACACTGCTATATATAAATCTAATACATATGGCCTATGTTAGGACAATATGTATGTTAGGACAATGCTATATATAAATCTAATATATATGCTAAGTCGCGCTTTCGAGGCATGAAAAACGCAGTTTGAATTTCGTTAATCGGCCCAGTAGAACAAGAGATATAGAACTGTCTCTCTCTCTCTTTTTTTTTCTTTTCTTGTATTTATTTATTTTTTTTTGGCAGTGTACATCCTTACACTGGTAAGTGCACTACAAGACTTGCGCTTCATAATCCACAAAAAATGTGTTTTCATGAGAATAAAATAATGTAGAAGTAAATTATGAAAGCTACTAGATTGTCAAGCAAAAAAGATGAGATTAAAACCATCTAAGAATAACTGTCAAGTATAACTAAGTATGTCGTATCGAAAATACTCAGAAAGTGTAAACCAATTGTAGAGCTTCCTAGAAGAAGGTTATTCTTGCCTAACTCTACAGTGAGTATTGGGACCTTACATTATTAAAAATTCCCAATCAGTGATCAGCGGCCTCACCGCCACGAGATATTTTGGAGGTTATCAAAAGAAAATTATTATTATATCTAACCAAAAATCATGAATTAATTTCTCTTATGCTTCGCAGATGGTAACACAGGTTAAGACACTCATTCCTAATAACGATTTAATTGCTTTTGCATCCGACAGATGGAAATTCAGTCAACTACTTGCAGACATTCTTGGGGTTCGAACCTGAGACTTAGTAGCTGGAAAGGTACTAGTATAGACTATATAAAATAAAATTTTAAGTGGAGTTATTTACGCTCCTGTAAGACTGGGGACAATGATCGATGCATAAATTTCTAAAGAGGATTTAATTCCTTTTACATCTGGCAGATTATAGCGATTAGAGTCAATGAACTCGGACCCTAACGAGCATTCTGAAAGCTTCTACTGAACGTTTAAAAGCGGACGAGCTCTCTTTCCACTTTTATCACGCAAACATTACACATAATAAAACCTACACGTGGATAAACAATATGAGTAAGAATTAATAGGAGAAATCCATTGTTATGATGCTGAAACTGAAGTTTCTGCTGGGCAACAATTCGTCGTTTAATCTCACTAGGAAAGGTCATATCTTCATCTCTATCCAACCATGTGATTTTTACTTAGGCTTTTCCTGCTTGAGCACTATTGCAAAATGGGATATTAAGCAAATTAAAATTATTTAAATTTAATTTCTTAGGATAATCAATGAATTCTTTTGTTTCATTCGAAACAGGGATTTTAATTCTGATACAGTGGAGTGTCCAAGTATCTGCATTGTATAAAGGATAAATCATAAACAACAGAAAGAAATCAGAATTTAGTAAACCGCTAAGTAACTTAAAACATGAATTTTTTTCTGAGAATTTCCAACTTTATGTGTATGTATCTCATCTTATAATTCAGCTTTAATTTCACTTTAAAAGCATTGACGCAGATTGCTCTGTTGTCCTCGAATGTTATGTTCACGTTTGTTTAACTGCATTACAGTATTTTTATCTCACATCTGCATGTTTATCGTATATTTATTTTACAGTTGAATTTATAGAAGTATTCATTGTTTAATACTGTAAGGCATTTTCTCTCTTCTCATTGTGCACCTTCGCTGTACATTTGGAAAGCATGCCCGGTTTATTCGTAAGATCCGACCTTCGAAACCCGGCGAGGACATAGCATATTCTTTACTTTTCCCGGTTACAAAAGATTCTAATGGTCACTACAATTCGCACCCAAACGAAGAAAAGTAGTGGACGATAATTCGTCACCACTTAGACTTGACGATTTGGTCCCCCTCACTTCACTCGGGGATTGGATCCTAGTCACTTTCACTACTGAGTCACCTTTTAAGTGGGGGGGGGAGTGCATTTGCTCCCTTTTGTATCCTGTAAGATATATCCTCCCGTGGTTTTTATGCGTGGGGATATCTGATATTTCTTTATAATCTTCCCTATTTAAAGGAAGCCAAGGAATGAAACCAATCTATCAAGCCTGGGTTTTAAAGAGTTGCAGTTACAGTTCCTTCTTGACCAATAAGAAATTACATTGAAGAGCAAATTAAGGCAAGTATACTTTGTTAAATAGCAACAATATGAGAGTCCGTTACATGTGATAAAGTACGTAGAGAATAAATTTAAGGATCATACGTTTCGTGCTGTGGCAATACTTATCATGAATTTCTTCGAAGTTCTTGCCGTTCTTCTCGTTCTTCAGTTTTGAAAGCATGATTATATCTCCAGATTTAATTTTGCTAGGGCAGGACTTTACATTTTCAGGGAAAACAACGTACTCATTCAAGTGAAATATGTTACAATTGAGTACTACGGTATTAGGGAATCCCCCAAAAAGGTTAGTTTCGAGTTTGGTTTATTTTGGTTACTGCAAAGCGCACGAAGCTATCTGCCTAACGGGAGGAATACCTTTGTAGAAGGCTTTCTGAGTCTTCCAAGAAGTCACGTTGTTTTAGGAAGATAGTTTCTCAGCGCTTACTGTAACTGCTAAAGCCCTGGCTTATTGCTAAAATGCTACTGTTTGGGAAGACAATGAAGCCTTAACCCCTTAACTGCCCCGGGCGTATATATACGCACTTCCGAAATGCTATCATTTGCTTTGTGCTGCTACAAGTAAAATTAATCGCAAAGTTTTGGAATGCAACATCACAATGACCTTGACAGAGTATGCAAAGGAGGACACTATTTGAGAGAAGGGGGGAAGACCTGGAGAAGATGTTTCTCGAACGGTGCAAGTAATGACTACCCAGTTATTAGTCATGTTTCTGTTTGAGTAAAACGTATTTTTTATTGCGTGTCTTCCGTTTTCGTTTACTGTTTGTAATAGGTGCTTTTTTACGAATATGTACGACAGTGAAATAGATGATTACTTTCCGTCATCTTCAGGATCGGACATTTCAGAATATGATATTACGTCAGATTAAGAGGATTGTGACTATTTTTCGAAAGATGCTCGACGTTAGGTACGACTTGATATGAAAAGCGTGCCTATGCCGCCTCCACGCTTTCTATTTAGGTATACTGATTTTGCAAGATATACCACTGAAACCTGATACCTGGTTTAAAAGTAAATTGATCGAAACTCCATTTTTTGGGGGATGTTTTTTATTACACAAACATCATTTTTTTATGCTTTCATCTTTTTCATAATATTGTTACTCTAAACATTAAATTTTGTATTTTCCTTTTTTCTGAAGTAAATAAATAGGTTTTAGACAACAAAACTTGCACTTGCAGTTATGCGATGTAGCATAACTACGCGCGCCTGTGTAAAAAACGGTGGTATTGGGGAGTGAATCTTGTGCGTTTTCTGCGGCAGTTAAGGGGTTAACATAATTCTGATTTCTTATATCCTGGAAAGAATGTTTTAAGTTACTGAAATGTAAATTAAAGGGAAAGGTGTAAGCAAGAAAGCCATATATTTTGCTTAATTATGTACTAGAGATCAGTTGTAAACATAAATAAGATCAGCTCTTGTATTTATCTTTCAGAGCTGTAATAAGTGTAGATTATTTTGAAACCTGTAAAGCTCTCGAGAGCTATCTGCCTAAGGAGAAGAAAACATCCAGGAAAGATCTTTTTAATAAAAACTGTCCCATATTCACGATTGCACAAGGAAAATCATGAAGCCTTCTATTCAGCTACTAGCTGAACAGCCGGAATTTGAACCAGGATCGAATTGCTAGTGTTCAGTTGACTTATACCTCGGACTCTGACTAGCTACCGTTCCATATGTTAACTGTTCACGTGTTCTAGTTTCATTACGCAGTCGGTACAAAGAATTTATTCATATTCTCAGAAACTAACATTTAATAAAGTAAGTTTGAATTTTAGATGTACCTTACGAAACGTTTAAAAGTTTTAGCCTCTTAATTAAGAACCTGAAGATTGCTTAGAATTCTAGGACTGCTGGCAAGGTTTTTTTTCTTATCCTAAAACCTGTCTCATAATCCTAAAACTGTGGGAAGTGATAAAAAGTATTCACTGATTTTAATACGGAACTATATATCAGTTTCCTGTTCACGTTCCAGTAAGATGGAAATTCAGAATATATAAACTCTAGATCCACATTTTGGTTTGGGTGTTGAAATAAAAATTAATATCAACCTGTCTAGCTTTTAATTCAGGAAAGCTTTTCTAACCAAAAAAGATAGGGGCTTTATGTAATTCTCGTCAGTTTTAAAACTAGGTCATCACAATTCGTAACTCCTAGGTTTTCCTTAAATCAAGACTAAGTACCGAGCGCAGCTTTTAACACGGCTTTTCAGCTTGTTGGCAGCCTCAGAACTAATATGAAATTATGTTGAAAGCTTAATAGCCACTTTTACCTATTAAACAAACGCGTAGTAAGGGGCGTGCCCTGGGCGTCATCACCCCCACGTCGCAAGTTCAAGTCCGAGCACACAGCAATTTTAAGAATCTCAGAAAAATACAAATTTTAAAAGCATTTTTATTAGATCCATTTTTAAATTTTGATTCACTGATTTCGTGTTTAACATAAATTCGGCTGATTAGCAAGGATTTAACGTAAAATTCAGTGGGTGTCTCCTTAAGCCTAAAAAGACGAATCCCCGAATCAGAACTGAAAGAAGCATACAAAAAAAAAAAAAAAAAATTGCTGTGCTTCCAGAAAGTATGTTCGTGGTATAAGGCGAGGGATTTTGTTGGCCACCCGATTCTAGATAGTATTATAAAAGCTACTGTTGCTATACGAATCTCAGTATCCGGTACATTTCCCGCCATGCCACCTTTTTGCGTCAGAAAATTTAGCCTCGTGACTGTTTACTCAGTAATAAGAAGAATATTTCGAAAGTGACAGGAGGATTATATTTTAATATTTATCAGGTAATTTCTTTCGGTTGCACTAAATGATATTTTTGTTTCAATTATACCGGCAAATATGTCGAGGAAAAGATTTAAAAGCTTTTTTTCACTTCAAGAAGCAGTGAAAGATTAATACTTTATTCTTTATCAATAAAAAAGAAATATAAAATTAAGTAATTTATAATTTTTTGCGAAAGTTGGAATCTGAATATATTTTATTCCCCTTGCAAAAATTCAAGAAATTAAAACGGCAAAAAATTAGCTTCTGGAGAAATTCCGTATCCTTGCAGCCTCCCCATCCTTTCGGAACTGGTTAATATTTCTACATTTTCATCAACTTACATTTCATCAACACCATACCTTTCATGAACTTACATTGCATCAACTTCATTTCATCATTTCAAGTGCTGTGTGTCAATTGCCTCTTTCTAAAAGAGTTGATTTTAAAAGAAAGATTAAAAGGAAAGTGAAGAAATTTAAAACTGGTTAGCCTAAAATGAAGACGTTATATCTTGACCACTTAAGTCTCTTGGAGGGGAAGAGAAAAGAGTTCGGAATCGAATATGTAAGCATTATATTTACTATGAGTTCGGGTAACATCATGCCTAGAATTCCAACCTACCAGATTTATTTGTAATGTAGTGCAATTATTGCAAAAAAAAAAAAAAAAAAAAAAAAAAAAAAAAAAAGTCATAGAACGTGTTTAACAGATTTCTTTGGAATTCATGAAAATTTTCGTTCATTATTATGTTTCGTAAAAAAGAAAAAAGAAAAAAAAAAGAGATAACATGATTTTGACTGTATGGAAGAATTGTTTCAATTAATATTTTTAGCGCATAAACGAAGTAAAATTTTTGGAATTTGTCTATTGTTATTTGAAATCCAAAGAGCATATTCAAATTCTTATCTTACAACAGATTCCTACATTACAGCATACTGAAATTCCTATATATAATAGAAGGTAAAGTATTTTTCTTGTGTAAACATTGGATTTTGTAAACTTGGACTACTATTAACAATAATATACTAGTTCTTATATTTTTACTAAAACATTACATCCAATTTTTTCCTTTGGATACCTTTGCAATTTTTGAAGCATTTGAAAATAATATAAAACCTCAATCTATTTTAGTTAAATTGTTTGAAACCTAAGGAAATAGTTATTGAAAATAAAAAGAATACAAAAGAACGCTGATTCGAAAAGCGAATCAATGTAAAGTAATGTGTAATATTTTAATGATTTAAAAATTAGTTTCCTGCTATCAACTTAAGAACATTTTGGTTAAAAAGTTTACAGTTTGTTAACGAAACAATTTAACAAAATCGGTGTAAATAAATGCTAAATACTTATCCAAAAGGTTTGATATATGTCCAAAAAGTACTGTTTAAGCATTTCAAGAATTTAATACGTGTTAAGTACTTCATTTAAAACTAGATGGCGCCATACTCTTAACGCAATGTTTTACAAAAAAATTCCCCACCTCTATAGAAAAGAGCAGTGGAAAAATATTTTTACTATGTAGCAGTACCGTATACATTTTCACAGAACGGAAAATCAATATAAACCTTTTCTCGAACAAATTATTCAACCTTAAAATGCTGATCGAAAATCATATACTTCTACTAAAAATCTGAATTGCGCGGAGAAATAGCACTTCATCGACTGAATTCACGACGAATAGCACTTCATCGACCGTATTTCATCGACTGAAATTTCACCATTGTCATAGCCTACAAAGAACATTTAGATTTTAATTCTTAATTTAGTTTTAAGAAGTACGAACAGCTTGTTTTGCTTATTTTATTTCCTATCATGGAGTTTTGCTGTAGCGTGAAAGTTGCATTCTTTGCTAACACATGTTTTGTGGTATTTATTAACCGTTTTTATTCATCGTCCGCGGTTTCGATAGTATTTAAACTTTTCTTTTAAATTTATGGTTAACAGTAGCAAGATAATTTAGGTATTTTAGATTACGAAAGGACGCATTTTTTGCCTTTTTTTTTTATCAGATATTCGAAGTGAAAGTAAACAAAGAGAAAACTGACAGAAATAGTGGTTTTTCATTGGGAATTTCATTCATTTCATCTTTTAAATTCACGAAAACTTGAAAGCAAGTAGATTATTTTTTATTATATTTACAATATAGAACTTAAAATGGAAGAAAATATTGTATAAAGTGAAACCGAAAGTACTCAGTAGTGTGTTCTATAATTACTAAATATTTGAATAAGACAGAATCTGTCGTAAATTAATCATCTAATATGTCCATGAATGGAAAATTGAAACATTTATAAGAACTTCGGGATCCGTTCATAAATAAAACCCAAAACTTAAAATTGTTAAATTTCAAAATCGAAACAATTCGTATTGATGGCGAACTTGAAACTGATATGGAATTTTCAGAAGAATGTAACGGTAAAAGGTATCTTCGCATTATCCGCCCAACCGTGACAGGAGACACAAGGCAGAGCGTTATGTCGCCGAAGTAGGCAACCCAGAATTTTAAAAAAATTTATTTTATCTGACAACCCACTAATGTGAGCAGTTTTGGAATCTATGGTTTCTGGTTGTGATTAGCGTGTGAAGCTCCACCCCCATCTCCTTATAACGAATCGTAATACAACTGTGGAGTTTGATTGCTAATGGAAAGTTAGTTATGCTTTTTCAGAAATATTGCGTTTTGCCTAGAACAGTAGTCTGCAAAGTGCGGCTTCAGAGCCGCACGTAGTTCTTTGGCTGCTTAAGTGTGGCTTTGGTACAAATATCCACGGAAGGCGCAATAATATTTTCATTTTAAAAAAACTTGGTAAGAAAAAAATTACATCTTATTTTGATAAATTAAAATTCTTCTATAAATCGAGAACAGAGGCGTAGCTAGGGTAATCAGCGCCCGGGGACAAGTAAAAATTTCGCGCCCCCCCCGTCTGCCAAAATGCAGTGAGGAACGGAAAAAAAACTTAAAAAATAATAGCATTTTAATTGTTTAAAATAATAATAATTTGCTAATATGAAATGTTTTAAATTTTAAATAGTTTAAATTATTAAATATTTTAATTTTTAAAGCACTTTTAAGCGTATATTTTTGAGGTTTCGCTAAATTCACTAACTTAGAACGTAGTAAAATAATTAAGACAATAATGGTAGAACGAAAATATGATTATTCTAAAATATTTTTGAAATATAAATTTCGAAAACTTAAACATCATATTTGATATTATAATGTAATAACTTGAAAATGTATAATGACAGTTTAATGTGTAATACTTCAAATGTAATTACTAATTTCAAAGAGAAATTTTCCTAGCTTTAGCTGCTGCAAATTTATAGATTAGTTCATCAAAATTTATACTCTGGGCTACCTGCTGTTCCACACTGAGCAAAGCTAAGGCAGACAGTCTTTCTTGTGCCATGGATAATCTCAGGTAGGACAAGATATGTTTTAGTTTACTAAAAGATCTTTCACAGCTGGCGATGGAGGTTCCAATAGTCAGTAAAATCTGAAGACCAACTCTCAGATTGGGAAATACATCTTCTCCGTACTGCACAATAAAGCGAAGCAGGTCCTCTGGGGTCGAAAGCTTAACATCAGCTCTTGTTTTGAATAGCATTCGGCAGTCCATTATTTCAGTATACATTTCCAAGCCATCCAAGTCTGTATCGTAAAAGTTTTCCATGGAAATGCAGCACTGTTTCAAGCTACTTTCGTTGCCTGTAGCCATTAGTCCGTTTACATCTAAAAGAAAGCCAAAATTAGAGTCTACTTTCTTTAAGCTGATGAATCTGTCTACCATTTCTATGTGTATTTTGTCCAGCATACTTTTCATCAATCGCAGCATTTCATTTTCTGCTGTGAGTCCTACATCATCTGCAATTTCTCCGGGCATTTTCTTCTTTTTTCTCTGTCGTCTTTCAGCTTGGATATCACAAGCATTACACAGTTCCTTGGCGTCTTCAAGAGATTTCATGCATATCTCATCTCTGTTTTGTAGGAGATACTCTTGTAAAGCCTGAATATCTCGAGCAGCATTGTGGAAATTCATAGAGGGGTCTTGAAGTCTTTTCTGGACCCTTTCAATCTTGGCAAGTACTGTATTCCAGAATCGAAGAAGAACAAAAAACTCAAAAGTTAAGATTCGATGCAACAATTGAATTGTATCACTTCTTGTATCTGCATTTTCGTCATGATCATCTGCAATATTTTCAAATAATTCTACAAAAGTTTCGAGTTGATCATGTACCGGTTTAACAGCTTCTACTCTGGCACTCCAACGAGTTTCTGACTCCGATTTCAGCGATACACCTAGAGCAGTTTTCAGTCTTTTCCATCGAAGAGTTGATCTTGAAAAATAAACATAGATAGCTTGTATCGTACTAAAAAACGTCACAGAAGCTACCTCATGACTAGCAGCATGAACCCCAACTAAATTAAGTGTATGATTATCACAGTTAACAAATATAGCTTTTGGGTTAATTGCTGTGAGTCTTTGTTGCACTCCTGACTTATAGCCGGACATCACAGGCGCATTGTCGTAACACTGTGATCGACAGTCTTTGAAAGCTAATTTGTCTTTTTCTAGTTGTTGTAATATTATACCTGCTATACTTGCTGCATCTTTTTTATGAGTTTGAATAAATCCTAGGAAACACTCTTTTATTACCACAGTTTTTTCCTGAAAGTCAATATCTACATATCTAATAGTTTCCGACATTTGCTCTTGATTAGCAGCGTCAGGAGTTGAATCAAACAGTATACCATAGTATTTGGCACGTTGAATATTACACACAAGTTTTTCTCTAACTGCAGCTGCTAGAATCTGGATAAATTCATTTTGTATTTCTGGCGAAAGGTATGTAGTTGACCCTGGATTTTGCTGCACATACGAAACGTGGCCCTTCATAATTGGATCAAATTCTGCGATGAGCTTCAGAAGTTCTATTAAATTTCCAGCGTTTCTTTCACTCTCAGTGATACTTTCTCTGTGGCCTCTTAGGGCCATATTTTGTTTGGCTAAATGCAGTATGCAACACAACATCCTCTTAAGTATTTGTCGCCATTTTTCTTTCTCTGTAGCAATTTGATTTTGAAGCTGGGCATCTATTAAACTTTCTTTTTTCATCAGCCCCCTTTCCATTTCTTTCCAGGTTGTGAAAGAATTTCGGTGTCTTTGAGAATTCTCATGTGCAGTAACCTTTTCTGGTTTCTTCCAACTACTTAAACCACTTTCAGTTTCCAAAGAAGAACAGCTACTGACTGCATCTTTTGATGGAAAAAGTAGACACGAAAAACAGAATGCTGCTCTTTTTAAAGGAGAGTACACCAACCAAGATCTATTCACCATACCTCCTTTTCCTTTTCCTAACTGTTTGATAAATCATGCTGAGGTCATGGATCTGTTATTTTTTTGTGCAAAAGGCCCAACATTGTTCTGAAAATAAATCGACCCTTTCTCTACTATTTCTATACGAAGTGCATCTGGTACGATTGCTTTTCCTGTCGCCTGGTCAAAATTCAGATATCCGAAGTCACGATGGTAAATCACATCAGTTATCGTTTCAATACCTTTTGGCTTGTCTTGTTGAGTTGGATCAGGTGCATCCTCGTCCGAATTGTAAGACCAAAATGTAAGACATAATAATGTAAAAATAGTCTTATATTTGGACCTAGCTCACTTTACTCAAAAGAAAACTTATTTAAAAGAAGACTTATTTAATAATTTTTTTGTTGCATTGAGTAAAGTCTGAAAACACCATTTTAAACTTATCGTATAATAGTTTCACTTCACACTTTTTACCTCAATATAAATAATGGTATTAATTTAAAACAATAAATTGAATTCAAATAAATCTGGATTTTAGGAAAGACTTTATCTACAAACCGAATAACTGTTAAGCTACAAAACGCGATTTTGCATTATTTTATGTTTCTCAGACGGTATAGACGGTATTTAAGGAAGCCGACCGAAAGGCCCAGGTTCGAATACCGGAGAAGGCATGGGTGTATATGTTCATCCGTTCATAGGAGGTAATGGTGGCCATCTATCAAGTAATACCCTGAAGGATTTATAATTTTTCACTTAGCAATTTTTCATTTTAACAAAATAAACTCTCTTAAAATCTATTATATATATATATATACACACAGTTACTGCTACAGCAGTTCCATATACAAAATTTCAACGTTCTACGGCTAATCATTTTTGAGTTAATGTGAATTACATACGTCGTAATGTGAGATATATACAAGTTTCACCGTTCTACAGCTAATCACTTTTGAGTTAATGTGAGATACATACGTACGAAGTACAGCCGTCATGAAAAAAATCCCTTTTGAGTAGTATATTTTAAATCCAGTTTACAATCCGTTTTGGAAAAAAAGAATTCTTTATTTTGTCCATACGTACAGACGTCATGCAAAGAAATTGTCCAAATTGATTCGCGAATGGGCAAAATGAATATTTGCATTGAAATATGGTACCCAAAATTCTTCGCGATTACAATGCATCCTTTTTTTCCTTTTCGTTCAAAGAAGTAAAAATTTTTGCCTTTTATTGTTTTTAATAAACATGAAAAAAATTCAAAAATCATATAGTTTTTATTACTTTTAAATCATTGAGATTATAATTTAAGTTTAAAATTATTTCTAAACTTTTATTTTGATTCTCAGTTTGCTAATTTATGAATTAGAATTTTGTGATAGATTCTATAATTCTTTAGATATGCTCGATTACACTTTAACTCATCCGTAAGTGATAAGTCAAATTACATATCGATTCGGTCTTTTTAATTGATAGAAGCAGCAAAGATTACAACTTGTTTACAGTTAATTCTTCACTGTTAAAGAATTAGAAAGGGGGCTTTATTCTTTTTCCCACATCACTAACTCAGTGGTTCTCACATTTCTTAGAATTTTTAGTACAACATAAGAGTTTTAAGCACTTCAATTCCTGTATATAGGATAAATGAAAATGTTTCGTCATATAGATAAGTATAAGACATTATCCCTCTACAGCTCTATAAAATCAGTAAAGTTGAGGTATTATTAGCAAATTTTAGTTCAATCAGTCATTTGTGATCAGCTGCTCTTCAAAGAAAAATGTTTACATAAGAATTAAAATAACTATCCTCTCATTAATATCATACATTAAAGGAATAATTTTGTTAAGACAATAATTTTGTCTAACTGCACAACTAGGAATCAGTAACTCCCTGTGTAATAACATCTCTGAATAGCATATTTAATAAAATTGAGATTATTGCAAAAGAAAAAAAAAGTTTTATGTACAATTCTTAATTAGATAATTAATAATTGAACAAATTACCTTTAATTGAAATTTTCAGCTTAGATAAATAAATTTAAATACACAACTGCACATAGTGCATGAATTTTCAATGACATAAAAAGTTATTTTTCTCATTATAAATTATATAATATCCATAACTTTCAAAAAAGGGGGAAATTGCTTACCTATTCCAAACAAAAGTACACCGAGTAGAATTCACTTAGAAAATGTAGAATTTCTTAGAACACTATCATAAAACAGTTTTTTTTTTGCTCTTTTTTTTTCCTAATTCCTTTTATTCAGGACATCCCATATTAAATTGTTTATAGGAACTCAATACAAATTAAAACATTATTTTTGTAACACACAACTAAATTTTTATGAAAACTTTCAAAGTAACTTTCGAAGATGTTAGATCATTACTGTTCAGTTTCTCATTCTCGGGTCAAGTTGGCTGCACCCCTCCTGGTTTATCCCTAAGGCTGATTGCGCCTCCTATGCTCATTCTAGCAACTGCATCCCTTCTATTCGTTCACAAGGACAAAAGCTTTACGACTTAAAAGTATCATATAACCTTCGAAGTATTTTCTCGCCGTTTGCTTAGTGGGGAAGGATGACTTTCATTGACCTTACGTTTAAATAGAAAACCTAGCTTTTCTATTCCATCTTTGCTAATCACACGACAAAAAATGTAATAAAAAGATATCCTTATTACGATGGGGTGGTGGACTAAGTATGCGAATTTTTTAAATTTATTTTTTATTGTATTTAAAAATGAAAATAATTTATTCTAAAATTTCGTAACATCCATTTGGCGCCCCCCAGATGCTGCGCCCGGGAACAGATGTCCCCCCTTGCCCCCCCCCGAGCTACGCCACTGATCGAGAATATGTATAATTTTTTGTTTGAATAAAAAGATAGCTAGGTAATTCAAATTTTATATTGTTGTAAAATTACGTAATGAACATCGAGTTTAATTTTATTAGTTTTCGTAAGCGTAAACATAAACCATGTACAAGTTACCGCATGCGTGTGCATGCTTTTTATGAAGTAGTGAAGGTACAAATTGGCATCACAGAGCAGCAATGTGAACAGTTTCGTCTTATCTACCGTATCTGCCGTTGTCCTGTCTTATTAAAAAGTTGTTGTATTTTTTCATTTATCTGCACATCTTACAGGTATTTTTATACTATTTTATTACACCTGTTATGTATGTTTGTGGTTCCGGTACAAAATTTGTAATCGATTTTTCGATAACTTCTTTCTAATTTTTACGTTCATCAATTTAATAATGACAATAATTTCGTACTGGTGGCTTTAGAAAAAAATATATTTGGAATATTTTTATAGGCACCCCAACTAACATGGCTACCAAAAAATAGCAAAGAAAAACGGAAGATGAAAACCGCGAATTTAAAGTTGAGTGGATCGAGAATTTTGCGTTTATTCAAAACTAGAATGGACTTCCGACATATCTTATTTGTAAGGAGAAATTCGCGCATAACAAGAAGTCAAATTTAGAGAGACACTTTACAAGAAAGCACGCGTCATTTAGCACTAAATATCCTACCGGTGATGCAAGGAAGAAAGCAGTTGAGGAACTTCAGATGAGTCAAGAGTCGTCAACTTCTGTGTTTAATAACTGGATGCAATCTTCCAGCAATATTAATATGGCAAATTTTGTTTGTAGCGAAGAAATTGAAGAGAGGAAAACCGTACACAGACGGCGAATACATAAAAAGATGTTTTATAAATGCATCCGAAGAGCTATTTCGGGATTTTAAGTACAAAGCAGATATTCTGAAAAGAATTAAAGAGTTACCATTTTCTGCCAAAACCATTAAAGATAGAACAATTAAAATATGTTCGAATATAACCACTCAGCATATCGAAGATCTGTAATTGGTTTCAGCTTTATCAATAGTAGTTGGCGAGTCTTGTGACATAAATGATACAGCGCAAGTTTCACTTTTTGTAAGATTTATGTCTCATTCAGGTCCTAAAGAAGAACTTGTAGGATTATTGCCACTCAAAGATCAGACGCGTGGAGAAGATATCGCTAATGCTGTAATTGAGTGTATGTATAAACGTCATATTCCCCTCGATAAAATTGTGTCCATTTCAACAGATGGGGCAAAAAGTATGACCGGTGTAAGAAAAGGGGTTATTGCTATTTTGAAAGATAAAATTAATCAGGAGATACTTGTTTACCATTGTATCATTCACCAAGAAGCGCTTTGTGCGCAAACATTTCCGGAAGAAATTTGTAAAGTTATGGAATTAGTGATTACCATTATCAACTCCATTTTAACTAAAGCTCTTAATCATCGCCAATTCAAAGAATTTTTATTTGAAATGGAGAGTGAGTATGCTGATCTTCTGCTTCATAACAAGGTACGTTGGTTATCAAGAGGGAACGTTTTAAAACGTTTCGCTTCCCTTTTTCCGGAAATTAAAGCATTTCTCCTTGAGAAGGGCGTTTACTATCCAGAACTAACAGATGATCAGTGGATCCAAAACTTTTATTTCATAGTAGAAGTTACGTCTTATCTAAATCAGCTTAATCATAAACTACAAGGGAAAGAAAACTTAATTTTTTCGATGTTAGAAGAAGAAATAACATTCGAAAACAAATTATCCATTTTTGCACAGGATTTTGAAAGGGAAACATTTGTTTCACTTTCCGAGCCTGCTGAAGCATTGCCAAGAAAATAATTCCTCTATTGATAAACACCATTTGAAAACAATAATTTTAAATATGAGGGAAGCATTTCTCAGCTGGTTTTAGGAATTTAAAAACAGCAGAGCAACTTTAGTATTTGTCAAAAATCCTCTTAATGCTACGATAACCGAATTGAAATTTTCTCCTTTTGAAATTGACATTGGTAGCTTTGAAATACAATTGCTGGATTTAAAGAACAAGGAGATATGGCGCTCTAAATTCGAACGTCTTTGTGTTGAATTGGAAATATTGGAGAAGAAAAAATGTGATCTTAGTTCACAACACAATTGGTCTGTTTTGAATGACCTGGAGAAGGAAGACATGATCATTTCAACGCTTGGAATAGTATTCCTGACTCCTACGATCAGCTGAAAAAGCTCGTGTTTGCTGTTCTTTCCCTTTTCGGTTCTACATATTTTATGCGAACAATCTTTTTCAAGCATGAACATTATCAAGAGTAAACTGGGAAGTCGTCTTATTGATGAGAACTTGGAATCATGCCTAAAATTAAAAACAACAACATACAAACCTGACTTACTCAAACTTTCCAAGGAGATGCAAGCACATTGGTCGCATTAATAAGTATTTATTAAGTTTAAATTTAGTTTTATTTAGTGTAATAAAAGTTTACTAAACAAGCAGATTTGGCTCCCAATTTTTTTTTAAATTGTTGTAACGTTCATATTTGGCTCTTTGGCTAATAAATTTGCCGACCACTGGGCTAGAAGAAGAAAATGTACGACTGAAATATACGCATCCCCTGAAATCGTATTTTACAAACTATCGAATAGTTAGAGTTATATTGGGAATTCATTTAGAGAAAACATCAGAAAAGAAAGCAAAAAGACTATTTTAAAGAGATTTAAAGTAGATAGCTGAACAATATTCACCGGCTGTAAAAATATAAATATTGCAGAGGCTGATTTTCATGATTATCGTTAAAATAATAAAATTCATATAAAGTGATGCATTTAGTTTTAGACGCATTTTTTCCTATGTCACATTATCTTGGTTTATGAAGTGCTCTTAGATGATTGTAATCAACAGTTCTTCCTCCCCCTCAAATAAATGCAATTCTCTCTCTCTCTCTCTTTTTTTCTTTTTTAAAGTTAAAACAGGTTGTTGCACACATAGAGAACAGTCTTAAGTTATTCAGAGATGCTAAGAATTCTGAATTTCTCATATATTTTTCAGTTAAAACATATTGCTGTGTACATGGCCAGGCGACTAGGAAAAAAAGACATTTAAATGCTTTATAATGCATGTTTGTTGCATTTTTAATTTAGTTAATTTGTTACTCTTTTACGTAATTTTCGTTCTGTGGTTAGGATGCTATTTCATGAAATTTTCAGAATTTCATTTTAGACTAAATATGTAATTTTCTTAAAGAAACTTTTTAATAAGTTTTTTATAAAAATTTTGTTCTTAATAGCATTAAATTCACCATAAAGAAATTTCTAGGCTCCTTTGACAGTTTTAAAAGGCAAAAAAATTCTAACTATCATTTGACTCTAGTAATTTTTAAAGTACATTAAATATTTATCATTTTGTGTATTAATTTTGATATTCTTGCTTTTTTCTGCATTTCTTTATTCTCTTTTTTCATTTTAATTGCAATTGTTTCAACATTTAAATTGCAATTTAGCTTTTTATTTAAATTTGGGCTTTACTTTGGAAGTGTTTGGTAGCTTTTACACTTAGGAATAATTTTTTCTCCTCTGTTTAGTTGACATTTCAAATTGCCAGTATGTTTTTAAAAAAATTTTTCATTAAATTAAAAAATTCTTTGCTGTGTAGCATTAAATTCACTTTTTGGGAGATAGCTTTAACGAGTACGATTTTTAGTTTCGTCAAAGAGGCCAAACTGGCAACCCTAGGCGTCTTACCTTCTAACAGTTATTTTCATTTTTTCAAACGGATGTTTGAAAGGAGGTTCTCGTAATTTTATGTGTAAAACAAATTTATTATATTGCAGTTTATTTTCAATTTAAAATTTGTTTGCTGAAGCTATTTGTTTTTTTATTCTACGAATAAAGAATAAGTTTTCAATTTTGGAAGTCGTTCATTTTTAATAGGGAAAATCTTCATCAATGATTTTACTTTGTATTTTTATTTTTCCTTGCTGCGGCTAGGACCAGAGTTCTCGGGTGAACTGTTAAGACTAAAAAATATATTGGAATGGTTCAACAGTTAATTATGGAAGAGGAATTGTAATTAATTTCGACGTATCCTCCTCCTGAAGACGTTTATGTTGGAGTTGATTGGTTTCCTCTTCTTTCATGTTCTTTTTTACACCATTTATTTTTGGTCTTTCTTGAATTGGTTTATTTTAATTTTTTTAACATTTTCAGAATTCTAATTCTACAATTATATGTTTTTTTTAATTTATATATTTGAATTTAAAATTTTGGTCTTTGTGAAAAATTGGTTCTTTCTTTCTTTATGCATTTACTAATCAATTTTCAGCTGCATAATGCACGAAAATTCTTCAAATGATTTTATATTTTCCTTTATATATATTTTTTTGTGTTTATGTAATACACACACACGCGCACATATATATATAAATATATATAATTTTTAGAAAGTTGTACAAGAGCATGAGAGATGTGATACTTTACATTATCAGAAGTTCCTTTTTTTTCCAAGTTCGTATCATTAAGGTTGCCGCTATCTAGTTAGATTTAGAGCCAACATTTACGTTTGGCCTTAACTGGAGCCCCATTTACAGAAAAGAAAGTACCTACTGAATCAGTGCATAAGTAGACACGACTGTTTTTATTTGCTACTGCATTTAATTTAGTTTTGCTAATGCCACAGATGGTTTTGAAAAGCTCGTTTCAGAAGAAGCTTTTAAAAACAGAGATCTGAAATGTAAATAAAATGCGAGAATAGTTTCATTAATTTGCATACAAATTATACTTTATCAATAATTTTCGTTTCTTTTGCAGACTATGTGTGGAGAAGAAAATCAGTTAAATAAGAATCTGTACATTCCAACAGAAGACAGGTAAGCATAAAATTAAGTAATGTAACTGGAGAAGGGGAGAAAAGTATTAAAACTGTCTTCATCTAAGATGTGTTGTTATGATTATTATACTGGATTTTGAAAAGAAATATGAAATTAAAACAAGCGCAGCATAAGCACATATGTATGGATAATTAACACAAACCTTGCCACTGAGAAATATGTAGTAGGAATTTGATTTCAAATAACATGCCGAATAATGATTATTGGAGGAGTTAAAGTGACAAGAGTCATAGTAATATTCATAAATTTGCAGTGCTGGTTTCGAAAGTTTAAATATAAAGCCCTCTTCTTCTGAGGCAGAAGAACAATGACGAAATAGAAGCCCGTGCTCAGGCGATAAGAATGAGAAAAAAAGAAGTCAAGCTACTGGCGTCATCTATTGATGAGCAGTGAAAACAAATATGAAATAATTTCTTTAAAAGTAGGAGGAAAAGACAGAGTGGAATAAGAATTGTTATTAGAACTGAAAGATTTTTATTATTGTGAAACGTCTTTAGAAAATCTAATTCGGCAAAGAATTTTGAATACTTTTAGTCGCATAAAAATTAAAAAATGGAATTTCATGCCCAAGAGTATCGGGCAGCAGAGGATTCAATAGAAGTTTTACTATTTTCTGTTTCTTAGAGTGAAATTTTAAGACGTTCTTAATATGACCAATGTAAACCACATTGGCAAGGAATCTTGTATATACTACAGGAGATCATATCCGGAATGGAGTCCTTAAATACTTAATTGCGAATTTTATTGACAAAATTTAAAACGACCTCAAAGCTGAATTTCTGTAAAATATGTAGAAACTTATAGCTAGTCGATGGAAAGAAAGGAATATTAATAGAACTCTTATAATCTCCGAAAACGAGAGGATGCTTTTTGGTGTGTTGAGATGAGAATTTTTTAACTGCTTAAGGATTTTATATTGTATTACATCTATACAATTATCGGCACAGAATAATTTATAGTCTTCATTGTTAATGTCAGCTACTTTCGCACAGTAGTATCTGAAACAAAGTGGCCGAGATGTGAATTTCTCAGCTTAAGGGTTGTTCACTGATGGGGTCACATTCGATAGGGATGGCATATTCAACCAGCTCAATGGCCATTTATGGGCTCAAGAGAGCCACCACGCATCACAACCCCGTTTTGTACTAAATGTGTGAGCGGGTTTGGTCCGCGACTGCTTAGTCGGGACGTACCTTCTACCATCCGCCATGACAGCCGCGAATTATAGGATTTTTATGAAGTAGGTTTTTTCGGCTAACTGGACGACGTTCCAGCAAATGTCAGGCGCAACATGTAGTTTCAACATGATGGAAGGCTGTTCATTTTAAACTGGCTGTAGGCATTTGAACAGGTCAAGCTTCCATTGATGGACTGGGCATGGTGAACTAGTTCCCTAGTTTCCACTCTCACTTGGTTCATCATGCCTTGTTTTCTTTCTGTGGAGAGCCCTCAAAGCAATTGTACACTCACGTTTGTGAAAATTGCAACACCATGAAGGACTTACGCGAGTGAGCTGAAATTTTCAGGAAATGCAAAGTAGCGCATGATATGCAAATGATTAGAATTGCAAATCCGTAGCGCATGCGTATGCTGAGCAGCGCCCTCTGAACGGCTGATGGATCCGAATAAATAGACGGCTGTAGCGAGGCGTGTATGGTTATCGGTGGTTATCTGCTAGTGGTAAACGTTAACTCAATCTGTACTTATGCCTCGTCGACGAAAGAGAGCGAGATTTGAACAACTTACAGAGTTTGAACGAGGGAGAATCATCGGCCTTCGTGAAGCTGGATTGTCGTATCGTGCAGTAGCCTCTCGTGTGCAGCGTAACAGCAGCACAGTGATGCGCGTTTGGAAGCAGTGGACGGACGAGTGTCGGACAACTCGGAAATCCGGGAGTGGACCCCGAAATGTGACGTCAGCTCGCGATGATAGACACCTGGTCCGCATGGCGCGGACGGACCGTACAGCTTCCTCTAGACAATTGGCAGCACTGTGGTCAATAGCTACAGGTGTTTCATTGTGTGCTTCATCAATTCGTAGACGTCTGCTGCAGTGTGGACTGCGCGCACGGACTCCTTTATACAGGATCCCCCTAACGCACGACCATCGCCGCCTGCGGCTACAATGGGCCAATCAGCATAGAGACTGGCGTGCTGATTGGCAGCATGTCGTGTTTTCTGACGAATCCCGCTTTAATTTGTGGTACCATGATGGCCGCATTCGTGTCAGACGCTATGCCGGTGAACGCCACCTTCCGGAGTGCATTATCGAACGCCACAGTGGACGAACACCCGGAGTTATGGTCTGGGGCGCCATAGCATATCATAGACGATCTCAATTGCTACGAATTGTGGGCAATCTGAACAGCAACCGGTATATCCGTGAAGTTCTACAGCCCGAAGCTGTTCCCTTCCTTCAAAGCTTGCCAGGCGCTGTATTTCAACAGGACAATGCCCGCCCTCATACTGCTCGGATTGTTAAATCCTTCTTTGCAGCGCAGCAGGTACAGCTTCTTCCTTGGCCTGCGTGTTCCCCGGATATGTCGCCAATTGAACATGTGTGGGATGTCATTGGTCGGCGTCTTGCTCGTGATCCTCGTCCTGTTGCGTCTGCAGACGAACTTTGGGTACGCGTACAAACGATATGGAATGCTCTTCCTCAGTCAGACATTCAAACTTTGTTTGACTCCATGCCACGTCGTGTAGCTGCACTTATTGCGGCGCGTGGTGGCCACACAAAATACTGATTCTGATCTCTTGTTCTTGTTTGTTTGCTTTGAACATTTAATCATTTATTTGTACCACTACCACTCAACTGTGTATTAAATTGCATTCAATTATGACGATTCCTTCTTGGTGTTGCAATTTTCACAAACGTGAGTGTATATGACGACTGTGGATAATGTTGGGTGAAAAGCTTCTGTCAGCAGCAGCTGCTTCTCTTGATCAAGAACCGATTTGGAGGAACCAACTTGAAATTCTTAGAAAATGTAGGAATAAAATGAAGTTAGCTTCTGTTAAGTCAAATGATTTGAAGTGTGGTGGAAAGCAAACAAATGAAAGCTTACGGCAATAAATAGCACTGAAGTTGGATGCACCATCAGGATTTGGACTTGCGTTGCCATCCATGACCGAAAACGTCAGGAGTAAGTAGTAGTAGAGATAGAAGATCGGAAAGGACACAAGAGAGTCATTAATTTACTGAACATCAGGAGTACAAATGGCGTATGAGATGAATACAGCTTTACATTAGATGCTCAAAGTTTGCACTGTTAGAATCCAAGCATGCCTGATTCCGACAGAACATTGATTACCGGACGCGATCAAACACACCTTGAGTTTCTTTGATTGTAGCAGCAGCGTAGACGCATCTTGCCACGAAATCCATTTCAGATTCCACAGGATCGTCATATACAATTGCTTTGAGGGCTCTTCACAGAAAGAAAACAAGGCATGATGAACCAAGTGAGTGTGGAAACTGGGGAACTAGTTCACCATGCCCAATCCATCGATGGAAGATTGACCTGTTCAAATGCCTACAGCCAGTCTAAAATGAGCAGGCTCCCATCATGTTGGAACCACATGTTGCACCTGACATGTGCTGGAATATCGTCAAATAAGCCGTGAAAAACCTGCTTCATAAAAATTCGATAATTGGAGGCGGTCATGCCGGATAGTAAAAGATACGTTCCGACTAAGCAGTCGCCAAACAAACCTACTCACACATTTTCTCCAAAACGAGGTCGTGATGTGTGGTGCCGTACACCGTGGTGGCTCTCTTAAGTTCATAAATGCTCATTGAGCTAGTTGAATATGTCATCCTTATGGAATGTGACCCCATCAGTGAGAACACAAGCTTAGAAATTCACATCTCTGCCACTTTGTTTCAGATAGTACTGTGCGAAAATAGTTGACATTAACAATGAAGACTATAAATTATTCTGTGTCGATAATTGTATAGATTTAATACAACAGAAAATAATAAAATGTAGATAATATTTGTATAAATCTGTAGTTATAGTGTAAATTATTAATCACGTTCACAAAATATTAGAGCAGCTAAATTTGAATTGATTTACAATTCACATTTGGTACTTTGTGAGATGATTTCTGTTACTAGGCGAGATTTTCCACAATTGCAAATGTTTTCTAGAAAACCCGTATGCAGACTAATAGACCTTTTTGTTTGTAAATAGTGCTACACAGAATGCACGTTGATTGCTACTCAACTGATGTTCGTGCTGGGACTTTGATCCTGAAAGATAGCACTGACCATTCTTTCTTCTGACAAGTGTATTCTTCCATCATAGTGCCGTCAACGATTTATCCCGAGATTTCAAAAGAGCTCAGTTCTCATAACCGCCAGTGAAGCCAATGAAACCTGATTATTTTGCGAAGTGTTTAGTTATTGTCTTAAAGTTGCTCTACTTCCTGAATTATCGACTGCTTGTATGTAAATAAAAGATATTTCGGCATATAGAGACATTAGGAATTTTTGATAGAAAATTCTTAACTGATTATGCCTTCGATAGGAATTTAACTGGGGTTTTGAGATTGCCATTGTAATCCTTGCCTATAGGAGAAATATTTTGCAATTTCTTATATTTCCCGCTCTCACTTAAAATATGAATATGAGACAAGAAAACCCACTCTAAAAATCCAGTTTAGAGAAGAATGATCGTCTATCGCTTTTAATTCAAGAACACTGCAGAGATGAAAATTGAGAATTTGGAGCGAAAGAAAATTGCGAAAAATTTATTGTGTTCTAACCACGAATCGAATCCGTTCACATTAAAGAAAAGATTATGCTGGCAAATACACCCAGAAATGCACAGGGAAAGAATGTCTTTAATTCCTTATAATGATATTCGGAATTTGAGTAGTAAGGCACTGTATAGCAAATAGGTAACATCATCCGTGCGGTTTCTATGTCGTGCTCTTTGTTAGAGCTATCATATATAGTACTAATTAATAAAACTAATTGCACAAAATATCTTTATGCTCTGACATGTTACTGAATTGGATTTTCTTGAGACTTTTCACATTCATAAAAATTTATCTTGTTTAGTTAATGACTTTAAGTCCAATTCTATCCTTCCTAACGCTTTTAAAATGCTCTTAACTTAATATTTGAATTTCGTAAATATTTCTGCCGGTAGATGACACTACATACTCGTTTCACTTCACTGTAGAGTGTAAATACGACCGTTACGTCCACTGTTTTCCAGTTTTGCAGATTTATTTACTCTAGATGAAGAGGGACGTGTACTAATTTTATATTTCAATTGACATGTTTCTATTCGGCTTTAAAAAAGGAATGACTTGAAAATTAAGTAATTTCAGGTTTCCTAAGTGCTTTACCTCCCAGACTTATTTGATTAGGGCGGACATTTGAGCTCTCATTATTATGGAATTCATTACCTTTGGTATTGGCGTATATTTGTGACCATGCTTTCTTAATGCAGATCATTTTACATTCATATAATTGGAGAAATATGAAAGCATTAAAGACGTAGCATAAAAAGAAACTATTCATACTAAGTATGATATTCTGAAGTTTTGCAAACAGCATTCTTGATATATAATGATACAAGAGAAAAACAAAAGTCATGAATTGTTATAATCCAATCTCCGAAGCTTTTAAAATAAAATAAATAAATTAATAAAATAGTAAAAAATAAAAATAAAATAAAATAGAGCCTCATCTCTTAATCTGATACGTATAAATTTCCGGTAATATCTTAATCAATAAATCAAACCGATACTTTATAAAGTCCTACTGATGTAAAGATACTAATAATGAATTTTTCATAAAATAGCGAATAATTTGCTAATTTAAAAAAAAAAACTTAATTATTTTTTTTTCTTTTCAGGTTGAATGCAGTTGTGTCCAATTCAAGGGCTTTCTCGGAAGCTTTTAAATGTAATTCGTCTTCTAAGCAGTGTGAATTTTGGACATAATTTCTTCCTTAAACTGCTTTTTGTAAAACTCCATTTTTAAATAAAAGTGTGCACTAAAAATAAGAGAATCATCAATAAAATCTTAATTTCTCTAATAACTATAAAAAATCTGAAAGCCTTCAAATTTTACATTGTGCCCAAGGGGCAGCTTTTTTTAACGTTTTCTGTGTTACCTTTATTTATTAAATATCATGTTCTTCGCATTAAAATCATACAATCAATTCAACACCAATATTGCAAAATAAATTTAAAGTGAGCATATCTTTAGAATTTCCGATGCACAGTCTCGTGCACTGAAGATAACTTTTTTTTTTACAGTGTTGCCATTGCTTGTTTTGAAATCGTTGAATTTCTTAATCAAAAATTCATTCAAGTGTTACAAAATAGGAAATCGATAATAAAACAAATTCGAAAGACTTACAGATGCCCATATTCTGCAGAGGACTGCGTTATTCAAAATTTGATGGCTTTAAGTATCGTTGTTTTATCACAATGCGAGAAACATACATGCATTTATTCAGATTCTTCATTATTTAATTTCTTTAAATGTAGAACAGGGCGATAATATTCGGTGGAAACTGTTTGAAAAGCAACTGTTTGAATTGTTTGAAATACGGACATTTACAGTGAATTGACGCAAAATGCCCAAACGAAATTAATAGCCCTTCTGAACTAAGGCTCCTTTGGGCTAAAAACACTTGCAAATATTTGTTCAAAGTTCGTTAACATAATGCAAAATTCCAGCAGGTATTTTTAGTCCAAAATTTAAATTTCCAAATAAAAATGGTAAACTTCGCATTTTCTCATTCAAATGTCATTACCAGGTTTTTAATTTTATGGTTTTTCTATCATGTGGTTGCTAATTAATGACGTTGTAGAGACATTATGTTATTTAGAAGAGTAAGCAATAAAAAATGAGCAATGCCTTCACCGGGCTCGAACCACGGACCTCTGGAACACGCGCCGAGCGTGCTAACCACTACACAACGAAGCGATGCTACTAAGACGGGAGAAATACCTTATATGCTTCCCCTTTCAAAGGACGCCTGGGGGCTAGAGGACCCAATCGTGAAATCCTGGTGGTGGAGCATGATTCTCCACCACCTTTGTTTAGCTCGGAAGCCACTGTAGAGACATTAGGATTTTTTTGTAGTGAAAAATTAGTAATGCCCTGGCCGGGACTCGACCACGAAGCTCTCGAACACGCGCCGAGCGCGCTGACCGCTACACCACGAAGTTATGCTGGGAAAGCGGGAGAAATGCCTTATAAAGTTATAAGGCATTTTCCCCCCCTTTCAGAATGCCTTCGTGGTGTAACTGTAGCCCACAGGGCGCGTATTCGAGAGGTCCAGGGCTCGAGTCCCGGCGAGGGCTTTGTTCATTTTTCACATCACCTGCTTCAAAAAAAAAAAGTCTACAACGTCAATATGAGGATTATATTCAACCAATCATGAGCTGGGATCTCGCGATCAGTGGCAGACGTTCAAACAAGTATCGTAGTGTTAAGAAAAGTTACAAACAGCAGAGTTACGACGAAGATGAAGGAAAGAGAAAAGTTTTTTCCAAATGAATAACTTGATTGGACACCAAATTAGATGCAAAAGCTTAGAAATTCATTTTAAAACAGAAATTAAGGCAAATTATACGGAATTAAATTAAGGCTGGAATTAAATTAAAACAGGAATCTAAGTTTCAACTTAGAAACAAATCAAGAATCTGTTTTAAAACCCTATATTTAAAGTAAAAAAACTGCATTATCACAATTTATGATCATTTAAAAGCATTAAATTTTTACGTTTCTTACATTGTCAGAGTTATATTACTACTGATTTCCATTTACCGTCTTTTTTAGTCATTTTCTCGGACAGGATGGTGTCTTTCAGTTTACGTTTGACAAAGCAGAATGTGAGCATAAGAAGCAGAAAACTATTTGAATATAATTCACGTGATATTCTTTATTACCTTATAGCAATCATGTTTCTTTAATATATATATTTTATCATGTGCTTTCCTTTAATTCCTAGAAAAGGTTAAGAAGATTTTTTGCATTATAGACAGACTTAATAATACAAATTTGTTTTCAAAAGTGTTGCAGTTTTCAGAGAAGCAGATACTCTGTTTACTAACATTAAGTTTTACTGTTGGAAATAGCATACTAAAACATTTACATTTATTGTAAGGAATTTAATAAATTAAAATTACTTGGGAAGCACCAGACCTTTAAAAGCGAATAGTTGAAATCAGCAGCTCTCTTCTGTCCTCCTTTAATCTGAGCATTAAATGTTATCATAGTTACTTCTCCATCACAAGGTTTTTAGAGTCCACTAATTGATAACTTACGACACTGTCTTTTTCCAACTTTGCTTCATCAGGCCTAACAGCACACCAGAAACTTCATAGAAAGCCATCGGCAGGTAAAATGTGGATATTTAAAAACGAAATGCACTTTATTTTGAGTTTTCTCCATTTCCATTTTTCATATAATGTTTAGCTTGCTCCATTTTTGTTACAAATTTCCCCACTGAATGAAACATTTACTTTGAGTCTTATCCCCCCCCTCTAGATTTAATTTCTGTCAGGCTTCTGAAATTGATTTCAATTACAGTTATTCTCGAAATATAAACAGCTGGAGTTAGTAGGTTTAAACGAATTGGCACCTTAGTTTAATTTTCTGTTAAGATTAGAATATAAATAGATTCAGGAAGATAAGAATTCCTCTTTTCTGAATTTGACTATAGTTTATGTAGCAATTAAATAAATGATTTAATATCATAAAATAAACAAAAAGATTGCTCTGGAAGAATGATGAAAATCCTTTCCGGCTAATTCTGAAGTTAATTGGTATACCATATAAGTGCAAAATCACCGATATTCACCAGTATGATAAATTCAAGGGAAATAGTCCTCATATAGGTAATAATGGTGTAAAGTCTCGTGCTTTTTGAAAACATGATTTACAAGGACTCTGCTTAAGACTTAAGTGACTTATCAGTATGTCTTAGGGAACATGGAAACATGGGAAGGGTGTAAAAGACCCTTTTATTTAACTCGGATAAAGATCAACAGAAAGCACTGCTAGTGTTTACAGAACCTGTTGCATTTATCGCTTAACTCAAAAAGTAAGAGAATTTAAATTAGACTAAGTTAAATGTAAGTTACCCAAAAAGCTACACAAACACAAAACGAGCAAATTGGTTCAGACCTAAGGTTGGCGTGATCAGCCTGATGGCGAGAATAACACAACGACGCAGATAACCAGCTCTCAAGAGAATCAATTATCAAACGTAGCCTTCAGCAGACGGAACACGCTCTGATTCTACTCTCTAAAACCTTTCTTTAAATACTATCACTTTCCTACCTCATTTAAACGTACGCGAACTAGAAATTAACAATGTGCCAGAAAAATGGAAAGACAGCAAAGTTAATTAACATAAAATAATTGGTTAATAAAACTAAATGGATACTTTGCAACGGTAGTAAATAAACAATGTTTTTTAAATTAACCCTAACAGAAATATAAAGTTTCTTTAACATTTCTATTAAAATATAAATTACTTGTTAATATATGTGGTTATTATTAAACACTAATTGTAAACAAAGCCTTATTTACCCATTATGGTTGAATGGGTAAAATAATGAAACACTGGTGTTCAACCCAGACTTAAATTACGAGTGAGTCACATGGGTACTTACGTGTTTTTGAATATGTATAGTGGGATTACAAGCCACTTTTCTTTATATAAGTCTTTCACGAAGAGCATCCATTTAAAGCGCTTGTCTCTTACTCGATTTGTATAATCAATTAAATAAATCAAATCGAAATTATGTTTAATATATTATCGATTTATGAAGAAGATATAAAAATCAATATCTTGCATTTTATGCGATTTTTAGCTCGTTATTATTATTAATATTTATATTAATGCATGAAATTTAATAATTAAATTAATTAATTTAATTAATTAAAAATAAATCAAGCGATATGTCATTCTAATAGGTTGAACATAAAGAAGAAAAGAAGTTTGAAACTTAGTAAAAGTCGTAAAAAACATTTATAGTACCCTATCAAAATTCCTGAAACACTATGTAATATGAGTGATCAAGCAAATTGAAAAATATTTAAAAACACCTATCCAAACTACAGGAAAATTGAAAAACGTGCACAAAATATATTATTGTTAATCTTCTCTGACAAAGCTTCAAACAGAACTTGTCAAGGGAAAAGTGCTTGAAGCCTTAAACCAAGTTCAAATTATCTAAGATCATGCAAACACGTTTCGTCTGACAAAACCATTGAGAATCCAAAAGTAACAATATTTTGAAGTAAAACCGTTTAAAAATTCATGTGTTTTTATCTGCATTGGTTTTAATATCACAAGAAATGAAATCGGTAAATAAAGTCTCGACAACAAAAGCGGTAATTATGCATAAAACTAAGCGATTAAACTATCATGATCATGGGCTAACTGTTGTCAATCTGCTGGCAGTTAGGATGGCTGCTTGAGTGTAGCCATTGAATTCCATTTGTGTAATGTAAATACGAGTCTGTTGCCCTTCGAAAGTTATCCTTTCAACAAATAACTCTCCAGCTTTGCCATATTGAATTAAGGAAATAACGAAACATCATAAATGGATTACAACTTTTTTTTTTTAACAGCAGAAAGGAAAAATTTTCTGAAAGTATTTTTGAGAAATTTGAAAATTTTGCTTTAAATACAAACGTAGTAGCAATGTAATTTGAAAAAAAAAATGTAAAACGAGGTTAATAAAAATCAAATCATCAAGAAGCAATAAAAAAAGGAATTAATTTTTTTTAAAAGGTATTCTTTTCATAGGAGAAATGAAAGAAGTGAAAGATATTTTAATCTTATACTCGAAACGAAGACATAAAAAATTAAGTAAGACAGCTCTAGATTTTATTTTCTTGTACGAAGGAAAGGAAGTATCGTATTCGTTAAAAATATCAGCTTTCAGATTTTAACGGAAATATCCATTTTGAGCGTTACCGAATCCATTTCGACATTTTTTTTTTCCGCGAAGTGAGATTTTTGTTCCATTCGAACGGAAAGAAAGTCTACTGAAAAACGGATTGTAAAACGGCTTTAGAATGCACTCTTTTTTTCTCTGACGTACGTACCTCTCATGACTCTAAAACGATTAGTCACAGAATGCTGAAATTTTGTTAATGGGACTGATACAACATCTAGTTGTACACCTATTTTTTTATTGCAATCGACAGGGCCAAAATAGCAGTTTGCTTGAAAGGATTTTCGAATTTCATAACTCAAAAACAGTCAGCCGTAGAATATTGAAATTTTGTATATGGGACTGCTGTAACATCTAGTTATGCACCTTTTTGATTTTTACTCGGTTTTCAGATTTCAAGGAAATATCCATTTGAATAGTTCTGGAATCCATTTTGAATTTCTCCGGCGTAACGTTAATACATACGTGTGTCACATAACTCAAAAAGATTCACCGTAAAATGTCGAAATTTTGTATTTGAAACTCATGGAATATCTAGTTGTACGCCTCGTTTTCTAGTTGCAATCGGCAGTGCCAAAAGGACACATTACTCCGAGGGTGGTTACACAATGGAAACATTTTACAAAGGAGCCGTTCACTGCACAAAGCGATTAAAGTAAAGAAATGCGGTGAAATTATGTAGTACATTGTTTTTGAAAATTCCCTTTAATATGAATTCAAATAAATATTGTAGAATTATAATAATATTATTAATATCATTAAAAAAACTATTGTAGAATGCATAAATACGCTCATGTCATCTAACGGTATATAAAATTAATAAGATAAAATAGCCAAAACGTAGTCATCAGTAATGTTATCATTTTGGGGAGTGAATCGATTCGGCAAGTGAAAAAAGTAATGAATTATGCTCAGTGTTCAATGTTTAAGTTTTTTATTGCAAAAAAAGTTAATTATTATATATTTTTATTACAGATTTTTCGTAAAAATCAGTTCTGTTATAATATATTATTTATGGTTAATGAATCGGCAATTATAAATGAGGTCTTCTTTATCAGCTGTATGTGAGGTTTCGTCATTTCGATTTGTTCTCAAGTTTTTATAAAAAACATGTTTTACAGGAGGAATGAATTTCAGCAGGTCCATCATGTCTCTCGTTTTTTCCTTTGTCACAATTCTAACTGTAGGATATAATAAAGGCTGATTCGCATTTATTAAAGTTTGTGGTCTACCTGCTGCAGATTTACTCATGTTAATAGCGTTAAACTCTGAACCTTCATTAGAGTCACATTTGAATTGCACGAGATGGAGTTTGGACCTTTCTTACTTTGTCTAGCGCATTTTAAGCCAATTCACTGAAATCTTGTGAGGGTTACTTTTCTGTTAAAGAGTGAATTTTCTAAAAGTTTTGCTGTGAAAAAATCTTGGTGAGTCATTTGGAATACACTGGTGTTCAAAAATTAAGGACGAAGTCGAAAAATTAGCATACCAGCTGAACGAAGAGGCAGAGCGGACAGAAAGACCAACCAGGAGATTAAGTAAGGTGATGTACGATAGCACATGCGCAGATATGCAGGTAGACGTAATGGGGGAGTGTCCGAGTAGTATAAAGCATGTTGTCGTTGTAAGATCAGTATTTCTGGCAAAGAGATTGCACGCCGTATAGCAGTTAAAATCACACCGAGTTGCTGCCTCAGCGAGAAATGGCGAATAATCAATCTGTTAGACGACATCTGGATGCTTTTACCCGAGGTCGAATCATTGGGAAGTTGCAGGAAGGCCGCACCACACTTGTCACACTGCAGAGTTTGGAATTGCTCACAGCATCGTTTCACGACTTTGGAGACAATTTCAAACTACAGGAACAGCTATCCGGGGGTTTAGTAGTGGTCGTCCACCAGAAACTACACCCGCAGATGACCGGTATATTGCCTTACAGGCCAGAAGAAACAGGCGCCAGACAGCGGGAGAAATCGCTAGACACACGACACAGGCGACTGGACGACCGATATCGCGTTTTACCGTGGCCAGAAGACTGCACGGTGGTGGTCTGTTTGCACGACGCCCTGTACGGTGTGTACCTCTAACGCCTGCCCATCGGAGAAGGCGTTCTCTGTGGTGCCGGGAACACCGGAATTGGAGAGACAATGAATGGGGACGAGTACTCTTTACAGATGAGAGCAGATTTAGTCTGAGTTGCGATTCTAGACACATACACATCTGGACAGAGCGGGGAACACGCAATAACCCCTTCAACATCATCAAAAGGGACTGTTTTGGAGGTCGCGGAGTTCTCGTTCGAGCAGACATAATGCTTGGTAGCCGGACCGACCTTCATATCTCCCAAGGAGGTTCGTCACCTGGGACTGCTATTGTAACGAGGTTCTTCTTCCTTACATGCGTCTTTTCACAAGGGCTATGGGTCCTCAGTTCCTCTTCATGGACGACAACGCTCCACCTCATCGCACAGTTACTGTCGAAGAGCTGTTGGAGAGTGAAGATATTGAACACATGGATTGGTCGGCAAGGTCTCTGGATCTAAATCCCGTCAAGCATGTACGGAACTTACTAGGGAGACCCGTGGCAGCACGTAACTTATCGCCAGTAACGATTCCGAAACTGCGATTGGTGCTACAAGAGGAACGAGCAGCAGTGTCTCAACAGCTCATTAACAACCACATATCCAGCATGCACAAATGATGTGAAACCTGCCTAGCAGTCAGGGGAGATCATATCCCCTATTAAAGACCGGATGTTTCTTGCTGGACACCCATCACAGGGATGTTTCGGCCTTCAGTCGCATTGCGTTTCATGCTACTTTTTCAATAAAGCTTCTTTTTATCCCTCTGATTTCTCTTTTAGTAAGTGTTGCTTACATTAAATGTGTTGATTTGGAAAGCTTTTGTACAGAGTTATATTGAAAAAACCGTCTCGTCCTTAATTTTTGCACACCAGTGTATATTAAACAGCGCTTCCTTTCTGCGTGTTTTGATTATATCGTACCAATCATCTGATGAAAAGACGTTTTGAATTTTTTCGCATGTAACTCAATAATGGCAAATCTTAATCATTAGGCAAATAGCTATGCCCACTTACCAAAATTTTCATTTCAATTGACTCAGCTCTTAAGTTTCTAAAACTTGAGACAGTTTTGATATTTCTCTTTTGTCCGGCACACAAAACTGAACATGTTTAGACATGAAATTTCTTGACACCCAGGATATGCTTCACTTTCTGGCCAAATTACATGTGGCTTATTATCCCAAAGGGCCAATTTGACCAGAAGGGCTATTAATTTCGTTTTGGCATTTTGCGTCGTCCACTATAAAACGGCGTTTCATTTTTCAAATTATTGCCACCAAATATTAGATCCCTGCATTATATTTAAAGAAAGTAAATAGTGAAGAATCTGCACGAATTAAGTACGTTTCTCAAATTGTGCAAAACTACGGTATCTAGAGACATCAAATTTTGAATAACGTAGTCCTCCGCTCGAATATGGGAATCTGGAAGACTAAATTTGGAATTTGTTTTATTATCTATTTCATGTTTTGTGAAACTTTAATGAATTTTTGATTAATAAACTTCCTGATTTCAAAGCGAGCAACGGCAACACTGTACAGAAAGAAAAGCATTTTTATTTCCAGAGCGCGAATTTGTGTATCGAAAATTCTAAAGATAGGCTCTTTTTAAATATTTAGCAATATTGCTGTTGAATTGAATTTTATGATTTAAGTGCGAAGAACATGATATTTAATAAATAAAATAACCCACAAAACATTAAAAAAATGCCCCTTCAAGTGTAATGTAAAATTTCAAAGCTTTCAGATTTTTTTATGTTTTTATAGAAATCACGGTAATCGAAATTATAAACATGTAAATTTAGGTTATAATAAGGTGCATAAATTCAATATAGGTATGTGACAGTTTCGAGGAATGAAATATCCGCAAGTTAAAATTCGTCAATCGACCTATTAAAAACGGAGATGTAGAACATTTTTTTTCCTAGTTCATTGCACAGAGTTGCTATCTCTGAGCTATAATGTTCAATTATTTAATTTATTAAAGAATTCGAAAACTTTTATTTATCTTCTTCATCTGGAGCTTCCGCATTCTCAAAATCCCTTGAAAAGTCCCTATCCCTCTGATACGAAGCGCAGAAATCCCTCTCTAGCAAGACACTTCGTAACAGAAGCGCAGTTTGCCGTCTTTGATCGCATGTGAGACATCTCGGAATACGACTGTTTAGGATAAATTCAAGACACATGGCGGCGATAAGGTAAATAGTAGTTCTAAATGGCCTTAGATTTCTCTAAATGTAGTAGATCAAAATGTTCCGTTTTCCCTTAGCGTATTAGAGGAAGAATGCAACTCTATCCATTCTTTTCTAGAATATCTATAGCTTATCATTGCAATATATTAAATGTTTCAAGAGTGTCTTTCTATACCATAGGATGCAGGAATAGGCGACATGCATAGTCGTTCAGAATGCGAAATTTCGAGAGCATCAGCTGAGTTGTTTTCTTAAACAATAATTATTCAAAGGTCTATTTCGTTTTTACTTACTGGCATGGTTAAATTGTATTTCGCGCCAAATGTATCGATTGCCTACGGCGCCGAAAATACTAAACTCGGACCTGATGTGATGTTTAGTATTTGCTTTTATTCTGGACGAAAATCTAATGACCCGAAAGAATTTTACATAAAAATTTTGGCCGATTTTTTTTCCATTTGTGCTTAAAAAGATAGTATTTTGTAGCTGATCTCGCATTACTGAGGATACATTAACAGGTATTGTGGTAAATTTAAAATCGAATAAAAACTGTAAGGTTTCACGTTTTAAATTACGTACAAAGGAGCGTTTTTTTAACATTTTTGTGTGTTACCTTTATTTATTATTATGCTCTTCGCACTTGAACCATAAAATTCAGTTTAAGAGCAATATTGCAAAATAATTTTAAAATTAGCATACCTTTAGAATTTCCGATACACAATCTCACGCGCTGGACACAAAAATGTTTCTTTTTTTCTGTACAAAGTTGTCATTACTCACTTTGAAATCCTTAAATTTGTTAATCAAATATTCGCTAAAGTTTTACAAACTATGAAATCGATCATAAAACAAATTCCAAATTTCAAAATTGGGCTTCCGGATGCCCATATTCGGGTGGAAAGGTTCAATTTTGAAAATTGGATGGCTCTAGGTATCGTTGTTTTATCACAGTGCAAGAAACATGCGTACATTTATGCAGATTCTTCATTATTTAATTTCTTTCAATGTAATACAGGCAGGTAGCAACGATTTGAAAAGTGAAACAACGCTTTTAGTGAATGAAGGCAAAATGCCATAGTCCTTCTGGACAAACAACCCCTTTGGAGTAGCAATAAGTTTAATATGAAAGATATTTATTTGAGCTATAGTAGTTGCTGAATACTGAATCCTTGTATATCAGTATTAATATCATTTTAAAAGTAACGGATAATTTTTCAGTTTCTGTGCCTGTGATTTTTCTTTTTTAATTTTGTAATCTTACCTCAATTCTGAGGTTTTCGATGTCGCTTCATATGAGATGTCTTTAACTAAAGGCAAAAAAATGTGTGCATGTGTAACATGTTCTTACATATGATGCTGCCGTTTCACTTGGTTTACATATTCATAGTAGGAGTACAGTTCAACATCTGGTAGCGGTCGCCTGCCGTAGACTATAGCCTCTGAAACAGATAAATATTTCGGAGAATATAGTTAGATAACGATATTCAGCATCACGGATAATCGTATTTTTTAGAATATCATCATCACAGAAGACTAAAATCGGTCACAAACATGAATGATGTCTTAAGGAAGTTTCATAATGCTTTGCTTATAATTGATGTACTGATAATTTTAATATAAGTGCTAGTGGATTATAATGATGAACTGATAATTTTATTATAAATGTTAGTGGATTTTAATGATGTACCTGTAATTTTACTATAAATGCTAGTAGATAATGATGATGTATTAATAATTTTATCATAAATGCTAGTGAATTATAATGATGTGCCGATGCTTGTGGATACTTATAGTTTTGTTACAGAATTATTTTAATAATTAATCACATTTAAATTTAATAATTAGCCCAAAGAGGCAGTTTGTTCAAATTTGGAATATGTTTTATTAACTATTTCATATTTTGTAAAGCACTATTGAGTTTTTGATTAAGAAACTCAACAGTTTCAAAGCGAACAATAGCAACACCGTACAAATAAAGATATGCTCTTCTACATATTTTGTGATATTGCTATTTAATTTAATTTTATGGTTGAAGTGCGAAGAACACGATATATATATATATATATATAAAGAAGAAAGTATGTTTCTTTGTTCGCTAATAACTCAATCCTATACTACCGTTACCAAACTTTAACTTTCTACAATTCTTTTTTGGGTCCTGGAAAAGGTCAACGTCCACGTTTTTTCCGAAACAAGTAGCTAAAATCAGAGACATTAATTAAAAACTTGGAAAAACGATAATTTTCGCCCCCATTTTTCCGAGCGGGAGCAGTTTTGCGTGCTGGAGATTAAAATCTGCTTTATTTCGAAAGTTGTTGCCACTGCTCACTTTTAAATGGTAGAGTTTGTTAATAAAAAATTTCTAAGTTTTACAATGAAATAAAAATAGTATTGCCAAATTTTAAATACATTATTCCCGATTCCAAAAATCCGTGGGAAGCCATTTCGATTATTCCCATCTTCGTACTACTTTAATCAGTTAGGATATTAATTACAAACTCTGAAAACAGTCATTTTCGCACTCATTTTTTCGAGTGGTAACAGTCTCGCTCTTTGAAGATAAAAATGCTTTATTTTGACTGGCGAGAATTCGGATATTGCCCGATGAAATATTAACAGTGCAAGTTACGGAAGGAATCTCCATGAAAGAGGCCCGAAGTCAGGAATATGCGAAAGTGCAAGATTACCGAGATTTTATTGCTCGTACTGAAAATAATCCAGTAAAGGTTAAATTCAATGATATTTTAAACAATAGCTTTTATCTGAGTAATAAATCTTTCGCACTTATATTTCAATTGTTCACATCAGGGGTTTCCAAACTTAAATGCCCGTGGAGCCAGTTTTACAGCAAAAACCTGGCCATGAACCCAACAGTTGAATGATTCTTTATAAGTGCATAATAGAAAATTACAAATTTAACTTTGTTGTGTTGAATGGTAAATGAAGACGTATAAATAAAATATACGTAAAACATTTTGCTATTGAAAGTGAAAATTTTGTTATTGAAATTGAAATTTTATTAATATTTATTGAAATTATATATATATATATATGTATATATTTTTAAATATAAAAACACATTTTTTTCCCGTAATGCGATGGGTGAACCTGATGGGATGAGGTTATTTATGTTGGGCTCTAAGTTTGAGAGTAACATTCGCGAATCTTCATTTCGTGGTGAGGATCATCGCAAAAAAAAAAGGGGGGGACAGTTGTATATCTCCCGTTCTTCTGGGCCGATTGACAAAATTCAAATTGCTTTTTTCATGTCTCGAAAGCGCGACTTAGAACATATATTAGATTTATGTGTAGCATTAATCTAACATGGGTATTTTGACACAAAATCAGACTTTTTCTAAATTAACATGCCATAGTTTTCCATATTTGGATTCTAGGACTCAAATTATGCCTTAAACATTACATTTTGTAAAATTTGGTGCGAAATTTAAGGAGAAAAGCAAACATTTATTCTGTCGCATTTTTTCTTCAGCTTGCGGCAAGAATGATTCACTTGGCGAACTTCTCAGTTTATAGTAACCTAGTTTCCTTTCCTTTTTTCCATTGTACATGAGCGGAAAGAATCGTTCATTTTTTCAAATAATTTTAACAAAGTGTGTAAACACATATGGCGTAATTATTGCTTATAACAAATATGCCAAATTTCAATACTCGCCAATATGTAAATTCACTATATCTTAGGAAATTTTGAATAAAAAACTATATTTTGTAGGTATGCCTAGAAATACATCTATTTTAAGACGATTGTAAAAATTTTATAGGTTATAATTCAAATTGTTTTTCGGAAAATATATCAATATTATTTAAAAATACAAATTTTAAACACAAATTATAAAAAATCGGCGAATATTATTTGGAATGAATCTAAATTTCGAAATAAGAAAGGAAGAATCAAATAATAAAAAAAGATATATTAATAAATATATATCAAATTCAATTAACAAGCTAAATTTTGAGAGTTAATTTTTTACTTACAGAACTTGGCAGTTTGGCATAATTTGAGTCGTAGAAACGAAATATGGAAAAAAAATGACATATCGTTTTAAAAGTAGTCCGATCTTGAGTCAAATACCTGTATTAGAACATTCCTATACATAAATCTAATACATATCGTAAGTCGCGCTATCAAGACGTGAAAAACAGAATTTGAATTTCGTGAATCGGCCCAGTCAACGCCACCTAGACTAGGTTGGCCCAGTAGAACAGGAGATATAGAACTGTCTTTCCCCCCCCGCAGTATACCTTTAGATAACCAACAAATTTCCGAGTTAAGTAGTAAACTAACAAAGTGATCTTCGTCATTTTCGAACCAAACTAATCTCTCCTTTAAGTATTCCTTTTTTTTTTATTTATTTTATTAACTGCTCTGATGACATAAACTACTAAGCCATGAAAGCGTTCACCAAGACATTTGGTGATTAAATGTTTTCGATGAATGTGCAGATAATACATTCAGTACAGCTTGTTTAAGTATCCTAGAAAATCTCTGTAGCATCCCACTATTACTGATGCAGTATCAGAAACAATGGAGAAGATGTTACTCAAGGTAAAAATTTCTTTTAAATCGAAAGATCTTTTTAATTCATTAAATATTTTTCAACGTTCGTATCAGTTTCCAAGCATATGATAAATAACAGTTTTGGGGAAAATTTTTCTTCTTTTACAAATTTATATTAGCTAAAAGTAAAGCTTCGTTTCTTGGCAACGTTGACTCGTCAAGCTGTATAGAAAATTCAGATGTTTCTAAGTACTCGCATAGAGAATTATTTACTCATTGAACCGTTTCTTCAGTCCTTCTCTGCATTGTATTCAGCGCACTCAGTGGAATTCTTCATAATCTGTTTATGCAGCATGGTTTCAAATAAGCTGTATATTATTTCATTTACAGCTACCCGAGTAAGTTTATTAATAGTGCGTGGCTTTCCCAATCAGAAAAGAAATAATATAAGAAGCACGCAATCCATCATCATCTCTCTTAGAAGTTGTTGTAATGACGCAATGTCTATATTTTCCTTTAACCGTTTTAAAAGAGTTAAATCTATATTTCTTTTTTGTCTTTATGGACTTTTATCAAATGTGTCTTAAATTGCACCGATTCGTTTGATAAATTCTATTACAGAGAAACCACACAGGTAAAGTACTATATGCTGTGACGAAATAAAGCAATATTTAAATATTCAAAACTACGTTATCTGCAATTTTTTTGGTTATTATCTGTAATAAAAGAACATAATTTGTTTTATTTTTTCATGACGTCAAAATAGCTTCCATTTCATTACTATTATTTATTTTAGCTTTCATAGTAATGAAAATGGATCGCAATTATTTTATTTTATATTAAACAATTCTCGGACATTCCGACATCGTCTACGCACCACCAAATTACTTGTGCGGGTCTGTAGGAACCACCGATTTATATGATACGTACTAGGGTTGGAATTAACCTCTCACTTTGCCTATTACGTTAACTTGCAAAAATAAAAGCCTCTTTATTTATTTATTTTTTTTTACTTGCACTTTCAACAGTTCTCTTGTCCTCTTCTCAATTCCCTGATTCTCCTCTTCTCAGTATTTCGGGCACATGAATGTTTAAGTGAATATATATTTCAAAAATATTTTCTTCCTTTTCGCAGCTTTTTAATCCGGTCTTCAGGTCTACATCTACGATGCACCTTTCCATTTTAAGTTCCCTCTCAAAGCTATAGTCTTTAAATTGACATTACTTATTTTAACTACACAGCTTTGATTCCAAATTCACTTAAACGTTTTGAAATTCAAACCACTATGGTAGCTTGTAAGTTTCTTATTAATTCAAAAATATTAAAAAAAAGAAGAAAAAAAAACGAAAATCTAAAAATTACGTCCAAAGAGGCGTTTTTTTTAACATTTTGTGTGTTACCTTTATTTATTAAATATCATGTTCTTCTCACTTAAACCATAAAGGTTCAGTTCAAGAGTACGAGATAAAAGTGTTTTTATTGTACAACGTTGCCATTGCTCGCTTTGAAATGCTTGAGTTTGTTCATCAAAAATTCGTTAAAGTTTTACAAAATATGAAATTGATAATAAAACAAATTCCAAATTTCAAATTTGGGCTTCCAGATGCCCATATTCGCAGTAGGATTACGTCATTCAAAATTGGATGGCTCTAGATATCATTGTTTTATCACAATGCGAGAAATATACATGCATTTATGCAGGTTCTTCATTATTTAATTTCTTCAAATACAATACCAGGAGATAATATTGGTGGCAACAATTTCAAAAGTAAAACGGACATTCAGAGTGATTCAGCGCAAAATCGCAAAACGGAAACAATAATCCTTCAGGAACAAAGCCCCTTCGGACTAAAAAAAGGAAGAAAATCTGAAAGTTTTTAGATTTTCCAAAGTGCGTTTCTTTAACGTTTAATGTGTTACCTTTATTTATTAAATATCATATTCTTCGCACTTAAACTACATAAAATACTATTCAAACAGCAATATCACAAAATATTTAAAAACAGAAAAAGATCATATCTTTAGAATTTCCAATACACAGTCTCGTGAGCTGGAGATAACAAAGTTTTTTTTCGTACAGTTTTGCCATTGCTCGCTTTGAAATCGCTGAGTTTGTTAATCAAAAAATTTTTATAAAATATGAAATAGATAATAAAACAAATTCCATGGATTTGGTTTTCCAGAATTCGGAATCTGGAATTGCCCATATTTATATGGAGACGTACGTTATTCAAATATGAGGGCTCTAGGTACCGCTGATGTTTTCACAACGCGAGAAACATACCTACATTCCTGCAGATTCTTCATTATTTAATTTATTTAAATATAATGCATGACTCTAATATTTGGTGACAACAATTTGAAACGTGAAACTCCATTTACAGTAAAACACCACAAAATGCCTAAACGAAATTCATAGCCCTTCTGGGCTAACGCCGTTTGTGATACAAACGAATACCTGTTTAGTTTTAACATAAAAGGCAATTTCACTCGAATTTTATTACCAAATGCAAAATTTAATGCTGTGAATGAAATCCGACTTCCTGTTTTATGTTCTTTGAAACTGTAAGGCGAAAATTCACATGAACTTAACTTATACTACATATGACAGATTAAAGTATAATACTATTTTGCAAGTCACAGAAGTCACAAATTTTTTAATGCTTGTAAAAATAGGTAGTTTAAAAAGGAATTTTAATAATAGACATATCTTAAATCTAACGGCTGACATGTTTTTACTTAGCTCAGATTTAGAAGGCTAAGATATAAGATATTATATCCTGTAATAGGTTAAACCAATTTTATTTTCACGTTGAGTTAGGAAGGCATCTTTTTAGGAGCCGATTTGTAATTCATAGGTTTAGGTGGTGTTTTTGGTTAGGATGTTTTGAAGTTATTAAAGTGCAAATTTTACTGAATAATGTATATTTTATTCTTAGGAGTAGCGAATTCTTCTATTATCTATCTATATATATATAAATGAAAGTCTGTTTGGTTCTCCTCTAATAACTCTCTCACTAGTATAGCTATCGCCATCAAACTTTCCACAACTCTTTTCTGGATCCTGGAAAAGGTTGATGTCCACTTTTTTTCCAAAAAAAAAAATAGCTAAAATCTAAGATATTAATTAAAAACTTCGAAAAAATGATAATTTTCGCCCTCATTTTTCCGAGTGGCAACAGTCTCGCACGTAGAAGATACAAATATGCTCAGTTGCATTAATAAAAAATCAGACGACGTCAACCTTCGGTAGATATTCTATAGAAAATGGTGAGCTCTTCAATTTATGCTTTTTTGTGTTTCTAAGTTTATTTAAATTGTAAGTAAGCGTTGTATGTTAAGTGCAATTTAAGTGATATTCCATTCTAGTGAGACTTTTTTTTTTATTATTATAAGTGAAACTGGAAAAATAGCGTTTTCGTGTTGCGTGTAGCTAAGCCTAATTAGGCTTAGTGAGTTATTCGCTTGAACTCCGAGCTTCATTCTAAAAATTTACTGTTTTCCTGATGCGGAGAATAACTTTTTCTGATACTGACAAGGCTTCATAGCTTAGGTGTCGTTAAGGTAAATATTGTTTTCTCTTCTTTTTACTTTCGTTGATGATGGATACAGTAAGAGACTCGGATCCCAATGCTAGGATTGATATTTTTAGACAAAATCTTGAGCTATTTGAATCTAAATACGATTTTACTGATTTAGAGGAACTCCATCAAATTAAGAATGAAGTTTTCTTAAATATTGTTAATCCTTTTAGGAATAATGATCCTCACATACCTGAAGATTTAGCTATACGATCTCAAAAACTCATTCAAAGTATTGATATTAAACTCAGCCAATGCGCTAACCAGGAAACAGCTAAGACTAAACAATCGGAAAAACGAAAAACATCTAACACTAAACCTGCCCTAGTTAAAAAAATCTGGAACAGAATGGATTAACCCTCGAAAAACTCATAAATGGACTGTAAGTGAAGCTTCAGACCATGATTATGCCCATCAAAACAGTTTAGTACTCTATCTGATAAAGATGAAATGGAAGTTAGTTACTCCAATGAAAATCCCAATAATGAATTTATCACACCGCGCAAAAAGGCAGGAAGAATTCCCCCTATGATAGTCGCCAACGTCGATCACTGAACACCGATCAGGGATGATATACTTAAGCAGGGAGTAGAAAAAGTTGAAGGAAATTTGAAAGGTGGAGATCTTCAAAGTTTTTACTCCTGATGACTGTCGTAAAGTTACAGATCTACTAGACGAGAGTCAACTCTCTTACCATATCTTCCCCCTAGCACAAGATAAACCTATTTATGCAGTAATAAAAAAACTCCCAATTCGCACTCCAGTTGCTGCAATTGAAGAAGCCCTAATAGAAAAAGGTATACCTGTTCAATCAGTAAAACAAATTACTAAGCAAACAGATGACGAAATTAAATTTTTATCGCTATTCTTAGTGGAGGTAGCTCGAAGTGAAAAACGCAAACAAATATTTAATTTAACCCATCTCACGGGACTTGTTATATTCGTTTAATGATTTAAACCAATGCCAGGACCCAAGCAGTGTCATAACTGCCAAAGATATGGACATAGTAAATCGCACTGCCACCATAAAACTCGCTTTTTAAAATGTGGTGAAAATCACGAAACACCAAGTTGTAAGAAAGACAAAAAACTGCCCGACAAATGTTGTTTACGTGGAAGACCCCACGTTGCGTCCTATCATGGTTGTGAGAAATACCCCAAAAATATACGCAAAAACGCCAACAGTCAGAGAGACCCACCACCAATACAGAATGATGAAGAAAACTTTCCGTCACTACCTCGAAAGGAAACTGAAAAATCTTCAAAGACTCCTACTCAAGAGACAGAAAGTGGTTTCATCAAAGAGGACTTACAGTCATTCATTTCTGGGACTAAAAATCCTTTCAAACGGCTAAAACCCGTTTTGAAAGATTTAAAAAATCAAAATCCACTTTGGACATAATCCAAATTGGGATGGAAGCATTCGACCTATTAATGAACACGGAATATGTCTAATAAAATTCTGCAAAGAACTTTATATATAACAGATACTACTATATGTAGTTTAAATATCACCTATTTTAATACAAATAACATTAAATAACATGCAAATAACGTCAAGAGACTGTATTTCAGTATTTTTTAAATAAACATAATACTGACATAATGCTGATTTATGAAACTCATTTACGCCTCACAAAATTACAAACGTATTTTTAACTGGAAGAAATTTAATACTATTATTGAAATCCCAAATGATCACCCTAATCTTGCTAACATTTCTGATTTCGAAAATGAAATCCATAAAATCAACTCCAGAATTCAAAGTGCTCTACGAGAAGCTACTACCATTAAAGCAGATCACTCTCAAACTTCACTTCCAGATTATATTCGAGAGAAAAATCAAAGATAAGAATAGATTGGCAAAACAATGGATAAATACTGGAGATCCAGATTAAAAAGACTCCTTAATCAAAAAGTTTGAGAAATCTCTAAATTACTCAGTAATTATAGATCACGTAAGTGGGAAGAACTCCTAAATAACATGGAATATGAGCCTACCTTTATTTTGAAAATTGCCAGAGCTCTTAAAAAGACATTTGCGGATCACGTCGGCCCACTCAATACCCCTAGTGGACTGGTTTATTCTGAACAGGAAATGGGAGAAGTTTTAGCTCAACAGCTCGAAAACGCCTTTACTTCTAATCCCAACTTCGATTCTGAAACTGAAAAAAGAAGTCCAAGAAATCAACGAGAATTTAATTCATTGCACTGACGTAAATTATTTATTACCTACCTTTCCTAGAGAAATACAGAAGGTCCTTAAGAATCTCAAGATCAGAAAAGCACACGGATACGATTCGATCTCGAATAAATCTATCACAGAACTTCCCTGGCATTACATCGTATTATTAACAAATCTGTTTAATGCTTGCTTTCGTTTAAATTATTTCTCACATCAGTGAAAGCGTGCTATAGTCATAAACTTCCTTAAAACCAGGTAAAAATCCAAAGGAAATCAACAGTTACCGCCCAATAAGCCTGCATCCCTGCACTGGTAAAATTTTTGAAAAAATTATTCAAATTTGACCTCGAAAAGAATAATATCATGGACTCCGAACAATATGGATTTCGCCGAGGACATAGTACCACTCACTAGCTCATTAATGTGACTGAATTTATTGCTGACGTCTTTATTAATTAAGAAAAATGCAGTTGCTGTAAGCTTTTTGGACATAGAAAAGGCATTCGACAGAGTATGGCAAGCTGGTCTTCTCTTCAAAATCTAAAAAAACTTATCAAAATCATCAAATTAATATACTTCTATTTAAAAAATCGTACTTTTCAAATTCGAATTGGAAAATCTCTCTCCAATAGAAAGATAATTAAAAGTGGCGTCCCTCAAGGAAGCATTTTAGCGCCGATCCTATTTAACATCTTTATAAATGACATGTCACAGTCATTAAATGCAAAAATCGCTAAATATGCTGATGATACTGTCGTTCTTACGAAGTCTTTAAAACCGCAACTCGCTATTGACAATCTAAAATTGGCAATTAACATCACTGATCATTGGTTCAAGATCTGGAGAATTAAATTAAACCCAAATAAGTGTAACGTCATTGTTTTTAGAAGATATAAAAAGGATACTCCTGTCGAAATTGATATTCAAATTAATAATGTGCAAATGCCAGTTAACAACTCCATTAAATACCTAGGTGTGCTCTTTGACGAACAACTATTGTCTAAAGAACAAACTATGAATGCATTACGAAAAGCTAACGCAGGGGTTATTGCCCTTTATCCTCTCCTACGAAGAAACTCGAAACTTCATTTAAGAGCAAAACGTATACTATATGTCACTGTGATTCGACTCATTTTACTTTAAGGTATTCCTGTCTGGAGCACTTTTGCTAAAACCTCTCGTAAAAAATTAGAATTTTTTAAAATAAATTACTAAGGATGATTTTAAATGCCCCACAGTATGTTCGGAAGAAGCAAATACTCAAAGAAATGAAGATCGATTCCATACACCACAAAATACTTTCTACTTGCCATAATTTTTTCCAGAAAATGCAAAATTCAGAATACGACCATATAAGAGAACTTGTATACTATGACCCAACTATTGAACATACTGTCAAAAGGTCAAGAACCATTCATCATAATCCAAAATGGTAAATTTTTAATTGCTTCTGAAGCTTAAAGTTTGAAATTCCTCATACAACAGCTCAAAAGACTCGTTTAGCCGCTAGTGACGGCACTTGTTCTTGGATTCGCCTTTTCGGCGTGAGCACTCTTGTGCTCTTAAACATTTAAATAAAGCCGGCGCCCTCGAGCTAAAACTTCAAATATAGGTAAAAGTAATAGTTTAAATGCTAAATGCCTATTGTATCCTGATGAACAATGACCAATACACATCTGCTTTATTTCGAGAAGTATTGCCACTGCTGGCTTTCAGATAGTAGAATTTGTTAATAAAAAATTTCTAAGTTTTACAACGAAATACAAATAGTATTGCCAAACATTAAATTTCAATTATTCAGCGATTCCAAAAATTCGTGGGAAGCCATTTCGACTGTTTCCATCTTCGTACGAAGTTGATCAACCGAGATATTAATTTAAAACTCTGAAAACACTACTTTTCTTAATCATTTTTTCGAGTGGCAACAGTCTTGCTCGTTGGAGATAAAAATGCTTTATTTCGAAAAGTATTGGTACTGCTCGCTTTGAAATCGTAGTCAGTTAATCAAAAATTTGTAAGTTTTACCAAATCTGTATATATAAAGCAGAATAAGTGTTTATTTATTTGTTCGCGTTACTGATTTCTGATCAATTTTTTACCACATTTAACGACTAAAATTGTATATAGGTGAAATGTTGGAAGAAACTTGAACTTTTACGACCATTTGATTAGAAAGACGAAAATCATTAAAAACTGCGTGCGATTGTTGCTGATGTAATGAGAGAGAATTAGTTTATTTTTCTATCCAAGTTTTTTATGTCGGTTCCATATCGCATCAGACTGAAAAATGTATGACTATGAATCGTATTTTTGCATCGTTATTAGAGAAGGATTACAGCGGTACCGTTCTCTCTGTTGTTAGATACATTACTCTCAACTTAACTAGCATCGGGTACTTCCGCTAGTACAAAATATTTTAAATTTAACAGTACGTAATATTACCTGAAGTTTTCTCTTTAGTTTCTCTTTGGTTTACTTTAGTCAATCTAAGCATTCGTTAAATACCACCAGTACAACGGGAAAACTGGCTCGTATACACGTTACACACGGGGAAAACTACGAAAACGCCCATGTAGCCAGCCCGTTCGCCTGGAATCGAACGATCGGAACTACTAGTCGGAGCTACTAGGTTGGAACTACCAGTGTTCAGCGACTCTACCCCTGGGCCGCTAGTGGGTAGGGTTATCTAAATGCGGTTTCAAGTAAGGATATGCTGAATCGGTGCGTAAATAGCGATTGGAGACTCTTTGATTACTAGTTTCATTCATTATTTAACATAGCATAGTTTGCATTCTGGTTAAAGCCTCGAAGGAGTAGGAAGGACTGAATGGAATTAATATGATATTAAGTGGTTACTTGATAAATAACTGACACTCTACTCATATTTTAGGGCATGACTTGTCAAATTGTTTTAAATTTTCCGATAATTATGATTTAAAGTGGTTTGCCTATAAGCGTTTTTATTTTACTGTAAATTTCCAAGAATTTTATTGTACGTTTATTGAGTAGAGAGGGAGAAACTTTGTGTAAGAGAAATCTGGCAATCCTAAGCCGCATACTTCAAGACCGGAACGGAAGGTATCATTACGGAAGGTATTTTTGTTGTATTTTACTTTACCTTACTGTCACAGAATTTCAATCCTTACTTTTATTCACAGCCAAGGAAGTAAGACCTCTGGACACTAGTAGTTCAACCAGAATTCATTCCAGCAAATGGGCTGTATATTTTGCGCAGGTGCGTTTTCTGGCATACTTGTTTTCTTGGTTTTCTGCACATGTAATATGAACAAAAGACAGTTCCCTCTTAGGCTGATAGCTTTAGTCTGCTTTGCCACAATCTAACTAAACAGTCTTTGCTTTTATAAATAAATAAATTTGATTATTTTATTCAGGTCTATATAAAGATGTAAGGCATGTAAAGACATATCTGATTCGACTGCTCATAAAACAATAAAAAATAATTAATAGGGATGAATTTCTAAGAAAGAGCTAAAGACTGGGTTGTTAATTATAATTTTTACTGACAGAAACTTGGAACTTCGTTAAAATTGCTACTAAAATAAATTTTCGTCTTTGTAAAGAGTCTAAAATTTTGTTGTCAACTACGAACATCCTGTTGTTCTGTAAAATTTTTGAAAAAAATGAAGCTTAGGTATGCTGGTAATTTTTTAGGCTAAGATTAATCTTTATAGTCTTTCCCTTGGATATTGCCATGTGTAACGTATACACAAGCCGGTTTCCCTTAAGTTTTCCACGAAGGCATCCTTAGGTAGATAGCTCTCATGTTTTTTGCCTTCATTAAATAAGCTAAAAAGATTTCCTTGGACATTGTTTTGGCTTTTGTAATAAAATATAAGAAGAATACTGATGCTTATTAAATTGTCTAAGAAAATAAATTAGGAATTTTATAAAAGACAATATCAAATTTTAAGGAAGCCCATTTAAAATTCATAGTGAGAAACATTGAGTAACAGCAGCATTTTTAATTATTTTTTTTGAAAAAAAAAGTTTTACGTAAGCAATCTAGAATGATGTGCTGCATTTCATAAGAGAATATTTGTTTAATAATAAATGTTTCGTTTTCAGTTCACTGTAATAAATGTAAAATCAAAATTTTGGGCAACATGTTTTCGTGCCAGGTAATAATAAATCTTTTATCCCTTTTCCTTTAAAAGACATTCAGTTTACTTTCAGTAATTTAATATTTTACCATATACTAAGAGAAAAAGAAATATATATATAAACTTTTATTTAAAAATAAAGCAGGGAATTTGTGGCTACGAAAAATCTACGTGAAATAATTCGATGTCATCTCGTGAAAATAATAAGCGGAAGACAATTTTCAAAGTAATGTAAAACTATGAGCTCATTAGAAGATTGGTACGTAAAGAATTTTATTGGCAATCAAGAATCAGAATGCAAAGGCAAAATTGTTTTTGTAAAGGAGTGTTGCCATTCGTAGAACAAGTGAGTTCATTTTGAGAAGTAAAGAATAGTTTTTTTCTTTTAAATCTATAAAAGCTTTTATATTGTTGGTATTAGATATGGTAACCCGTCTACTCAGAGCAACTCTCCTGTTTTCAGTTAGATTTAAATTAGGAGGTCGAGTTGGCCAATCTTTGTGCATATTGGTCTTTACAAGATCAGCCGATGATTACCCACTGCAGCTCACTCGACGAAAATATGTCTCAAGGTCATTCGTATAAAATGGCAGCTTCGAATTGCCTTATTCACATTTAGAATATGAAACCTCTGTATTTGTGTCGCGATACATAGTTTGATTCAAGGTAGGCTAATTTTCAAGCGAAATGCTGATTATGCGTTACTTTGACGATCGCATTTCCAATTTTGGCAAACCACAGTATTTTGAAGGAAGTTATCTCAATTTTCCTGACTTTTTTTTAATTTATTATAATCAATATATTAATGTTTGAAACATCTATTGCTCATTTCGAATCTCTTAGAGTTGAAAATTTCCTTTATTTCGCTTATGATTAATAATTTTTGTAGCTTTTATTTAGAAATTTTCGTGGATAGTTCGTAGTTCTGATGTATGGTTCAGATTTTTTTCCCTCTTTATCAACTTCGGTACAAGGATTTGTTATGACACGTGTATGTACATTTTCCTCTAGAATATTTTCTCGCAGCTGAATTTTCAAAGGCACTATGTAAACTAATTTTTCAAATATTGTTAATTATATTTTATTTGTATCTACATGCTGCTGAAGCTTAGTGGTATCCGTCATTTTGAAGATTACTTAGTCATTTTGTACTTACTTAGTCATACACATATATCATGTCTTAAAGCGCATTTAATTAGAGTGATTATTCCTATTGATTTTGTCACTGATTTTGACTGTTCTACTCACATTTAAAATTTTCAGACTTTTTGTTGTTGTTGTTGTTGTGACTTACCTCACTTGTCTGACAGTAACGTCAGAACAAATCTACGAAACTCATCGTGGCAAGAAATGCAAGATTGCGCCTGTCGTTGGCAAGAGCCTTCAGCACCATACAGGTGACAGTACGACTTTGTTCAGTTCCGCCCCTTAATTTTGATAAACAGCACCCCGGGTAGACGGGTCCAAGTGTCTCTCACCCCACTTCTCTACGACCAACTTCTCGAGAGAACGTTCAGCTCGCCGCATATTTAAAGTGCCCCCATGCCGCACGGACTCTATACATTACAAAAATAAGAACTATTTATACCTGTTAAAATTTTAATGATAGTACTGGAAAAGGTTCGAATACTTAAAAGTCAAAAGAAAAGTAACGAAACTACGCTGAAAGTAAATAGGATTTAGAAATATTTAGAAATCGTTAAATGCAGGGATACTATTTGGAATTTATTAAAAAAATATTTATATGAAGGTAATGAAATATTTGCTCAATGATTTAGCTCTCATTGACTGTTAAAGTTTACTTTTTGTCACTCCATCCATCAGCAAAAGTTTGGCACAAAATGCTTTTTCAATGTGTAATGAGTTTATTGAGTCCAGTTTCCATTTTAAATTATTTTACAAATCTTTGCCATTCATAACTTCAAAATAAAGAATAATAAATTTAAACATTTCGGTATTTTCAATGTTTTAAAGTAATGAATAAGTATTTGTGTTAATAGTTCGTATAAGCTTTATGAATAAACATGCCGGAAAAGCCAAAAATTTAACCAAAAATTTGGAACCTTTTTAACAACTGTGTAAACAGTAACAGTTTTTGCAGGTGAAGATATCCGAAGTAAATCATTTGCATCCTTAACATCAATTTACATCCCAAATATAACTCATATATCGAATATAAAATAGTGTGGCAACGCTTTAACGCTCTGTAAACGTGAACAGCTTGCGCTCGCAATACACTCATTCGCCTTTTCGAATATAAGATTATGATGAAAATAAGCTTACGGGAACAACGATGAAATGCTTTTGGTAGCTAGCCCATGCTTAATACCGAGGGCGTGGGCAAATAATTAGAATTTATGCAATTCTATGAATTCTTTTAAGCAAAAACAAACTTCTATTTACATGAAAAGAAGAACAACACAAAACAATTAAGATTCTGTGAAAAATGTTTTATTTATTTATTTTATCATATAATTAATATTTAACCATTAACGTTTGCATTTTAAAATGGTAAAGCGTGCTTTCTTTTCATGTGTTCATAACGTTTGCAAACTTATGATAAATATTGATAGTTTGGTAATCGTTTTAAAAAAGTCGCAAGTTCTCCTACTTGCACCAAATAAATAACATTCTCTTTAAAAACCGCCAAATGGCGCAAAGATGATTGCTCTGATACGCAGGTACGGATTTATGTTCTTAAATGCACACCGAATGAAATTTAGTAATAAGCTTTTCCCGGGAGGAAGTTTGGGAAAGATATATCATTCCTTAACACAATATTAAACTTTTCTCTAAGATACATGTTAAACTTCGTCATTTAAATTTCCTATAACTTTCTACGAATTCCATGCTTGTTAGGCTAGTCAAATTCTTTTCATCTGAAACTAATAAATGATGTATTAAATTCTTCTATAAATACTATATTAATTCTTAAACATGATATTAAATTCTTCTATAAATGCTATGTTAATTCTTAAACACTATATTAAATTCTTCTCTATAACACGTATTAAATTTCGTCATTTAAAATTCCCATAACTTTCTACGAATACCATGCTTGTTAGGCTAGTCAAATTCTTTTCATCTTGAACTAAGAAATACTATGTGAATTAAATTCTTTATAAGTACTACGATTCTTAAACACCATATTAAATTCTTTTCTGAAATAAATATTAAATTTTGTCATTTAAGATTCCTATAACTTTCTACGAATATTATGCTTGTTAGGCTAGTCAAATTCTTTTCATCTTGAACTAATAAATACTGTATGTGTATTAAGTTCTTTATAAATACGACGATTCTTAAACACTATATTAATTTCTTTTCTAAAATAAATATTAAATTTTGTCATTTAAGATTCCTATAACTTTCTACGAATACTATGCTTGTTAGGCTAGTCAAATTCTTTTCATCTTGAACTAATAAATACTATGTGTATTAAATTCTTTATAAATACGACTCTTAAACACAATATTAAATTCTTTTCTAAAATAAATATTAAATTTCGTCATTTAAAATTCCTATAACTTTCTACGAATGCTATGCTTGTTAGGCTAGTCAAATTCTTTTCATCTTGAACTAATAAATACTGTATGTGTATTAAATTCTTTATAAATACGACGACTCTTAAACACAATATTAAATTCTTTTCTAAAATAAATATTAAATTTCGTCATTTAAGATTCCTATAACTTTCTAAGAATAACATGCTTGTTAGGCTGGTTAAATTGTTTTCATCTGAAACTAATAAATAGTTAATACTAAATCTATAAGGTATCAGTTTGTAAATCAATGCATGTAAACGTTTACATTCAGTATTTTAGTTCCTATCAATTTTCTCTCTAAATTTTCTTATATCGCTTGGCTTTCAATAAATTTGAAAATAACACCAATTACCATAAAAGCTTGAATGCGTATAATATATAATATCACAATGGACATTCTATGTACATCTGGAATGTTAATATTCAGCAGTTAATTGTACGCTTAGAAACAGAACTTAGAATTGTCACAGAAATCAATGATCAGGGTTTGGCTGGGGAGATCAGCAGAATGGCTAGAAAGGGCTTGGCAGAGTTCACTATCGAGGCGAATAGATATTATTATCCATTCCTACTATTTATATTCTGTACATATTTATGATTGCATAGAATCGCAACATCTTAATCTCTTAAGTACTTTTCGGAAAGGCACTTTTCTTGCTTCCCATATTAAGAACCATATCACAATAATCTTGACTGATTTGAGCACTGAGATACAGCAAATATATCAAATCACTGCACTTGAAAGGATTTCAGGGTTTTAATTTACTTGCCGCCCCTTTTTCTTGATCAGTTTAATATATCATACTTTGGCTTCCCGCAAAAGTTTGCTTAAGCAATTTTCCTTCTGCAGATCTTCTTTTCGCAAATCTTTCTTTCTCGAGAAACGATTTAATCAAAGCTTTTCAGCGTTTAATATTAAGTTGCTTTGCCGAAGCTAAATCTTTTATTCTCATAATTCATCTTTAATACTAAAAACATATATCTACAACTTTCCTATGACTTTCTGCCTTCTTAATTTGTTTTCTACTTTTGTATTTAGATGTTCATTAAAGTATTGCGTGTAAAGCTTGGGATTGCTAGTTACTGCAAATTCTTATATTTTCAGTAGTAAATGCATTAATATATCATCAGTTCTTTCTTTCTCCACGCAAAAGTGCAAAGTGCTGCAATTGTTTGAATGTTTTAACGTTTTAATAAAACGATTCAGAGTTTAATTTTAAATTGCTCTGCCTTGAGGAAATCTTTCATTCTCATACTTAAGTATAATTCATCTTAAGTAGTGTAATACTAAATATAATACTAAGTATAATCTGAAGTATAATTCTAAGAACATATATCTGCCTTTTATATTTAGCTGTGAATTGAATGGTGTGTATAATGTCTGGAATTGCCATTTGCTGAGAATGTTTATATTTTCAAGACTAAACGCATTAATATATCATAAAAAGTATTCAGATGTTTTTAACTTTTTGAAATTTTGAATCAAAGGTTTTCAGCGTTTAAGTTGCTCTGCCGTGGTGAAATCGTTCATTCTTAAATATAATTCATCTTCAATACTCAGAACGTATATCTGCTTTCATAATTTGTTTTCTACTTTTGTGTTTAGCTTGTAGAAACATTATGTTATTTAGAAGCAGGAGAGGTGAAAAATGAGCAAAACCTTCGCTGGGAATCGAACCACGGACCCCTCGGTTACGCGTCGAGAGTGCTGACCACTACACCAGGAAGGCACGCGAAGAATATACCTTATATACGGAGTATATACCTTATATACTCCCCTTTTTAAAGGACGACTGAGAATTAGGGGCCCCAATCGCCAAACCGTGGTGGTGGAGAGTCATCATCCACAACCTTTTTAGTTCGGGCGCCACTTGTAGAGTCATTAAGATTTTTTTGGAAGCAGAAGAATGAAAAATAAGCAACCAAGAATCGAACCACGGCCCTCTCGGTTACGTGTCGAGCGTGCTGACCACTACACCACGAAGGCATGCGAAGAAGGCGGGAGAAATACCTTATAAGCTGTAAATTAAAGTAATGCGTGTAATGCTTGAGATTGCCAATTACTACAAATTCTTACATCTTCAATAGTAAATGTTTTAATATATCATGTTATTTTCTGTCTAAGACCTCCTGCACGCAAAAGTTCAGACTGTTCAAATCTTGTGAACCTTTTTGAAAGCATTTGTGTAGTAAATTTTTAATACAACATGATATATAAACTTCACATTAATGAATTATTCCTTCATATGAATACTTAATATCAAAATGAAAAGAGTTCAAACTTCACAGTCTCAGTATTAATATTTTAACGAATGCAAAATTTTACCCTTTTCCTTATAATCAGTTAATTCTGTTAAAAACCACATATTTTTGGATTCCAATGCACGATAAAATTCTTCTCTCTAAGATTATTAGCGAATATGAAAATGATAGATTAAATATTTACTGGCTTATTAAAACTTCTAAAACAGTTACTCAGCATACTGAGCCCTTAAAAGAATTTGCACATATTCCTCCGTCTACAATCTTATAGATGAAAAAATTTTTAATTTCTGAAAATACATCTAATGCTTCAACTGCTAATTTAACTTTTGTGAATCCATTTTTACTTTCACGAATTAAAATATGACCTTCCCTGTAATACTAATCATCTAGATTTCAATTAGCATTTGAATTCATAATCTCAGCATTTCAAAGCGAGTCTGCTATTGCTATTCTAGTAGCCAGTTCTTTCCTAACAATTGTTCAAATGTTTGTTGATTGGGTATGTCTTCGCAGGGGTACGCAAAAGAATTCCAGTTCGTTCGTTAATCATAATCTTTCATCAAAACCATGTTAAATTCTATAACTGCCAAAGCAGCATATATGTGACAAAGTATTATAAGATATAATTGATCTTCCTTCTAGAATGTACAGTAGGAGACTATATACAGGGTGGGCATAAAACAACTTCACCTATATATAATCTCCTAGCGGCCTATCCGCTTAGTCTACTAAAATGAAATTTTATATATTGTTATTCGAAGACATGCGCTCGAAATTGTGATGATTTAAAAAGAAAGCGCTCTCATGGTTGCGGTTGCAATGAAAACATTTCGAAATTTTCGAATGAAAGCACCCTCTTTTATCCTACGCAGACTGATCAACACATTGAAAAACCATAAATGCACGTATGACGATACACTGGACATGTATGACGATACACTGGACACGTATGACGATACTTTACAGGGTTTACACGTGTGACAAAAGTTTTCGACGTAAAATATTTGCAAAGAACAGCACTGTAAAGGACCGATGACAACACAAGGAGAGGAGAGGAAAAAAACTTTTATTAGAATTACAAGTTTTCAATGTGCTCACCTTCGCAGACGATAACGCATTGCGTCTGGAAGATTGTTGACTGCAATGACGATGCCAACATCGTGGAGGAATGTGCAACTTCACAATTTATGGCATCTTTCAATCCTGACAAATCCCGTGGATCTGATGAGTATACTTTAGATTCCAGATAACAAGAGAACCAGAAATCCATTGGAGTGATGTCGGGGAGGGAGGTCCCGGTGACCACGGAACTACAAATTTACGGAGGATGACTGTATTTTGAAATGATGTGCAGATTGAAAACTTAAAATTCCAAATAACTTCTTTTTCGTCTCCTCTTTTGTGTTGTCATCGGTCTTTCCCAATGCTTTTCTTTGCAAATGTTTTACGCCGGCAGTTTTCGTTATACGTTGTACCGTTCCAACGCCATTTATGTTTTTTCAATCACTGTAACCGTAACCGTGAGAGCTCTGTTATTTTAAATCCTAACAATCTCTAGCACATACCTTCAGATACTAATATTTTAAATTTTATTTCGATTGGTTCAGCGGATATGGCACTAGGAGTTCATGTATCGGAGAAGTTTTCTCATGACCACCTATTAGAAGGTCTAGTTGTTCAGACACTGATGCGGCAATTTTGTATTAAAATTTTACAACTGCCTTGCTTCTGTAAAATGAAAATAGCTCTTTATTCAACCCTGAATTGTTGGTGGAGACACAAATAAAATTCAGCCTCTACGCATTTCCATTCTGGCGAATAATAAAATATATTATATTTTACTATTCGCCATAATATTTACTTTCCCAGCTTTACAGGAAAAGTAAATATTATGGTAAACCGAGAATGTTTTCCTGATTTAATTTTACCTTACGTCATTTAATTCCAAGAGCTACGAATCTATTCCTCGTAACAAATGCAAAGGCCTACTCTCTATTACATTGTGCATTTAAAATACTTTATATGTATTTCATGAATATTATTTCTAAGCAAATTAATATTTTGTAATATAAAAATTAAATTAAAAAATATGGTGCATTAATAAAACAGAAAGCACATTATTAGCCCAAAGGGCTATTAATTTCGTTTTGGCATTTTGCGTCAAAAACGTTAAGTCTGAATCACTTTTCAAATTGTTGCCACCAAATATTATCGCCTGTATTATATTTAAAGAAATTAAATAATGAAGAATCTGCATAAATATATATATATTTCTCGCACTGTCATAATACAAAGGTACTTAGAGAGATCAAATTTGAATAACGTACGTCTTCCCCCGAATGTGGGCATCTGAAAGGCCCAAATTTGGAATTTGAATTTTGTTTTATTATCTATTTAATATTTTATAAAGCATTATGAGTTTTTGATTAAGTAACTGAAATTCAAAGCGATTCAAGATTTCAAAGCGAGCAGTGGCAGCACTGTACGGAAAAAAACATTTTTATCACCAGCGCGGGAGAGTCTGTATCGGAAATTCTAAAGATATGCTTTTTAAATTATTTTTTGATATTGCTGTTGAATTGAATTTTATGGTTTAAGTGCGAAGAACATACTATTTAATAAATAAAGGTAACATGCAAAACGTTAAAAAAACTCTCCTTTGGATGCAATATAAAATCTGAAAGCTTTCAGATTTTTTTAAAAATTGTTTTACAAATTTTATTAGAATGACAGTATATTTTATGGAAATGTAGTGCTAGGTATTGTAACTTTTTCTTTAAAGCATTGGTTCTGTTTCGTTTCATTTGTGAATGGAGCAGAAAATGTTTACAATCCTTTGCTTTAGAGATTATCTCATTCTTATCATGTAGGTTTTAAGATTTTGTTATATAATAAATAAATTTTTTCATGTCAATTTAAAAACCATTTTGTTTTCTTTTTGATTGGTAAACAATATTCTCTATTACGAAAGTTACGTTTTTCAGGAGATGCAAAGAATGGCTTCAGGAAAGAACAAACTTCGAAAAAATTCTTCTGGCATTATCCAGTGCATTGTTACTCAGTTTATGTTTAGCCATATTGTTTGGGACCACTTACAAAGGTATGTAAGAAAGAATTTATCATTCCAAATCTCTTTTTGCATGCGTCTGATGAGATGCTTTGTTTTAAGGAATCTAAATAACAATAATGCGCTCTTTTATCTAAGAAAAACTGCTCTATATGGTAATATGGAACGCAAATTCTTGAATGCGAAATGGGTGGGTTTCATAATAATTTTCATAACTTTTTGTAAGTGTCACTCAAAGATACGAGACACTATTTTCAAGAAGTTCATAAGAAATGAATCCTACATAATCGTTAGTCCTCCCTTAACGAATTTGACTTCACCTTTGACCGGTGCGATGGTCCCAAGAATCAGAATTTTACCTGTCCATGTTTTTTTCATTTACACGAATGTCATATGCGTGTGGGTGGGTACCTTCATAGTTTTCGATGAACATTTACAATACATTTTATCATATGATAAAATGATTGATCATTCCTTTGAGTAATGGATGTTACTATGAGTATGACTGACCATGCGTTCCTATATAATTAACTATATATCTGAAACGTGGTGGCAAGAATCAGAATTTTATTCTCGGATTTAAACAGAAATCTTTCGTTGTACCGTTTAAAGATTTAAAGAAATTTTCATCATACCATTTAAAGTCATTACTCATGTGTTTACATCTATCAAAAACAGCATTATTTTTTTGATTATTATGGGATTCCAAAGGGATTTGAATCCCGAAGGACTATTACTTTCGTTTTGGCATTTTGCGTCGTTTCACTTTTCAATTTACTGCTCATTTTATTTTATTATTATTTTTTTTGACGTAGCTTTCTCTTCAAAAATCGTCCGCGTTGCACGCGAAGTATAAAGGCAATTTTAATTACAATTCTAAATAAATAGCCAAATAAATGGGAAATCCGTAACAATATTCTCTTAACTTATAACGAATTTTTCATTAATAAACACAAAGATTTCAAAGCCAGCAATACCAACGTTGTACAGAAAAACATTTTTATCTCCAGCGCGTGAGAGCGTGTACCGAAATTTCTAAAGATATGCTCAATTTAAAATTATTTTGCGATATTGCTGTTGAACTGAATTTTATGGTTTAAGTACGAAGAACATGGTATTTAATAAATAAAGGTATAGTAGAACTTCAGAAATCCGCAATGCTTGGGACCAGAGGTTGCGTGGAATTTAGGATTAAGCGGATTTCAGGACAGAAAAGGTAAATCATAATATTCAGATTAAAAGTGCAAAATAAATAAGACATATTAGATACATTATTACATTACTTTATTGCATGCATTAAATTATATATATATATATTATTATTCGTTTATATTAGTGATTACAGGGAATTTTTTAAAGCATTAAAGACATATAAAAATAAGGGATATTAATGAAGCATAAAATATTTCTTTTTTTTTTTACATGTTTCAAACACTTTTCTGATAGAAGTTTGTTTTAAAACTTTAGTGTGCTCTAGGGTAAGTTCTTTTTTGTGAATTCTATAGAGTCATAATATCTTGCTCTGTGATACAGCTCTGTTGTTCCAAATATTTTAGGTATTTTTCACCATGTTCCAAACCCTCATTAAAAGATATTTTCTCACTTCTATCAAATTCGCTGTGTCGATGTCGGAATCGTTTTCTTGCTATGGCGAGTTCAAAACAGAGCCAATGATTTCATTATCGTCATATGATATGCCAGTGTTGGCTCATCTGAACGCATCATCCATATTAAAAACCTCTTCTGAGCTAAGAATTTTTCTGCCACTAAGGCAGAATCATTATTATTTGGTAATTATGACATCATTATTGGATAAATATTTTTCCTTCGGTATTTCATTCTCCATGTTGCGGTTTCTGGAACCTGTAAATTAAATGTTTATATTTTGAGAGGCAATGCGGATTTCAGGTCGGCGGATTTTCGGTATTTGACTGTAACACACAAAATGTTAAATAAACGTCCCTTTGGACGTAATTAAAATCTGAAACCTTTCAGAATTTTTTATTTATTTTTTGTTTAATACATTAAGAAAGAAATGTACTTCTTTTTCTACATGTTCATTATTGAACGCTTGACACTTAGTAAAAATTTATTATTGATTTAGCTGCATAATTGCGAAGATGTTACATTTGACTCTTGTAGAAAGAATCAAATAACTCGATAAAACTTCGGTATGTTATTCATATTTCAGTTTTAAAATTTAAGGTATTTATGTATTGATTTCGAATCACATTTATGCAGCTGAGGCTCTTTCTTTGACTGCAGCCTTTATACCGAACAAAAATTTAATCGAACACTATTTGTTTAGTTCAGTAATCTCTTAGAGTAATATACAGACTTTTATTAATATTTTTGATATTGATGAAAAGAATCATGGCTAAGATTGATATTAAATTATGTCCTAAATATTCTGGTCTTCATTTTATGCAGTTGTAAATAAGGTTGCGATTATGAATGAAACATTTTTAGGCACATAAAACTGGCATTCAATTTAGTTTACGATTTAACCTAAGAGCATCGCATGCTACTTAATAGAGGAAGCGAGAAAATGCGTAATGTTACTTTATTTATTCTTAAACATTTAATTGTTTTTTCCATTGAGGATTTTAGCATTATGTTTGATCAGAAAAATGGTTCACGCCAAATCTCGTTAGCTTTATACAGCGCTTTAATGAAAAATGAACAAAAAAAAATACCATTTTCATTGTGACAGTTTTGTCACACAAGAGGTATTTAACTTGATTAGATTCAAGGTCCCCCAAAATGTCATCTCATAATGAGCATTATCCTTTAATTACAGTCCTGCATCGAAAGAAATCCGAAGAAAACTTCCTCATTCCGGGACCACCGCAGCATTAGTTTCCAAACAAACGGCTTGGGTCTTGAGATGATTGAGATGTCTTTGCGCTAGAGCAATATATTTACACTTTTAATGGCTTAGAAGCCCAAACTAAATATTACAGCCTTTATGAAAGTATTCCCGAAACAATATTGGTAATATTCGTATAGTTGCATGATTAAGCAATGCTCCTAGCGCTTTGACGAACTTTAATTTTAAACTGAGTCATTTACGAGTTTCGTGGGACTTTTCATATACATATTAAATTTAGTAGAGTATGACTAAGCCTATCTTCTTAAGGGGAAGGATGCTTTCGTAGAGAACTTTCTAAGAGAAACCGGCTCGCATACACCTTACACACGGAGGAAACCACGAAACCGCCCATGCAGCCAGCTTGTTCTCTTAGAATCGGACACAGGTCAAAACTACCAATATTCAGTAGCGCTCGGAAGAATGTCGAAGAAAATGTAGCTAATGTAATAACAGAAAAATAATATAATAATCAGAAAAATAATAAAATGCGAAACTTTTATTATCTACCTTCGGAAAAAATTTTAATTGCTAAATTAAAGTAAATGTTTTTCTAAATTCTGAAAGCAAACTGAAATTTGGGCAAATTACTCACACAGGCAACTGTATGGTTTATTATTAAACCACCTTTCGTCGACAGCTGCAGAGGAAGCGCGGTTTATTGTTGCAATATTTACATTCAAATCCGCTTTGGGTATTACGTTTTGGATGTACATATTAATAAAAACGCAATATTTTTAAGTACTGTCGCTATAAAATCAAATTTAAGCATATTATAATTTATTTACTACTAATTAGTTACTATAAATTTACTTTTGAAAGTACTGGATTCATAATTTTCAACCGAAAATTAGATTGATTAATTATCTGTCTGCTTTCAAGCAAATTGCTATTTAACAACCAATTTAAATTAATAATTCCACTTTTCAATATTACGCTGGAAAGCATATATTTGAATCAAATTTCTTACTATTTACATGTATGTATATGTATATCCAAAATCCGGCATTCTGTAGAATACTTAGGCATTTTATAACATGCCGAAGATTGGTCGGCAATATATGAAACTCTTAAATATTTCACATATTGCCTAGACATTCTATAGAATGCCAAAGGACAAACCGGCAAAGTATGAAATACAACTCCATATTCTATATAATTTGCCTAGGGAAAGTATATAATACCTCATGCCATATATCGGTAGCTGTAGTGAGTATGATAGAAGATAGTTTCTACCGACATGGAACATCTGAAAGAATTTAAAACAACTATATATGAGACCGCCATTCATTTTTTGATGTAAGAACTTTCGAACTGAAGATATGTTTGACTAAGAATTTCCTGTTTGATCAGTTGTAGTTGCTCCTTGCATTTCTGAGGCCATTTAAATAATAGCCTTCTCACGATCTTTTTTCAGTCTTTGTCTAAAGAGTATTTGTTATCCTATAGGATGCCTAGGTATTATATATAATGCCTAGTTAAAGTATATAATGATCCTTATACTTCATACTTTGCCTAAAGACGCCAAGACATTCCATGGGATGCCGCCGTTTTATACTTTACCAGTAACATATATATGTGTGTGTGTAAAATATGAAATAGAAAAGACAGATTTTCATGTAGACCTTTAAATTCTTAATTTTAATGAAGTACATCCCCCCTTCAAGAATGTGTACATCTGGATGTAATAATAAATTTTCACAATGAGAGACTTTAGGAGAACCATTGACTAACAGTTAAGGCTTGAGTGGTGGAAAGAGGTTAGCAGACAGCTCGATATTGCTGCGTTGTAGATAACTGAAGGAATATTCATGACAAGCTTGATTTCTTTTTTGTTTTTGTTTTTGAACAGGAACAGTTCTTTAGAATTCCATTGTTTCGTAATTCATAAAACTAGCGTTGTATGGGTACTAAACGCGCTCCATAGCTTTATATATGCAGTTACGTCTTAAATAATCGATAATGCCTTACAAAGTATAAGCCATACGTTGCCAGCAGAAAGGCGAAGTATCAAAAGAAAATGCGCACAAAGCAGCTGAAGTATTTATAGTTCATAAATTCCTTGTTTAAGTTCTGGATAGCAATTAGATAAGAATTTCCATGATGAAGCAAAAGGGTGTAATACGCATTCTTGAAGGAGGGATGTACTTCATCAAAATTAAGAATTTAAAAGTCCACATGCGAATATTCGTCTTTACTGTTTCACATTATATATATAATCTTATAGTATAATATCTTATCTTATATTATATAAGTACTAGTACCATCTTATCTTATAGTATCTTATAGTATATAATCTTGTAATATATATACATATATATATATGTATACTATAAGTGCTATTAGTTTCGAATTTTCGTCGGTGTTTCACTTTTCATTCAAGTCTGTTGCCATTCAGGAAAATGAGAGATATTTATTATCCCAAAGGAGCAATTTGCCCAGAAGGGCTATTAATTTCGTTTTGGCATTTTGCGTCGTTCACTATAAAACTGCGTTTCACATTTCAAATTGTTGCCGTCAAATATTAGAGTCCTGCATTATATTTAATGAAATTAAATAATGAAGAATTTGCATGAATGTATGCATGTTTATTGCACTGTGAAAAAACAGCGATACCTAGAGCCATCAAATTTTGAATAACGTAGTTCTGCTCCCTAACATAAACATCTGGAAGCCCAAATTTGGAATTTGGAATCTGTTTTATTATCTATTTCATATTTTGGAAAACTTTAACGAATTTTTGATTAACAAACTGAACGATTTCAAAGCGAGTAGTGGCAACACTACAAGAAAAGAAAATTGTTTCCAGCTCTCTAAACTGTGTATCGGAAATTCTAAAGATATGTTCTTTTTAAATATTTTGTGATATTTCTGTTGAATTGAATTTTATGGCTCAAGTGCGAAGAACGTGATGTTTAATAAATAAAGATAACGCACAAAACGTTAAAAAAACGCCGCTTTTGACGTAATATCAAATCTGAAAGCTTTCGGATATATTTTCGATCAAATTTAATCTTTTATTACTGATGAATAAACTAATATTTAAATGCAACGGATACAGTTTCTAAGAATATTATTTTTTTTACTTTTGAATCTGATTCAGTTAATTAAAATGCATTTAATTCATGATATATCTCATCGAAGACATTAAATACTTTTGTAAAATTACGTTATATATTTTTACACTTTTCAAATAGACAGAAGATACAAAACGTGCCTATGCAAATCTAAATGGATATTAATCTATTATCTTATAATATGTCTCGCTATTCCAGCTGTGTCATCTCTATTGATAATCTCTGCTGATAAACCATAATTACCTTTAAAACAGCTCTTTTGGGAGAACGTAATTATTGTTATTTATTGTTATTATTTTAAAGCTAGAATTACAATAGATATTTTCGACTCTGCTGAGTCTTGCTTAAATTTCAAAATTATTGAATCTGTATTATTAACATTATGTATAGCATAAGCTATTTTTGATGTTTAACTTTATGAATGAAAATAACGGAATGCATTTAAAAGTTGGAAGAGTACTAAATTTGAGACAGAAAAGGCGAGAGTTTAATGGAGAAAGGCAGTGAACGAAACAGGAAATTACAATTAATTTGTCTTTGAGTGCCTCCACTTCCAGCTTT
>KK114437.1:161717-173680 GCA_000611955.2 Stegodyphus mimosarum
AGCCGTTGACGTTTTAGAGCGAAAATGAATAAAATCCATGACTTCATCCGTAATTCGAGCAGGTCATACGAGCCGACTTAAATTTATTGCTTCGATGTTTATTTGTTAGAATGGAAGTACTAATTTAAGTTTCTGATGATGAGTTCCACTCTGTAAATATGTAACGTAGGAACTGTAACGACTCCCACCAGATTATTCGTAATTGTGATGTTTAGCATTTTTGTTCCGCAATTTCTTTTAATTCGTGACTCAAATGTTTGTTTTTATCTATTATATGTGACCTATATCACAGAAAATAACACTTTGTGGGATACGTTTACGCTAGAAATTGACAGTAGGGTAAAATAAAATAAGGGGATTTTTTAAACAACTTAAACGAAATCTTTTCAAAGTGTTTATTGTTTTGTTTCCTGACCAAGTGAAAAGTATTTGCTACAAGCCTTCTGCGAGAAAGAATCATTGAAATAAGTGCACAGCTGAATCTCCCATAACAAATTCTTTTATTTGTTAATTAAGCTCAAAAGTGTTCAGGTTGCATATCATTGCGATGCAGTATCAAAGCAATTTCTTTCTGCTTTTTTATTTCTTAATTAAGAAAACAGACACAAAAATTCCTCCTGTTTCACGAAGTATTCCACGAGGCTTACAGATGTAAGTAAATAACTCACAGTTCAAGGAGATACAATTCAACAATAAAAGCATAATATCAAGATCTGGAGAAATCAAAGAAAAAAATATAAAATACAATTACTATTACAATAAAAATATTAAAATATACCATGAGTAATTAAACTATTTTAATACTCCTATAAAAAGAAAATAAGCCAAATTAAAATAACGAAAAATATTTAAAATTAAATAATACTTAAAAATAATATTGATATAAAGAAAAATAATACATCAACAATACAAAACATCAATACATAATGTAATCGTACATAAGCAATACGCAAAATAATACAATGACACGTAAAAGATAAAAGTCCAATTATACAAATAACAATACTAAAAGTTCAAAGAACAAAAAAGTCGCGCCAGACTACAAAGGCCTCGGAACTCGTAACAAGATCATAGAAAACAGGAGGCTAACAAAAATAAAGCTGCTCTAATCTTAACTTAAATGTACTTTTGGCAGTCGTATGCAACCTACAATGCAATAAAATATGTTCTACATCTTCCACATCATCGCCGCAAGCACAGAGTCCACTAGTAACAATATTGAAACGAAGTCAAAAGTATGTTCCCCAAAATTCCCATGACCGGTGAAAATCTGAGTAAGTTTATCATCCGGTTGAAAATACCTACACTTAAGTCGTTCAAGAACAAAACAAAATCTTATTATTAAATCAAATTAAGGCAAAAATCTTCTTGTCCACTTGGTTTTCAAAGAAACAAGATATCAGCATTCCAAGGATTTTGAGTAGCGCATTTTAAATATCAGATTGCATTTCTGGCCATTCTATTAACGGCTTATGTTTCAATTGTTTAACTAAAATTCATATACGAATAGAGGACTTGCAATAATTGCAGAATACAGACTTGCAATTTGATAGAAATTGCAAGTCTTGTGATTTCCAGATTTTTATGTATATTCGTTTAACATTTTGAAACTTCACTGATAAACCCTTCGAGATGTTAAACTGTAATTTGAAGTTTTCAAATTACAATTTTTAAAGCTGTTTGCTTCTTTTTTATTAAATCGCTACAGAAAAGACAAATTATGTCTGTTCCTGATCTTTTAATTAATAGGTTTAATCTAAAGTTAGAGCATTTGATAAGAACTTAAAGTTAAAAAACCTAATAAGAACAGTGAATTCTAAAAATTCGGTTATTACCTAAAATATAAACAAATTTAATCCATCGACATTCTTTTATTTATAATTATATAAAATTAAAAGCTACATGAAACAGAACACTTTATATTTGAATTAACTTCGAGAACAATGCGTATAAATTTTTGAAAATCCATACATATTCTTTCGAAAATATTACACATATTTTCGAAAAAGTCATGTAATAAATTTTTCTATAGTCTAAATACTCGTACATATTTTGCTCTAACGCAAATGAATTAACATTCTTTTTTTTATCAGTGGATTTTATTAAAAATCAAACATTAAAAATATTTTTGTTTCTATTAGATTTCTTACTTCCATTACGAAGTAAAGGAAGTGTTGCAACCACGAAAAACTCTTGATATCATATTTCAACGAAAATATCCATTTTCACCGATATCGAATGCAATTAAAATATTTAACGATGTGACATCTGTACGTAAGGACAGAATAAAGGACTCTTTTTCCCAAACGAATTATAAAACTGATTTAAAATGAATTCAGAAGAGATTTCTTCATGGCATCTGTACGTACGTACGTATGTATGTATCTCGCATAACTCAAAAACTTGTAGCCTCAGAGCATTGAAATTTTGCATATAAGACTGCTATAACATGTAGCTGTGCACCTCTTATTTTGGTTGCAGTCAGCTGCACTAAAAGTATATAAGTATATATATACTCAGTTCTGAACTCAGTTTTTTGTTCTTTTATATTCGTAAATTGTGCGTTTTTTGCCCTAAAATAATTGAATTATGTTATTCTTATCTTCCTGTTAAGGTTTTTATACCTTTAGTTAATCTGCATGCAATAGTTTTAGTATTATCAACAATTTAAAAGTTCTTTAAGAGCCGCTAAGCCTAATTTTTTTTTACCACAGCAGCCTTTTTTGTTTACATTTTAACGTTTAGATGGCTTGCATTTGAAACTGATTTAGAGGCAGAATAGTGAATCAAGTCTTTCTGCACCTTCAATATCTTTTTGCCGAGTGGAACTAAAAGGGAACTTTTAGTTTTGTGCACCGAAAAATCTGCTTTCTTGCCTGCTGTCCAAATTGCTTGTTTTTGCGTAGAAACTGCAATTTTAATTGTAAAAATTCCTTTTTTTAATTGTTTTAACCCAGTTATAACAATACATTTGATGTTTCATGTTTTTCTATATTTTTCAATTTTTAATGAAGATATTTTGAGTTTTTATGTATTTACTCCATGCTGCGAAGTGAGAACTAAATTAATTGAATGAGAAATGTACCTCTAATGAAACTCGAGGAAATAAATTAAAATGAAATGCAGGAAAAAATGCGCATAATTTAGTATTCCGTATAAGGAAGTCATGTGGTGGTAAGGTTTATCCTAATTTTATAACAGTTATTTTAATTTAATGCATCTTTCCTATCCCTTCTAGATTTGGCTTACAATTTCCTACCAGAACGTATTTTCAGAAACGCGGTTAATGCAAATCAGTAAAACTGATATTTAAGTCGATGTTTCATTGACTTCGTTAGAGAGCCCGAGTTCCTGACTAGCGCGCGTTTGCCTTTGGCTAACTCTCTAAGCTATTGCTACTGTCGGCCGTACTTTAGGCTCTTGATTAGCTTCGCCGACTTAATTCAGATTTACTGATCAGCTAATTAGAATCTTGATAGCTTCGGCTATATCTTTCAGTTAGCTTTAGTTAAGATTTAGTTAAGTTTAATTTCATATTAATTTGAGTTCAAACCCAAGTGGAGGCTTTGCTGTACGCTCCGAGTTAGAAGCTGACTGTGTCATATTTATTTTGAGAAACAGAGGGTAGTTAACCCTTCTTGAGACTTACGTCTCTGTTCGCACACTTAAGCGGTAATTCGCTTACCAGTGTTAGGGGTTTCTTACATTGAACTGTGAAATAAAAAGGTGAAACACCATATGGTGTACACATCAGACTTTTTTTTTCAGAGTGAAGTAATAAAATGATTTTTTATTTGCCTAAAAATAATTACTGCACTAAAAGTAAAATAAAAAAAACATTCTTGGCGTGAAACTAAAAGCGTAACTTATTTTTATTGAAAAAACATTGAACTGAAACATTGTTTTCTTTTGTAGAATTATGCACAATATATAATTACTTTTCATTTATAAATAATTTGCTAATATTTTGAGTCGATCTACATGTCACTTATTTTCGTCTAAATTTATTTAACAGTAAATATTCTCCTATATTATTTTTATTTCATTTTATTTAAAAGGGAAAGAAAAGTTTAAGGTATATAAATAAATTAAGAACAATTTTAATTTTACTCGTCTTAGGAAATAAAAAATCAGTAAGGTTTCAGATTTTAATGGTCGCTCATAAGGATTTGTTAAGGCTTTTACGCTTTCACTGAGCTCACAGTCTACCAGTCTGCTGTCACACTCACTCCTACGAACCTCCTTTTTTTTGGTCATTTTATTTTTATTATTAAGCATCATTTTCTTCGCACTTACGCTATATACAAGTCAATAGCAAAAGTACAAAAATTTTAAAAGGAGCCTAGCAGTGTCCGTTTAGAATTCTCGATGCAACGTTAAATGTTGGTGTGCGTTTTTCTGCTATTTTCAGTCTTTTCTGAGTTCATCATATCAATGTTCGTGCATATGATGTTCATAACTTTTTGCTGAAAGATGTTTTCATTTTAATTAGGTGTTTTAATTTTAAGAGTAAAACGTTTTTTGTCTTTTTATTATTAATGTTTTGTGTGTTTATTTTATTTATTAAATAAAAATGTTCTTGGTTAAATAAAAACTTCTCCCCCCCCCCAAGTTCTTCGGCTTATGCCACATAAAACGGTTCAGTAGCAAAATCATAACATATTTAAAAACAACATATCTTCAGAATTTCCGATAGGCAATCACTTTCGCCGCGAGCTATAGATAAAAACTTTTTTTTTAACTTCTATACAGTGCTGCCATCGCTCGCTTGGAAATCGTTGAGTTTGTTAATCGAAAATTCGTTAAAGTTTTGCAAAATATGAAACAGATAATGAAACAAATTCGAATTTCAAAACTCGGACTTCCAGGTACCCTGTTGGAGTGGAGGACTATGTTATTCAAAATTTGATGGCTCTAGGTACAGTTGTCGTCGGCTCTAGATACAGTGCGAGAAACATGCAGACATTCGTGCAGATTCGTCATTATTTAATTTCTTTAAATGTAATACAGGACAATAATATTTGGTGGCAACAATTTGAAAAGTGATAAGCCCTTAAATGTGATTCAACGCAAAATGCCGTTTCGAAACTAGTAGCCCATTCGGGACTAATGTTCCTTTTGGGGTTAAAAAAAAGCTGTAACGAATGATTCGGGTAACTGAAGCTCCGAACATTACAGTCTGTGATTTTATTAGCTTTAGATTTCGTACTACTTATAACAAGAATTCAGCTTATTTCCCAAAGATATTGAACAATTTGCTTTTGATACATACAATTTTATCACATTTGTTATTTAACCCCTATATGCACTTCGGATGTAGCAGCAAAAATACATCATAATTTTTGTCTTATAGTCCTTGAGCTTCGTAAAATGGCCTACTAAACCAATTCGTAAAATTACCTACTGAACTAAGTCTGTGCGTCATATTGGTTCTCTCAATTAGTTCAAGTACAATAAAATAACAGGATATTATATTAAGACTTGCTTTGCTTGAACAAGGGGAGAAGTGGAAGGAAGATTCCACGACATAATACAGATAATATTCTGTAATTCGAAACTATTCCAGGATCGTGACCCTAAGATTCCTAGTTATGATTTGTGCAGCTGTGTCTCTTTTCTTTACTTCTCGTCCATTATCCTATTAAATAGCAATTCCTTAAGAACCTCGGGCTTCAGAGATTGGACAGTTTCGCATTGTTAGTGATCGAAAATTCTATCCTGCAATATGATTCCATCAAAATTTAATTCTACAAAATTGATTTATGCTTTGCATGGCTTTATATATAATCCAACCTCATACAGAATTTTATAGAATTTGTGTTGAATGACTTTATTTATTTATAACCCATTATGAAATATATGCATTTAGTGATAGCATTCAGTGATACATTTAGTGATGGCATTTAGTGATGCATTTAGTGATGGCATTTAGTGATGCATTTAATGATGGCATAATATATGTATTTAGTGATGGCAGATGTGTAACGCTCTTAGAGAAAAAAAAGCAAAAAAACAGGTATGTCTTCCCCAGAATTCGAAACACGTATCCCCCGGTTTTACCTGAATGTGCTATCATTTACACCACGACAGAATATACTGAGGAAAGGAAGTAATTCCTTATATTCGCCTCCATTACTGGTACTGGTGAGAAACGAACGAGGCCAGTTGGCCAAATCACGGTGGTAACAAATTATCATTTTTTTTGTCGATTTAACCACACTTTAGAGTTTTCAGAGACAGAAAACTGCAGATATTCACTGCGCCATTACCGGTATTCGAACCACGGGTGTTCTGATGTTAACTAGCAGTGCTACAAAATATACTAAGACAACACGCATGGTTAAGTAAATGATAATTCCTTGTAAATCAAACTAAGGACAAAGTGACAGAGCCTTTGATTTAAATGTTGCAGTTCATATCAGTTACGCTGCCGCTTTACAACACCCTTGAAACAAAGGTTTCCAAGCAAAAATCGATGTTCGATGATCGATGATGAAATATCGATGATTTTAGATCTGAGATAAGATAGCCTAATAATCCCCAGGATTATTTCGTCAGTTATGGAATTTACTGCTATTTCTAGGGCATAGAAAGGATAATTGGTTTATCTTTCAAACTTGTAGTCTGCACGGCTAGCGGCCTGAAATAATTATCATAAAAAGAAAAAATATCTGATGATTTGAATGAGACCAGCTGGTGTAATTTCATAAAAGATTGTAATATTTCTAATTACAAATCTCATGATTAGAATGCATTTTCATTTACATCAATCTGATTAAATAGTAGAAAATGTATTCTCAAGAATTGCGTTTATTGCTTTCAAATAGCTTTGCATATTATTTCATAACAGACAGATTAAATCTGAAAATTAAACATATTGTTCTTTACTGAATGGCAGCACGCAGGTGCGCGAAATATAAAAGTATTTTATTTCAAGAAGTGTTTACACACTGTTTTTAAACAGCCAAGTTCGTTGATTAAAACTGGAAGAGAAATATCTTCCATTTAGCTGTATAGAAACAGCCTGGCCCGCTGGAGATAAAAATATTTTATTTCGAGAAGTTTTATTTCGAGTCGCTATAAATGGTTGAGTTTGTTGATCAGAAATTCATTAAATTTGCACAATAGATGAAACGAATGAAAAGCTAATACAAATTCTAAATTCGGGCTTTGAAGTGCACATGTTTGGGTGGAGGATTATATGTATTCGAAATTTAGTGGCTCTAGATGCAGTTGTTTTTACATAATGTGAAGAATACACATACATATATACATACATACATACAGATTTTTCATTATTTAATAATAGAATTTATAGCAGCGCATTGCTTATGGATGTCACAAATTGAACAGTTAAGGATATATAGACGTGCTTAATTCTTTGCTATATATTTATCTTTGTTTTAATTTTCTTCTTTTGAATTACAGTACGCATTATTTACCAGGCTAAAAAATGGAAAATTAGAAAAATATGTTTCAAAATAATTTAAATAAGCATCAGTATAAATTACTTAAAAATAGTTTTGTAGTACGAACTATACAATTAATTTAACTGATAAATTTTACAAATGCTTACTTCACCAGAGTCATTAATAAAATGCGTTTATTTATAATGAAATATATTACGTAATTCTTCAATAAAATAATCTTTTATTTACATAACAAATTTTTTACTACCTTGTAAAGAAATTATTGAAATCGTGAAAAATTTCGAGTATCATATTTCCACGAAAGCATCCATTTTGAACGTTCTCAAATCCATTTGAACGCTTTTCCCGTGATATCTGTACGTAAGACAGAATAAAGGACTGTTTTGCCAAAACGAATTTTAAAGTCGATTTAAAATGGACTCAGGTTTCGGGACGTCTGTACGTACGTAACTACGCATGCATCTAGTATAACTCAAAAATGAGTAGCTGTAGAACGTTAAAATTTTGTATATGGGACTGCTGTAACATGTAGTTGTGTAAATTTCATTTTTCATTTCAATTGGATGCACCAAACATATATAGTAAAGGTTGTGAATTATGAATAAAAGAAAAGGAGGTGTGCTTTTCCGGAATGGCAACATCAGAAGAAAAAGATGTTCTAAAGATCTGACATAAAATTTATACTTGTAGTTTTTAATAAGATGGAGGAGATACATGTTTGTGCTTCCAAAAGACTAAATAAAAATTATTAATATTATCAAAGGTGGATTTTTATTGACAAGAAACGAATTTTCACTTCATTGAAATAAAGTGCGGAAAGATTATTTTCATCTGAGTATGGAGGGAAAAGGAATAAGAAAATTCTTTAGATTTATTATAGTATTCGAATAAGACATGTGGCAACGATTAGATAATTCTTCAGATGATATCATTTTTGTGCATTTTGAGTTATAAAGTCAATGAGATGTAACGCTGTTAAGTGAACCTTCACTAGAGTGTCGCTATGGTATTTAGTGAATTTAAAGTGTGCATTTATTTTTTTTTTTTGTAATCTATGCGCTATCGACGAAGTAGATTTAATTCAATCCAATAAGTATAAATGAAATGCAGGAAAAAGTACGTGCACTTTAATATTCCGTACAAGGAAGTCATGTGGTGTACTCATCAGATTTTTTTCCTTATATGTTGGTAAATAGTGCATTTTTTGCTTTAAAATTGATTGAAAGGGGTGCAGTTTAGCATTTTAGATTTTTTTGTATTTCACAATTTTTAATGAAGATGCCTTTAAATTTTGTGTATTTTTGGCTTGCCTCGAAGTGAGAACTGAACTGATTGAATGAGAAAATATCTCAACGAAAGTCGAGGAATGATGCTTAAAATAAGTGTAGTAAAATCTGTATATAATTTAATAGGCCGTACAAGGAAGTCACGTGTTCCACATCAGATATATTTTTTTTTTAAATTTGGCAGCATTTACTAGAAAAATTTACTTATCTGTAACTTTAATGTAAACTTCATGCGTTTAGTGATTAATTTAAATTTAAGATCAGAAATTATTCATTAATTCTACTCATTAATCTTCATTCTATCTATTCATTCTAATCTATTCATTAATTTTCATATACAACAGCAGTTGCTCGCGAAATATCTATTTAAATTAGCTTCACCTGTTTAAAATAATTCCTATTTAACCTAAATTTAACTATTTTTTCAGAACATTAACATTCTGTCTGCTCGCTAACTAACTACTTTAAGGGGTACTTACATATTATCTCGTCAACCTTTAAATTTGGCGACAATCAAAGTTGCGCCAAACGTTTCAGCGAGATTCTGAAGGAACTGACTCCTCTTTATGTAATTAGCATTTGACCAGCTTCGTTTTTGCTTTGCGTAAAACGACTTTCGTTGTTTTCTACTATTTTCCCTCATTCTACCGAAAGATCTGTTTCGAACGATATGAATTAATTGCATTACTCTTTTTTAATAAAGCACATCATTAGAAAGAAGAATTGTTTTTAAATTTCTAACCGATGGATCATAAGATGACCATCGAAAGACCGTTGATGACCATCGAAATGATAGTTAATGACCGTGCTCAGCTCACACTGCAGTGGGAGCAAACGAACAGAGCTTTCATTATAAATTTACGACTGGCAGATTTTGCGTAGTTAGGAAGAAAGAATTGCTTAATCTCGCAACCGCTGAAGAGTTAAGCGATAATCTCATGGTCGATGCAAACGGTTCCTATCCTATTATTCCCCTTTAGATGTGAGTGGATAGGACCTAATGGAAGCTCTTTTTTCGACCCGGATTTTAATGCTTATAAACAAGTTGTGTGCAAGCGCACTATTTTTGGTTTCCCATGGGAAAGGTGAAGACAAGCCATTTTTTCTTATAAAACCCTTCCTGAAAGTATCGCGCCTTTAGGTAGATAGAACCTGTGTATTTTGCTTTTAACTGATTGTATATAAAACATAAACGCAAATCCACTCCTTGCACTACTGAGCTTCCAATCCTCACAATAAGCTTAAGTTGCGCGCAGTGCGTGGTATCGGGTTTCATGAAGTCAAGTATTTTAGAAGTAGTGTTCATGAAGTCAAGTATTTCGAATGCGTTCATCTTTCCTTACATAAGAAAAAAATCAGCTGTGATAAGAAAAATAGCTGTTTTTTCTGAGTAATGGTGCCAAAAACATAGTGCAAAAAGAAAGAAAGGTTCGTGAGGCAATGGTCGCTTCGGAATGTAAAGTGAAAGAAAGAAAGGTTCGTGAGGCAATGGTCGCTTCGGAATGTATTGAAATGTGCATGCTTGTTAGGAACTATACACCGTCTAGAACATAAAGAGGGAAGAAGCAAAGCTTGCATTTTACTTGCAGTTTCAATGAAAACATATTGCTACGAAATGTCCAGACCCGGTGGATAGCTTCCCCGTAAAGCAGGTTTAGTGTTGCCAGAAAATGGCAAGGAAAGGCAGGGTCGCCATATTTGGCGAGAAATCAACCATTTTCGCGACAAAATGGGCGATATGCCATAGAACGGATGGAGAACCTTCTGGAACGAATTCTTACTGGTTTAGCCCGAATGTTCTCGAACTCAGGCCAAAAGCTATATAAACCCTGCTATTACGCGGAGAGTCAGTCAGTGCGGAGTCTATCGAGTGCCTAGTCGAGTCAGTGAGCGAGAGTCTCGTAATGCCGAGTTGGTTGTCGAGTGCATCAAGAGAGTCTCTTAGTGTGACGCGAGTTAGAGCATCGTGGAGTTTTACGTTAGAGTAGGTTGAGCTCCCAGAACGGCCGAACCCAAGTCGGGGATTGTACTCTACTGTATCGTCCAGTACATCGTGAGTTGTAACGTGTTGAGTCTCGAGAGTATGTAGTATTCCGAGAATGACCAAGCAGAGTCGGGAGTTGTACTCTAGTGCCTTGCCGTGAAGCTGTCTCCACCGTTATAGCCTGGAGGCTGTGTCACTCATTGTCTCAGAGTGTTTATAGTAGTTCTTCGACGACTGTAAAAGTGGTTTTTGGACCTGTCTTGAAAAATACTGGCCAATAAAATGTGTTTTGATACTTCATCAAGTATCGTTGTCGTTATTCACTCCAATTCCACGATCACTTTACCGTACGTACGAAGAAGAGAAAAACATAACAATATTAATTAGCAAGAGTATAAAATTATACTATTCTCAGAGAAGTTCCTCAACAAATAATTTATAGTATTTCACATTATAGTAACCACTTCATCGATCTGCAATTCTACAGTTTTTCATTTTACTGTTTATGCATTTTCAGCCGAAGAAAATTTTCCTTCTAAGAGACTTTTCAGCAGCAGCTATTATTCCACATTTAGCGAAAGCCAAATACGCGAACTGAGATAACTGTAGAGTGATGTATATTTTGACTTTCTTACTATTTTCTCGAAACTTATTTCGGGCAATGAGCTACGCGAAAGGGAATGTGACTATTCTGGTTTCAAAGCCCCATTCGACTTCAGGATAATAGAGATGTTGAATATGGAATAATTCCCACGCGAGCAGATGAGTGCAAACACTTCCACTTTACAGTCACTTTGTAAAATCTTTTAAATTGCATCATATATTCAAGTATACTGCATAGTGCAGATATAGCTAAGTATCTCTGATAAAGGCAATAATAAATCATGATAATTATATGGTATGAGAATTGGTGTATAAAATTACATAAAATTGTAGTTGAGTTGTAAAAATGTAAATGAGATTGTATCATTGTTTTGAATGCAGGAATTGCGCATTTAACCAGAACAAGATTGCTTTCTTTATAAAGAGAAGGCGCAAAGTAAATATTTGCACTAGCATTTAAATTCAGATGTAGACTCGTACACTCACGTTTGTGAAAATTGCAACACCAAGAAGGAATCGTCATAATTGAATGCAATTTAATACACAGTTGAGTGGTAGTGGTACAAATAAATGATTAAATGTTCAAAGCAAACAAACAAGAACAAGAGATCAGAATCAGTATTTTGTGTGGCCACCACGCGCCGCAATAAGTGCTGCTAC
>KK114437.1:174356-186090 GCA_000611955.2 Stegodyphus mimosarum
GGGGGTGCATTTTTCTTCATGCCAAGTCTTACATTTTCATAATAATCGAGCTTTTCTGCGAGCTCCAACGGATTGTTCATTTCTGATAAACTGTCCACAAAATGTTCTCTTACCTCGGGAGGTGTTCTTTTCTTTATTTGATCTGCAATGATCAAGTTTTGTAGCTGCTCAAAACTAGAGATATTCAATTCTTTAATCCATCCTTCAAAATAAGATTTCAATTCAAAAGCAAAGTCCTTCCATGTAATTTCTGCAGATTTTCTATGCTGAGAAAACATTTGTCGAAACCTATCAGCTGTGAGTCTATATCGCTTCAAAAGCATAGCTTTTACTTTTGCATAATCTTTGGAATCCTCTTCGTTTTCTCTAACAACTAATTTATTTATTTCAGATGGTAATGATCCAACCAAGTATGGAATCCAATCAGTTTCAGGTATATTTACGAACTTCAATTGACGCTCAAACATGGTCAGATAAAGTCCTATCTCATCTTCCTTTGGGTTAAACTTTGGAAGAATGCGACTCAAATCAAATTTAGGCTGATCTACTTGAGAAACAGATTCCTTAGGCATACTCTTATTAACTTCAAGTTGGAGTTTAAACTTTTCTAATTCAATCTCGCGTTCCTTCGCTAATCTTGCTTCTACTGCTTCTTTTTCAGCCCTAACTTCAGCTTCTTTTTCCGCTTTTACGCGTTCATCGATTATGTTACTTAACATATTTTTTGTAAATTCTTCATCATAAGTTTTAGAATTCGTTATCAGATCTCGCAATTGCACAACTTTTAAGTTATCTGCAACTTGTAATCCAAGCTCTAACGCTAATAATTTAAGGTCCTCTTTGCGGCCTTTGCCTAAATACGCCATCTTGAAGGGGATTTACGTAAAGTTTTTTTTTGTTTAAATAGTTGAAAAAGTCTCTAATCTAATATTGTTCACTGGCAGAAATTATAAGAATAGGGAAACTATTAAAATTTACTATACCCTTTTGATTTCGAATATAATACCTTCATTAACGACTTAGAACAATAAAGAAATATCAATATTTCTTAAATATAGTTTGAGCACAAAATGCACAATAACATCACCTTTGCAATCAGAAATTTCTTAAACAGAATTGCTTTTGTATACATATACATACATGTTGAGAAATCAGAAATAATTTCAACACTAATTATTTAAAATGTAATACATTATGGCCGAATATAAGAATAAAATTCAATCCTTATCACTAATTATATTAAGCAATGAGGGTTTTATTTAATAGCAATAGAATACACTTTCAAAAATTTTACATCAGCAATAAAAAAAATTCACGGGATTCTAATCATATATCACTCTTTACACATTTGTATAAAAATATTTTTTTTGAAACTAGCTTTATTAAGCTCCTAAGATCATTAATCTTTCACTCTTAAAATAATAAACATGAAAGCAGATTAATATGACACAAATTCTAAACAAGAGTTATTATAAATAAAAAGGAAAACAGCAATGTATTTCGCAATAACAGACACTGCTTATCTCAATAAATTATTCATTACGATAAACATACTCTGTCTAATTCAGGTTATGAATCATGCTAAAGAATCGTTATTTACGAGTGATTCTTTTTTTTTTTCATTTCGCAACAATCTCTCAGATGGAATAAAATACGTTAACACTTATTTCAAAAGCAAGTTTTGTTTTCAGTTATATACTATTTAACAAACAAGAATCAAGCTTTAAACACTTATAAACAATATTAATGCAAATATAAAATCATTTCTACAAATTTTAATAACATTAAAAAAGAATTACGTTTGCTCTTTTTCTTAAAAAAATACGGATGTACCATATAATTGAAGATACATATTTTATTTTCTCATGACTGAAATATCACGGGTTGTGATAATATAATTTAACACCTTCTAACTTCCCAATGATCAAAATACAATCTCAGTTGAGTATTTTTTTCGTTAATACTTAAACATTTATAAAATAAAACAGACTTTCACTCTATGTTAAACCATCTCAATGAATGAAATTTTACACAAAATAAATCTCCTACCTACTATGTAACTGCTTTACACAAAACCCAAGGACACTGGATTAATCCTTCATATTTCGAAATGGATATTCGAAATTGTTCATATCACCAGAAAAGCTAGAAGAAAAAAATTGAGCTCGAATCTCGGCAAGAGTACGGCTTTTGTTTTAGAATAATTTAAAATTTCGAGGCCCACCGTTGGGCAGCCATTTTCTTTTATGTAGCGTTGTGATCACGGCTAGCTGTAAACAAAACTGGTAAAATTTAACCCAGACAAACTTTAACATTTAACAAAAGAGTTTAATTTCTCACAAACACTACATAAAGAAAGTTACACACAAAACTACCAAGAACTAATACAAAGAAATATTACTCAAAATAACGAAGTACATGTTCATAGTCCTCTGCCGAAACTCGAACTAACTAGTTCGGGCATAGGTGTTTTTTGAAGTGTCCGATAAGGTGGCGCTGCAATACAGCGGGCTGTTTGCTAGCGTTCGTTACATAACTTATTTCTAATATTTGTTAACAAAAAATTGCTATTAACAATTTATCTGTATTTTTAAGTAGTTTAATGAACAGGATAAGTTCATTTGACTACGTAAATTAAATCAGCATTCCAAAGTAGAAAAACATATTTGAAAACAGAGAGAACAAGCAAAAGTTTTGTTTATATTACTTTTATATTTTGATGGAAGTCAATTGGAAATAGAGCATCAGTGGATGCACACGTTATTTATTTTTTCGATTTAGCACTTAATTTTAATGGAAAATTTAACAGTGCTTATTTTTTGTCGTATTTTTCTTGTAAATCAGTAATTCCTATAAAAGATTCATTTAATAATTTTTTAGATTAAATCTTGTTTAAAACTGAGAATTCGTTGACATTTGTTTTTCTGGCTAAGCAAAGATTACAGCTATGAACAGATCTTTTTTATATATTGTGTGCTACGTATATATATCTACAGCCATAAAATGATAATTTTATCTCTAGCCAATTTACCATATATTTATTTCTCAATTCTATCTCTCTATATACTTATTTCTCAATTTGTGCGTAAAACTTGTGGTCACTTCGAACAAACGCTATTTTGAAACACTATATAGAAACATTATGCTATTTATGTAGTCAATCTGAGAGCCGCGATATATAGTGACGGAATTGGACACAAAACTGTCTTAGCTAGCACTATTTCTCTAATTTGAATCAAATTTATACGTTGTTTTAAAGTAATAAAAATGTAAATTTGCCATGTAATGCATTATTCTAGATGTATTCTATTGAACTGACATAACTAATTTCTTGGTCATCATAGATTTCTGTTGCAATAAAATGCCCCTTCCTAAATAAATAAGCCTGCAGAGGCAAAGCTGTTGAACACTGGTAATTCGGTCCGGGATTCGAATTCTGAAGAACGGGCTGGCTAACGTTTTTGTCTTTTTTTATGAGTAACGTGGATATCAGCTAGTTTCCCTTAGAACGTCCTCCGCGGTAGCATTCCCCTCTTTAATCAGATAGCCCTAGAGTGCTTTGTGATAACCAAATAAGCCAAACCAAACCAACGAGTAAAAGAAATTATCACCATATTTAATAAAACAAACTCATAAGACACTTCTATAAAAAGTTGAACCTTTAACTTTGCACTTAAAACTAAAGATAAGTTTTTAGTATTTCTTTACTTTGCTTACACTTACTTTAAGGCATCACAGTATTACGCACCTGTTAACTTTGATGCTTATCTTTCGCATAATTAATGTTAAGTTCTTCCAGGATAATATATTCATACAAGGTTTCTCCTGATGGAAGATAGGCAGCCTATGCTGAGTAAGAAAGAACTCTTCTTCCAAAAGTGTTTTCATCATTTCACCCTCTGTTTTCGAATAACACTGAGCCTTGACCTATCATTTGAACTCTAATTGCTGCAAAGACAAGCCGCTCACAAACAAAAAGCCCATCAGTCGAATTTTGGTACCGCCGTCTGTCGCTGCTGAAGATAATTACTTTGGGCAGGGAAGAAAGCGAAGCGTTTCGACAGCGCTTTTATGCCACAACAGTGTCTTTAAATCTAGACCATTTAACTCGACAATGAGATTTGTTTTGCACAAAAATAACCCATTTATTCCTGCCCATGTACACTGAATTTAGTATTACAATTTTAACTTAGAAGAGATGAAATTTATTTTTAAACCTGCTCTTCTGTACTATTGTTTTGTTTTTGAACAGTTTGTTTCAGTATTTGTGTTATGTAGTTTGTTTACGATACGAATAATTAATTAAAGCGTCTGACTTCAAAACCATGGAGGCTTTGGTTCTTTTAGTTATGTAGGAGAAAAAGTCGAAGTTTTAAAGAAAAATAATTGAAAACGTTTGTAAATATGACAAAAGTCGATTAGTCTATCAGCTTTAAAAGGCTATTTTCGTGTTTTTTTTACTTAGTCGTATTTAAATAAAGAAAATCACAAAACTGCCAGCTAATTTTCTTGAGAAAAGAGGTACTGCAAATACCATACACTTACATCGTGCAGTTGCAAATAATTAATTATGTAATTTATTATTTAAGAAGTCATGGCTAAAATATAAATTTATGAAAAGTCACGCACGTATATTTAATACAGAATATGTGACGTTACAATGCGATATTCCATCTTCCTAACTTATCTTGCCGAAGAAAAACTGATTTTATTAGATGTACAGAGTGGCTTAGAAGTCGCGCAAGAGCTTGACTAGTGTATAATTTATCTTCCCAGAGAAAAACTGAGCTTATTAAACGTACAGAGTGGCTCAGAAGTCGCTCAAGAGCTGGAATAGTGTATAACTTTTTTGTTTAAAATGCATTAATTATTCCTATCTCAGATATTAAGTACATGGTTGGGAAATGTGAAAACACTAGGTGTGAAAAATTATGTCTCAGAAATAATCGCCATTCGTAGGCTCCTAAAGATCGGCTCTTCGAAGCGCATTGTTCATAACTTCAGCATCAGTTTTCGCACCATCTGCACTTTATACGAGAACAGTTTCAACTTCGCCGGTTAACATTCTTTGCAGTGACCTTCGGTTTATCCCAAGCTGAGTGATATGTCTTTGGGATAATATTTCGAGTTGTTATAAACGCTGTTCCTCACTCTTTAATGTTTCAGGAGTTCGAACCAGACGTCATAAACAATTTTTGGGGCGATTGCAGACAAAATAATGCTGCCGAAAGCGTGTTACCAGACAGAGAATCGTAATCTGATGAGGACAGTTGCGTACATTGAGTTGCCGATGGTATGTTGTTTCAGTGAAGATAGTAGATCTTTCATTTTCCAAAATATAGTTTTATCAATTTCGTGCGCTGTTTCGAATTCAACCCCTCCATGACGTATCCATGATCTCCCAATCGTACTTCCCAGTCCTGAAAAAGGAACAATTAAATGAAAAAATTTTAAAAAAAATTATAGGCATTGCAACCTATGCAGAACTTCTGCGCCACGCTGTATAAAATGTTTGCAAAAATTAGTGCAGTCCAATAACAGGAAGCTGTTAAAATCAGGACAGCGGAAAAAAACTACTTATATGTGTGCTTATGTTTGAAGAAGCTTATATTCTTCAGCTGATGACAGCATATGTTGAAATGCGAAATAATTTAATTTAATAATTATTTCATGAACGTATTTTTAAATTATATACGAAAAGATTCAATAAATCCATTGATTTCAATTCATTTGCTGTTTTAAACGATAATTGCATACTTTAGCTGCTTTAAAACCGAAAATTATTGAAGTCTATGAATGAAATTTTTTATCTTGTTTTATGACCTAAAAATAGATTTCGGATGCTGATACCTCGGAAGATATGAATAAATTATTGTTTAGCGGCATTTCTTGGGAAGAAGCGTTTGCTGCATAGCTTTTTAGAATCTGAGCAAATTTAATCTTACTGCAACAAAAGTTGTCCTAATTCCAATTTTGGCTGCTGAAGAAAAGGCTGTTAATACCGTAGTAAATGCAACATGTTGAAAAATTCAGTTGATCTTTCAATAAGGTAGAGCAAACTTGAAATGACAGTATAAAAAAACTCATTTTTTTATAAAATAATTCATAAATATAAGAAAATATAAGCATAAAATATTTTGACACAAATCTACTTACAGATCAAATAATTATAAATCTGTGAAGAATTGCGCTTTTCTTCCGTATGTCCTTGCCAGGCTACTAGGCAAAAAATCCAACTAGCAATTAAAAATCTGGGGTTCCATTTCGCTTAAAAATATGAATTTTGTCATTGTTTTCTAGAACACGAATTCAGTAGGATTCTAGAAAAAGATTTCCATTTAAAAAAGAGTTATATTCATCAATACTTGTTACTGCATAGAAATGCTTATTACTTAATCTCTTAAGATGAGAATACTTTTCTTGACTAACATTTTATTTTTAGTTACATACACATGCAAACATTTCGCAGTTCAATTTGTGTACGGCTCCTAAATACTATTTTCGACTTTAATACAAAATATTATTACGAAATGTCCAGCTGTGGAAAGATAGCTTCTTCGTAAAGCAGGTTTAGGGTTGCCAGAAAACAACAAAAGGAAACAGGGTTACCACATTTCGCGAGAAATCGCTCATTTGGCGACAAAATGGGCGATATGCCGTAGACGGATGGAGAACCTTCTGGAACGAATTCTTCCTGGTTTAGCCCAGAATGTTCTCGAACACAAGCCAAAAGCTATATAAACCCTGCTGGTATGCGGAGAATGAACCAGTTTGGAATCCATCGAATTGATAGTCAGTCAGTCAATGCCTGGTCTACCGAGTTGATAGTCAGTCGGTGAGCGAGTGTCTCGTAGTCTAGTGCCGAGTTGGTCGTCGAGTGCATCGAGAGAGTCTCTTAGTCTCGATGCACTCGACGACCATCGCGAGTTAGTGCATTGTCGAGTTTTATCTTAGAGTGTGTTGAGCTTCAAGAACAACCGAAACGAGTCAGGAGTTGTATTCTAGTATATCGTCGAGTGCATCGCGAATTGTAGCTTGGAGAGTCTCAAGAGTAGGTAGAGTTCTGAGAATGACCGAGTAGAGTCGGGAATTGTACTATGGTGCTTTGCCGTGAAGCTGTCTCCACCGTTATAGCCTGAAGGCTGTGTCGCTGATTGTCTTAGCCGGTTTATTGTAGTTGTTCGACGACTGTAAAAGTGTTTTTGGAGCTGTCTTGAAAAATACTGGCTAATAAATTGTGTTTTGATACTTCATCGAGTGCTGTCGTCTTCATGCACTCCAAATCCACGAGTCCTTAACGTACGTACGAAGAAGAAAGAAAAACGTAGCAGTATCTCGATCAGTTATTATAGTATTGCATAAAACATTTTATGATGTATGTTCTGTAACGAATGCAAAATTTTCCAAAATATAAGTAAAGAAAAGTATAAAAAGTTAGATTTCGTAATTTCTGAAAAATTATTTGGAATCGCAGTGGTATCTTGGAAGGCTGTTTTTATCCAATGATGTGCAGGGTTGATGGCCATTGCCTCTACACTCATAAACGATGGATCAATAGTACTGGTCGTGTAATAAGTTGAAATATAGTTTTAGGTTAAAAGGAAAATGAAGAATAACAATGCTCGTTATCTTCATTTTCACGCTCACTAGTGAACTAAGGTTGTCGGTGACTGGAAATTAACTTACAAGATCCAGTTCTGGTCAGTGAAATACCATGTTAATTTTGTCAAAATCCAAATTCAACAGACACCGGCGTACAGCGCCATCTTTTGGCAGCTTTTGTAGCTATCATTTCGAAACTCCTTTATAAAAATTTTACAGCTTTCACAATAAACATACTTCTTGTTGTGTTCCTCTATCGATCTTTGTTTCCGAAATTTTTAATTTTGAAATCAGAAACTCCTTCGCTGTATACCCTGTAAATACTGTCTGCTTTCTTCAAAAATTTCTCCCTTTCTTTTAAAATAAAATACTGTGAACTTTTACCTGCTTAATTTTATTTCAAACCATTGCTAGCTAAGCTATATTTCTGTTTTTTAATCATTTCTTATATTACGACAGAATTTCATCTCCTTTTTTCTAAGAATCTCGTAATACACGACAGAAGCTTTTATCTCCTATGCCCAAGAATCATTATTTGATGAATCAACAGAGAAGTCACTTTCAAATGTATCACTTGATTCGCCTCTTGGACTTTCACATCGTTTCAAAATCTCAGAAATCAGATTTTTCAGGTTAATATCGTCTTCGATAAAATCTGGTCATATGAGATGTCTTCTGTGTAATCTTTAAACAATATGCAAATCACATTGTTTGTATTTATACCACCAAATAAAGATAAAGTTTAGAATTTAAAAGCCAGTGTCTCTCCGATATACTCTCCAATTCATTCAGAATAAAATTTTACTTGTGACGAGATGTATTTACTTATAACACAGATTAAATATGAAAATAAAACAAAACATAAAATCACGAAACTAAAACAAAATTTGTTAATGAATAAGTTATATGAATCTGTCAGATTAAATGCAAAATAAAATACCTAAGTAATAAGTTTCAGCGATAGTATTGTATTTATGATTTATTTCTGGATTATCTGAAAAGGTACTTACGTAAAAACCCGTCGACAATTTTTGCCTATTAAAGAAAAGACGCCAAACTACGCTATTTTTTGCCAAAAATGGAAAAGTCTTTTTCAAACACGCTGGTTTTGGTGTAATCTTGATTACACGTGTTAGTTATAATTCTTGAGTATAGACTCGTTTTCTTTCCCTCTACCACGCATTTTTGAAAAAAAAAAATTACTAAAATCTGGGATCTGCCTACTGCAGAAGAGCATGCTGTTGAATATTTCTAAAGTTATGGAATCTTACCGGCCTCAAAAAAGTGTGTTAATGGCCAAGATATGGCGATATTATGGAAAAAATAATGGAAATTTTTAAGGAAAAATTAAGCATAAATAAATGATAATATAATAAATTTGAAAGAAAAATAAAAATAGAACGTTTTCTCTTGCATTTAAGTAAATGGGATTTTTTTCTGGTTTGGCGCGAGTACGTTACACATGTGAAAAAGCACGAAAGAGCCCATGCAGACAGCCCCGTTCCCGGGATCCGAACCTTGGACCGACTCACCAGGGTTCAGGGATTTTACCACTACGCCGCTGGTAGACTCTGAGAGTGTATAATTCTACTAAATTTCTCATGCAGCTCTACTTCGGAGATTTCGTAAAATTTTAAATGGCTGACAAGCGTAATGTCACAGTAATGTCGCTGAACAGTGGTAATTCGGGCCGGGGTTCCAATCCCAACGACCGGGCTAGGTACATGGGCGTTTTTATGGTTTTCCCCACGTGTGACGTGTATGCAAGCCCAATTGCTTTAGAACGTCCGCTGTGAAGGCATCTCTTCTCTTAGGGGAGATAGCTCTCAAGTGCTTTGCCATAATTAAATATGTCATACCATGAAATTTTAAAATTTCGTCAGAAGGGTCGCCATAAGGGATTAAATTCATCAGGTTGTTTGTTCACTATTGGTGATTGAAATTTCTAACAATTTATTCAATTGAAATTTCTTTTAATTTATTTACAATTTGTTTTCGGATATAATCTCTAGAATATTAGCTGATTTTTTTTCCTTTTAAATGTACTTCTAGGTGAGTAAATTCAAATATATTTTTCTGAGAAAAATTGAGGATTCTCGGTTGGAAGGCCTTATGAAGACTTCCATAGGATTATGTGAAAGCAACAAAATTAGTATTTAAAATAATTTATTATTATTTTTTTATCTAGGTTCCAAATCGAGATGCATTTCTGAAGAAGAAGAATGTAGAAGTAAGAATTGCATCAAAACTGGTAAGATAGTAAATTGATATTTCTCTGTTTAAAATTGTCAACACTGAAAGGGGAAATATAATTTATAAGGAAATGGTTCATTTATCTCTTAAAATTCAAATAAATGAAAAAACGCTGATTGCTTGGGTGTTTTCCTGACTTTCTCAATGTATACCCGCTAAATAGTGGTTGGTAGTTCGAAGGGGGCTCATACACTGGAGAACTGGCTGGCTGCATGGGAGTTTTAGTATTTTTCTCTATGTGTGAAGGGAATGCGAACCAGTTCCCCTTAAATGTTCTCCACTGAGGTATTATTTTTCCTCCTAGGCACATAGCTCTCGCGTTCATTGCCGAAATTAAAATAATACAATCCTCAAGTGTAACGTAAATACCAATTAGTTTTTCTTAGAAGATCCTCCACAACAGCACCGCAATTTTAGGAAAACTCTCCTTGCATGCTGTGCCTAAAACTATTTATTAAGTCCTCTACGAATATATACTCTTAAATGAAAAATTTCTCCAGTGTTATGCAATAATCAAGATCTGAAACTCAGGTTATATATAACGGTAATAAATATATTCAGTACTTCAGATATATCTGCTGAACATCTCATTATTTTACTTTTGCGTCAAACTTAAATTTTTTGAAAAACATTTGCTTTTACTATGCATGAAATCAATGAACATAAACACAAGTATCAATAACCCATTGTGTTATTGGTTTGAGTTTATATTGAAAGAAAGGCATTCTCTTGTGTTTTCAAGGTTAGTAACTGGAATATCCGTGGCTGGATTACTCGTAAATACATAGATGAACCGCCCAACCGGGATAGTGATTAGTGACTCCGACTGACATACAGAAGGGCCCAGGTTCGAATGTCACATGTGAGAGCCCAACTTAGCTCAATTTCGCCCCTCTAGGAAGGTTGTTAGTTGTTATCAATCTCTTTACTTGCCTGACAATGGTCAGCACAACCCCACGACATTAACAGTGGCAAGAAGTCAAATGCGCCTGTCGTTGGTAAGAGCCTTGGGCACTGCACAGTAACAGTACGACTTTAGCTCAGTTCCGCGCCCGATTTTGAGAACAAGCACCCTGGAGGCACAGGTCCGAGAGCTTTCTAACCTGTTTCCCTGCCACTAACATCTGGAGAGGACCTCCGACTCGCCGCCTATGCCGAGGGCTCCATGTCACACAGTCACTGTACATTTACAAATATCCATGCCTTCTCCGGAATTCGAACCCGGACCCTTCGCCACGATAGTCAATGATAGTCAACCACTATCCTGATTGAGTGGCTAATCTGTATGAATAAATTAATAATGCTTTTTGCGCACTAAGAAAAGTGTACTTTTTCTAAATAAATGTACAGTAGATGACTTTACACTAACTGAGATATCTTATTTGTAAATTGTTTCCTTAAATTTCCAATAATTAAATAAAGCTCTGTATCATTTGCAATGTATTACTTTTTAGATCCAATTTTGCAATAGTTTCTTTAGATTGTTTGTGTTCAGATTCTGAACAGGCATTAAGAGAGAACGACGGACATAATCGAGGAAATTTAATCTCGAGAACAAATGAACAGATGATATGATGAAAAATTATTCTGACACTTCTCTCTGGTTATTTCTTGGCATAAGTACTTAAATTTGAGGAAGGTGTTTACTTGTAAACTAAGTATTCTGAATACAGATATTTTTATTAGTGTTTTCATATTTTATAATACATATAATATGATTTGTATTTTCCATCTTTTAAAATGTTCTTCTTTTATTTTTACTGTATACTTTCTGCAAATAAGAATCGCTTAGTATGCTTTCAGCTGGTCAGATACTCTCTAATATGAAAGACGACATCGATCCTTGCTCCAATTTCTATAAATTTGCTTGTGGTAAATT
>KK114437.1:189696-211870 GCA_000611955.2 Stegodyphus mimosarum
CATTCCTGTCATAAGCACCGAAGTTATTCCAGATGATCGCATTCCAGATTCATACATTTTAAAGGTAAAACTCGTCTATACTTAGCATCTAATTTCGAATATTTCGCTCTTTTAATTTATGCGCGTTTGTGAACAGTATATTTGACCCTTATGTTGGAAACATACATTTGCAGGAAAACCCACTTCAGGAAGTATCCGTTCTCTAACTCGGAAGAGATCGCTCTAATTTCTACCTCTTGCATAAATTTCAGGAAAGATTCTCAATTATTCACATATTCAACTTGAATCTATCTCTAATGAATACCGGCGCAAGTCGCCGCAGGATCGCAAGCGCGAGGCACCCGGAAGTGTGAAGCTCGGCCGCAGGGCCAAAAGCCCTATCTGCTAATTCTCTTCTCTCTAGTTGTATCAAAACTTAACTCAAAACTGACTTCTAAAATCGTGCAAGAATCGAGGAAAACTCGGTTTCTCCTCCCACTCACAATTATAGGTCCAAACGTTACACATAAAATTAAATTCTTGCCAATCCGAGACTTTTCAATATAATTTAATAGGACAAGTTCAAACCCCCAAACGAATCAGAATTAAGTCATTGTCTACAGTAGCACCTGCGAAAACTGGAAACTAAACATTCGACCCCCTCTGCTAACAAGCGAAAAATATAAGAAACAACAAAAACTGCCCTTTCAAAGATTCAATTTACAACTTCCACCGAAGCCATAAACAAGGCGACAATCACAATGCTGAAACGTAAGTGACAGCGGGAGCCCAATAACAGTGTTCACTTTCCCATCTTGGTAACAAAGACAAGAGAACAATGATATACTACTCAATGTTGCAACTGTCATCTTAAAAGGCATTTCCCACAGATGTTACTTCCGTTAGAAGACGCTCCCCCATTCTCGTTAGGGAATTGAACCGTTGAAGGAAAAATAATTGCTTAAAGATTTTAAGTACACTCTTTACAAAAAAATATATATATTCATTACGCTCTTCACAATTTCAAACTTAAAAAAACCAAATACAAATACAAATAATTACTTAATTTATTACTTAAATCATTAAAAACACTTAAATTAAAACACAGAATTCGCGACACAACAAAATCATAATTTCAATTCGAAATCATAAACCATGAATGATCACGGCAAAGCCACGCATACTTAGATTTTACTTGTTTTCTATAGCAAACAGTATTATTTTAAAGTTTTACTTTTCACACATATATAAATTTAAATACTTTTCGCAGTTAATCTTCTTTCAGAGAGGCCAACACCTGCGCCGGTTAATCTAAAGTATATATGAATGGCTTTCATGCTATTATTAAAAATGTGTATTCAAAGTTTTCATTAATTTTCAGCTGTCTCCTGGTGGTCCTGAAGAAGCAAGCCGTTCCCCAGGCGACATACGTGGTGATCAAAGAAGGAAATCTCAAATGATTTCTTTTTTCCTCCTCCTTGGAGCTTCAGAACCCAGAGCACGTGAAGCTGTTGATGATATCTTAGCTTTCGAAGCTGAGTTTGCTACTATTAATTCGGTAATGTATCGCATAATGACATTTGTTAATTTTTGGCAACATATAGCAGCACCGATTGTTTTGTTCGGTCATTAAAATCTCGCACTGCATTCTATACTTGCGAGTCTGTTACCAGAATATTATCATTGAGGTAAACGGCTAAATGCAAGTTTTAAATGCCTTTATTTTGATATTGATCATATTGCAAATTACGTGATGATAGAGTAGAAGAGAAAACCTTAATCTTGGAGGTAAATGTAAGTGACATGATGTTTAGAGTAGCCACATCTGCAAGCGCTTCTGTACTTAAAGATAATCAAGAAAATCGAATAATAAAAAGCAAACGTTGTCTTCAATGTTTCATTTTGAATAGAGGGGAAAGAAAGAGAGAGAGAGAATGAAAATGATTGCAAAAACTAGTTCAGTTGTAATCTTCGAAAGAGAGTAATGAAGCATGTTTCTTCTTTTATTATTATTTCACAGTTATTTATTATCTTTCATTAAGGAGAGTGAGAACTCCCTATACCGACAATATTAAACTAACCATATTTGATGCACCTTTTCTCAAAATCTGCTATAGATATAGCTTTGAATTTTTTTGTAATTAAAGTACACCTTTTCGATTACGTTGAAATAAGCTTTTGAAAAATTTTGAATTTTAGAGCGGTTTATAGAATATTTTATTAGGCATAGTAAAATTTAGCAAGTGTTTCATAAACAAAAATTGTAAACACTTTATTTCTTAATTTATCACAAAACACTCATTTTAGCCAACATTAGGAAGCATTATAATAAAAATTAAATCTGTGTGAACAGTGATTCCTGAGAAAAAGTACAACGAGTATAAAAAAAATAACATTTGGAGGCAAATGCATTTTTATGTAAAAACACTCATTTATCAAAATACTCTATGAAAAACTAAAACTAGATTTATTAGAGTTTCTAATTTTCCTGAAGATTAAAGTATGGTATTTTTAGAAAGGTAAAAGTGTAGAGAATTCGAAAATGTAAAAATCCCAAAACACCATTTTTTGAAGATTTTTGGTTTCCAACACACCTTAATGATAATTTTTTTCTATGTTCTTTATTATAACGAGAGAAAGGGCATAAAATATTAAGTGTCTTTGAAAGTCATGAGATAGCTGTAGTTTCCGAAAATGTTTAAATTTTTAAATCCATTAAAATCGTACAATACGTAGTTTTCCTTGAAGCATGCATTTCTTTAGCAGTTTGTTCAATTACTTTTCTGGACTAAACTGTTGGGTCAAAAATTAACATTTTAGCCCTTGCACACGAAACTTCTGTTCCAAAAGTGATCGTATACTTTCATTTGCTATCAAACAAATAATAGCCCCCTCAAAACAACAACAAAAAAATGATCTAAAAGCTTTCAGATCTTATATTATGCCTAAAAAGGGCATTTGTTTTATTTACATGCACAAACACGTTTCCACAGCATTTGGGCTAATGTCCTTTGGGGCTAAAAAGATTTAAAAACAGCCTCCCTTAAAAATTTCCGGTAGACAATCTCGAGCGCTAGAGATAAAAATGATTTTCGCGTACTGTGTTGCCATTGCTCGCTTTAAAATCAACGAGCTCAATCAAAAATTCGTTGAAGGTTTATGAAATTTTAAATACACAATAAATATTTTAAAGCAGCATATCTTTAGAATTCCAATACACAGCCTCGTGTGCTGGAGATAAAATTGTTTTTTTTTTTTTTCGAATAGTTTCGCCATTGCTCGCTTTGAAATGGTTGAGTATGTTAATCAAAAATTCGTTAAAGTTTAAAAAATATGAAATAGATAACAAATCAAATTTGGGCCATGTTCGGGCCCATGTTCGGGTGGAGGACTACGTTATTCAAATTTTGGTGGCTCTAGGTACCGTCGTTTTTTGACAATGCGAGAAACATACATTCATTCAGATTCTTCATTATTTAATTTCTTTAAATATTATACAGGGCGATAATATTCGGTGGCAACAATTTAAAAAGTGATTCGTCATTTATACTGAAACGCCACGAAATTCCGTTTTGAAACTAACAGCCCTTCTGGACTACCGCCCCTTTCGGCTAAAAAATTCTAATATTTTGTTTGATTCGTGTCAGCTCTCAAAACATGATTTAACCGTTGTGGTGCTCATTCAGTCGCATGTTTTATTATTTCTGGTTTCAAGTTCTTTTCAAGTAGCCCTGCTTTGACAATTTCATTCTTCATTAGCCCCGCTTTGATATAATTTCAGCTTTGTTTAAAAACGCATTTTTTAAAATTTCACGTATACGCTTATGAAATATAGCCGATGGAATCTAAATATTAAAGCATTTTGAATATTTCAATAAAAGTAAACACTATCTGGATTCCCATATCCAGGGAAAAGGACTTATGATATTTGTCTTGGTGAAATTTGCAGCTATTTTATAGATTGAAGTTTGGGCTGATGATTTCAAACTTCATTTTAAAATACAAGTATACCTTTATTGGTTCATTGGATCAACAATAACCTTAAAATTAAGGTTTCAGTGGACGGCATGCCCCTGCATATCATAATTCTTCCTTCCCTGTATTTCATTGTAGAAATCCTTTTCAGTTTCTGAAATTCTTCTTGAGGTGTAATTTCATCATCCTAGTTATAGACCTTAAATTATTTTTCTTTTACAAACATCAGGCAATATCTGGGATCGAAAATTTTGTTCCTCATAGATTCTGTGATACTTCGGTTTTTATTTATTTCGGATTTTTGTTAGTAGTTTGTGCCCTGTGATATCAAGAGGAGCTATACGAGTATTTTTGAACAAAGTGCTCCTTTTGGTAAAATAAATTTTTATCAAGCTATCATCAGTTCTATGTGCATTAAATCTATTACGAACTCATACGTACGCAACAATATTTTATGATATTTTACTCATCACTTAAGTAGATTAAATACTAAAAGTAAATAAATGATAACAAAAGAAGCAATAAATGTAATGATATCTAAGCAATAAAATTTCCTCTACAACGGTTACTACGTTTACATATATATATTTTTACGTAGAGTGTGTTACGTATTTTTACGTATTTATTTTCATACAATGAGTTTAAATTATGTGTTTGCAGTTAAAATCAACAAACTATTATTTTTTTTGTGAAAAAGAAGGTTTTTGCCAGCCTTCCTTGAAATGAGCTTATTTAAAAAATCAGTTTAAATCTAGATTGAAATTTTGCTTAGTTTTAAAACTCAAATTTATGCGCTTCTTTCTCAGTTAATTAGTATCGACTAACTCGTATCATTAAATAAACAAAGTGCATATTTTACTGGGTCAAGGACCTTTTTCACATTTCATCCAAAACTCTGTTGAAAGAGCTTAAATTTAACTAAACACAAATGATTTTGAAACTCAGTTTATAACATGCGTTGGGCATTTATTATTTAAAAGATGACAGCTTTCTTCATTACAGAAAACAGATGAAAAGAAATGCACTGAATCCCACCTTTTATCTCCTGAAGAATCTCTAAGGGAATTAGATAAACTCATACCTAATGTAAGTGCATTTTAAAATTACTTATTTTATTTATTTGTTCACTAGCTATTTTTTTTTTCAGTTTCATAATGTGATAAAAATCTCTAAGGATGTGATCTATTAAAAATATCATTTAACATGCTAGTTAAAAAATTCCAGACCTGGAGCAGCCCATTTCCTTTTTGGGGAGGGATCGATTCCTAAGATTTGGAAACACGAATTTCCTAAAGTGTGCACACACTTTTCTCGTACATTTGAGAATTGTGCTAATTTTCAAATTTTTACATGCAATAAAAAAGCTTCAATTTTGTACGGAAAGGAACTCAGTACAATAGTTAATACAATAAAAAAATATTTTGTTAATCACTTTCGAGTACTAAATTTTGAAACAAATAGTCTTAAATTGCGAGTCCGAATAGTCGAAACTGTAATAAGAAATGTCATATACGTAATATTGAAGAAAAACTTATAAAATAGAGGATTTTTAGATAAATAATCTTGAAGTCTTGCATGACAAATATGCTGTATCGATATGTCATAATACTTGTAAACGCATTTTTCTCCCAATATTTTCCTATGAAGTAAATAAATAAATAATGGTGTAAATGGTCGTGAAATAAGGTATTCAAATTGACTGAATCGATTTTTAATTTAATTTACAGAGTAACAAATAATCCGTAACATGAAACTGTTTAATTGATAAAACGCACTGACGATAATTCAACTTTTACCATGTCTGATCAAGTATGCCCTTTATTAATACATTCAGAGCAGTAATAACGCAAAGTTTGAAGCCATGTAAACTTTTGGATAAAGATTTCACGAATGCAGCATCTCTAACATTATAAGCGCTGATTTAGAATCGCCACTACGCATAAACGTTTATGGAAAAAAGATTTAATTTCTTCATAATACCGTTTCTTTATTTAAAATGTTTGAAGCCTTCCATGCACTGAAATTCCATTTTACCAGCCGATTCAAATGATCCTAATGTAATAAAATATCAAAACAAAATATAGAATATCGTTATGTATTTCGTTAAAGATACGATATTGTTGTTGTGTAATAATGAATGTATGCAGAATTGTTTTTTTATTTGCTAATCTTTGAAAATACGAGTAATAAGAACAAAATAATTTTGAGTATGAATATTAGCATCTACTGGAAGAAATAGTAAGCGATTTAAGTTTGTGTAATGTGTAACAAAAATATAAGTTCAACTACTTTTCAACTTCAGAAAAAAAAATTCTCCGAACTCTAAACATCCTTAAGTAGTATTCCAAGGCCTCGTTCTCGATATCTGTGACCAGTTACAAAATTTCTGTCAAAGATATGCATCGTAGTGCGACCATCTTTGATGATTCAACATCAAATTATGAAACCGCTTTCGTAGATCTTTCATGAATAAAGAAAAGCAAGTTGTGCGTTTCTCGCTTTCACCAGATTAAAACACATTCAGAATCATGGTACAGGTTATATCTGGATTCATCAGTGAAACATACAACGCCCCACTCTTTTTGGTCCCATTGAACATGGCCACGACATGAACTTAAACGGCACACTGTTGAAAATTCCTTAACTTCGTGAAGTCTTCAGATGGCAGAAGAATGGCTGAATCGAATTTACTTTGCAGGCTTAAGTCTTACGACAAACTCTCTTGTAGTTGTTGTAGAGTTCATGATGTCTTCGAGCCAGCAGTGACAAAAACCTGTTCAGATACAGTTTTTGCTTTGGCCGCCAGTGACCACACCGACTAATAACTGATTCACTGTCTGAAAAGCGATTCTCAGTTATTGATACAGCACTTTGAGGGATATTCAGATCATTGGTAATCTTCATTTGTGTTTGCCCTCCCTCAAGTCTATTAATTAACCTCTACTTTTACCCTTCAAATCAATAATACCTTTGATTCATATTTAATAACGAATGATCACTGCATACCCGAATTTCTACATATGTCTGTTTTGCAAAACGTTATCAGTTAGCTAATTTCCATATTTCATGCTCTAAATTATGCTCAGAAATCATTTTGCATCGAGTTGCAGGTACAGTGAAACTTCGGTCCACGAATGTAATTTGTTCCTAATGACTGCTCGCCCACCATAATGTTTGTAAACCGAAATAATTTTCTTATAGGAATGTAAAATGTAAAATAGAGTAATTCGAACTAGCAACACCTAGGACGAAATTAGTAGAACCAACATTGTAATACATCAGCTCCTGCCCTTACTTGGTTAGAGATCAAATTTGGATCTTACAAGCAATAACACTTTATACATAATAAATAGCAAGCCTATTTTATGCTGTGCCTATCCAGATTAGACAACGGCTATACCGACAGATAAAAATAAACTGTAAATTATTCAAGCATTAGTGATATTTCACATTATCACTAATGCTTGCGTTTTCACCAGAAATTGATTACTGCGTAGAGACTTAAAAGTCCGTCTGATTAACGAGCACCTCAGAAGTACCAACAAAATGTTTTTTACTAAGTCAATAAACAGCTGTGCTGTAAATTATTCATCGATTATCAATTATGTTGTGCTGGTAGACGGTAACTTTATTAGAACACTTGCTGGGCATCTGTTAGATGTCCATAACTTTGTTTCTTAATTGGTAACTTACTATACATGCTTATAAATGTTTCTATCCTTTTTCATGTTTTGATTTATAATTTGTAATCATTAATACATGTTTGGATTAGTGCACATGTGTTTGCTTTACCTTGTTTCACCTTATATTTGTGTTATTATCTGTACTGTGTTTTTAGTGGTCGTGAATTTAGAACTCTGTTGTAAATTTTGATTTTTCAGGAGCATACTGGTGTTGTACCCAGTTTTATCTAACTTCTTGGTAAAGTTAATGATATTTAATTGTTAATAATTTGTAATTAATTATTTTTTCAGTTGAATTGGACAAAAGTAATGAATGTCTTCTGGAAGGCTGCGGGTACATCAAGACCATATGCGGTGAAATTATATTGCAAGGAAAAAATCCGGAAATACGCGGAACGTCTCAGTGACAAGACGATCAAGTAAATTTTGATTTTATAAAAATTTTTACATACGCATATCTTTTGAAACATTGAATCAATTTGTTTATGTATTTTTATGAATTATTTGAGTTTCGACTGAAAAATTTCAGTTCTGTTGGGGAAGGATGAAATGCTGCAGACTTTCTCTCAGCCATTTGAGCGATAAATCGCATTAAAATGTTTCCAACATACCTCGAAAACATTTTTAATATTTTTAAACTTAGAAATTTTTTATAGCAAGGAATTTGTTTTTTCTCTTGGTATGTTTGATAACTTCTAAGGAGAAGAAAATTATCATCTTTACTGGGAAGACCTTTGCTTTCATTTTATTTCCAAGATATCTGCCATTTCTCGAAAGAATATGCTAATATATTAACTGGAAGAACTTTGATGGGACTTCATTTGCTGCTAGTATTCAGTTTTTATTTATACAATAAAGCGGTTATTCGGTGTAACGCCGTTCATTCTGAACCATAAAAATGCGCTAACTTTACTTTTGCACTATTGAATGATTTCTTTCTATTAAAAGATTAAATAGCTTCCATCTAACAAATTTCACAATTTGTGTTCTTTAGTTCACATTTCTGTATTCAAAGAAAAGCTGATCTAGATGTTAAGGAAAAGACAGAAGTATGCGTATAATAAGTATAATAAGTACGTAGGATTGCAATTAGACTTCTGAAAAACAACAATCCATTTATGAAGAAATTATTAATCTAGCCACGGCTGATTTTCTTATTACTATCCATGATACTGTAGAGTTCTTGATACTGTGGTTCCGTGATGTTGTAGAGTAGCCACGATATCGTGGTGGTTTTTCTGTTTGAGCGTTATCAGAGATGACTTCAAAACTCACGAAATGAGAAATTCTTGAAAAATGCTGTACGTTATTTTCTGCCTCCTTTCCGCATGTCTTTGTGATATAATTGGAAGCATAGTCGGCGCGTCCTCGAGCGGTCTAGAGCTCCAGTCCCAGCGAGGGCATTGCATATTTTTTACATTCCCTGTTTCAAAATAATCTAATGACTCTAAATAGGAAGGCAAAGATTTTAAATTGAGGAGGTCTTTCTGTAGATCAAATAATCCGGCTGACTACGAAACGTTAGTCTTCAAACAACAAGTCCATCCTGTTCAGAAAGGACTTGACATCCATATTAACATTCTTGGCATCGACACAGGACAGTCTACAAACATGGTCATTTATACAGACGGCTCCAAGATTAAAGATCAGGTCGGATGCGCCTACAAGGCCAACGTCTTGCTAAAGAGGCTACCACAGGAGAGGTACACACCCATTTCAACATTCCTTGGCCTATTTGCCACCTGAAAATATCACTCAGACTCAAAGCTACGGTACAATGGCAGGAAGAGTGGGATTGCAGCACAACAGGCCGCAGGACGTACTGTTACGATGCAGGACGGGTATGTAAAACTTATGCGGTTAGTTACCAACCCACAGCTGGTCAGGTATATTACCGGACTTGTTTTATATTATCAATCACATATATGTTGCAATCTGCTTTGAATATTTGAAAGGAGTATTAAAATTATTTTGTAACATCTCATGCATTGTATTAGTTATTATTATTTAAATGAGATGACTTTCTTTATTTTAGAGTTATTTTAGGTTTTATGTATTACTTGGTATTATTTATTAGGGTCTTTTCAGAAGGCCTTCAGATTCTAAGAAATGCTGCCTATATCTACATTTCTCATTTATAAAAAGATTAAAAGAACCTTCTGCTTTTGTAAAACGGGGAAACTCTACACAACTTTTTATCTCTCGTTTAAAAGTTTTTTCATTTAATGCTTTGTTTTCCAGGAACTCTCTTTCAATGCTAGATGTGAACTCTTGTATTAGATTTAAAAAAAAAGATATTAACAGAGGTTTGAATTTAAAAAAAGTTTCACGATCGCTTTGTTGTTGAAACTTTTAGCGATTGTTTGACGATAATTGTTTTACAGGTCCTGTTACAACTATTTTGGCTGGCGCTTTATTTCTGCGTTCTCCAGGCATATCGATCCATCATTCCGGATCAGATCAGAACCGGATTCCTACATTCCTAGATGGAAAAAATGCATTTATCTATTGGAAGAGTTTGCGTCACCTGTACTGGCAGAAGCACTGACAAAAGCAGAAATCAAGCGAGAAATTCAAGCTACGGTAGTCAGTTTAAAATGTTTTGTGCAATGTCGTTTAGTGTTTTGTTTCTTATGGCAAAGTACGAGATATTAAATAAATACTATTTATATTTAACAGCTTTTCTGCGCTTCGCAGATATGGAGAGGATTACTGACATTGTGATATCTGTTAATTCGTTCAGTAATACTACATTCAGAAAATACCTCGAGAATGATAAAATTACGTACTATAAGAATAGGAACTGCCTCAAAATCTAATTACTATGATTTTTATATTACCAGAATGGTTAAAAAGAGAAATTCCCTAAATGTTCATAAAAGTCATGCACTTGCACGATCAGAATACTTTGAATAATAATAATTTTATAAAACAATTATTTTAAGTAGCCTGCTATGAAGACCTATTTCATTTAGCTTCTGTTCAATGTTTGCATTTTCGTGTTATTTTCTCCCGCATATTTTTTATCTAACTTATTTCGCATGACAAGTAAAAAACCACAGAGTAAATAAATTTAATAAATTTGCATTTATTTCAGAAAATTCATTTCGTTAAAATTTCAGCCATTCGCAATTAGTTATTACTTTTTTAAAGTAAGCCTTCTTATTTTAATTTGCTTTCCTGAAATATTCTTTGCTAAATTCATACGCTAAATCCAGAAGATGTTTAGATAGTTAAAAGAAAATAAAAGATAGAATTTCAAAACAAGACATAATTTGATTTCTGTCAACGAGGCTCTAGTTTTCATATAAATATATAACTCCGAAAAACCCGAAGTAATAAACATGTACGCGAGGCCTTTCAGCCAATAAGGATCAAAGCAACTTTAGCAACATCAAAATTTATCGCACTAGTCTTTGGCTTGTTTATCAAGTTACTAGAAATCGTCTCCTGTAAAGCTAATGTGATGCTGAATACTTTTTCGCCGCCTCCCAACCGGCCATGGTGTTTGGTGACTCTGATTACCGTACCGAAGGGTTCGGATCTCGGAGAAGGCATGGATGTTTGTAAATGTACAAGTGTCTGTGCACTCTAAATATCTTTATGACGAGCCGAAAGTCCTCTCGAGAGGCTGCTGGTAGCTGAAGTGGGCTGGGAGACTCTTGGACTCGTCGCCACAGGCGTATATTGTGCTCCTCGCCACGAGGAACCAACAACAGGCGCAACTTGCACTCCTTACCACGATGATTTTCGAGGGCAAGTTCTGCTGTCAAGCAAGTGAGATAAGTCACTACAGCAATAGCAGATTTTTTTCTCCAAATCCTGTTGTTGAAAATCTAATATTTCTTTAGTTTTTGCATAATGCAGAACACTTTGCCGCGATCAAACATCAGTTCGATATGGGAAAAGTTTGAATTTTTAAATCTGAGTAATTATTACATCTCTTCTCCATGTAGATTGCAAAGTATTTAACTATATTAAGTGAATGAGCAGTGATATGATAAAATACAGAAATTGTAACAAATATTTTTTACATTATGCATATTTATTTTATTTTATTCTCCTCCCTCAATAGGGTTTAGCGGACTTTAGCCGTTTATATAAGTTGGCCACTACTGAAGCCGGAAAAGATGACCTCTTTATTATGGAGGCCCTTAATAGGAAAGTCACCGTTGCCTCCTATGAAGGGATGAACTACATGCATGCCTTCTCCGGGATTCAAACTCGGGCACTTCTGTATAGCACTCAGAGACACTAACCATTTTCCCGTCTACTCGGCTTATTTTATCTTTCATAGTGATGAAAAATTCTATAAATTGCTTTTTTCATGCGTAAATGAGTGTAGAATCTAAGCTGTTCCATGAAAGATTTTGGCTTGGAACACGTAATATTGGTTTTAACAACAGGCTCTAAATACGACTGATTTTGAATATATTAATTATAAAATATCTTAATAAATTGGAGAAAATTCTTTAAGCTTACCAAAAATTAGACAGTTCAGTTAGATTTATAATTCCTTTTTGTAGTTTGAAATAGTATTTTGAATACTGATATTTAATGGCAAGGCAAATAAATATATTCTAGTCAAAACACGTGAATAATATTTCGAATAACAATTTTGTTTAAGTTTCCCATTAATGTTGTATCTGAATTAGTTTTCCATTTGCCAGTCATATAAATCATAAGTAAAAATTGTAAACTGAGAAATTATGCATTATAATTTTTATTGAAATAATGTTAATTATTTCGAGTCATCTACTTTTGTAAAATGATTCTGGTACGGTTTTAAGCAATTTTAATTTGAACAAATTTGAAAATTTAAATTAACTAACATTCGAAAACTCGAATACTCAATTTACTTTGCATTAAACGTATTACATATTGTTTGATATTAAAAAATTCATTAAATCTACATGAATTGCAGGAAATTTATAGTATAAAGTACACAATTCGTTACAAATATGCTTTTTAATAAATTTCCAATACAACTGTATATAAAGTATTTAGCCTAGTGTTTAAAGAATTAGTACACAAAAATTATTCTTTTATTGAAAGAAACTGAAGAAATCTTTCATGGAGTTTTTAAATTCATTAGGCTAGACACCTACACAAGCATGAATTTGAGATTTCTAGAACTGCACATCCTTGTACTGAATTCTAAATTAATGCTCTTTTCTTTAACAGGTAGAAAAAGTGTCTTCATCTGTACTCTCTAGCACAAATCGTTTGCTCTCCAAGACGAAGTGGTTGAGTTCGGAGCTTAAGTACAGGCTTCTTCAACAGGTCTCTATCTTTTTCTTTTACACGTACTTTGATTTTTATAGTTCTTTGTATAAATTACGACCTTTTGAAATCAGGCCCATTTTCAACTCTTCTAGGTAGAAATGATGGAATTAAGATTTCCATTCAAAATGGAAGAAAAGATCAACAGAAAATTACTGTTTGGAACTTCCGAAGTAATCTTTTCGTACTAATCTTATATCTCATTCTATCTTCTTCTTAGTCTGAATTACGTCGTCTTTTAATATTTATGTTTAAATATACAAAGTTGTAGAGATACACTGTCTATCTTTTGTGTGAAATCTGGAGAATAGTGACTGCACAAAAGAAGGGTTAAAACTACCCTTTATTATACTCTTTAAATTATTTTTAATGCGTCAACTCGACGTTAACACATTACGCCTCTGCTTTGTAACTGAAACAGTAGAATCAAACTTAAAAATATGAAGATATTAACAAGTAGTAGAATTAAGCTACAGGACAATCCTGTACCCTACAGCGCTCAGACAATCTTGTATCCTACAGCGCGTTTTATGAGTTTAGCGGCAGCAAAATAATAGCCGTTACGCCACGTTTAACCAGCAACAACTTGCCGAAGCTTGCGCTACAACACGCTGAGAGTTTTCCCAGACTCTCTAACTTTCCCGTCTAGAACTCGATATTCAAACGTTTTCTTCCACTCACGCATTCATCACGCGCGCTACCAAATATCAAATTTAAATATTCTGGCACTGACAATTAGGGGAACGTAAATTTAACTGGTTATTTAAAATAAATATAGATCCCGACAAAGTAATAATTTTAAAATGTAAGAAATAACAAAATTGCTGATTTATATGCAAGCAATGTCCGCAGAACACATGAAAATAACAGACAAACAAGTAAGGCATAATAAATCAAACTAGAAAAATTATTCAACTATTCTCTTAATTGCATAGACTACATTACGTATTCTGTTTGATTTTTCTTACTTCGAAGGCGTTTCGGAAGCAGAACTCAGATATTTTAAATTAAATAAATAAAAGTAAGCTAAATAATGTTATAAAATTTGTAGCTTGTAAAATGAAGACAAATTAAAAGAAAGAAACGGAGTAATGATCCTCACTCAAATGAAGCTAATTCAGAGAAGATTGAATTGTGAGTTACATAAATCTCTACTGAAGCTATACATCAAAATAAACTCAGTTGTATAAGTTGCTGTCGACTGTTTATATACTGGGTGTGAAAGTATGTACACAATTGCGAAACGTGTAATTTACAGTACGAAAATTATACAATTTTATTATGCGAGATTGAATAATTTGCAAATTAAAATTAATGAAACTGCGTGCAAAATTAGAATTAACAATTATCTCTTGCATATTTTAACAATTTACTTGCACCATAAAGACATTCTTATACTCTACATTGTACATTCAAGCATATTTTTTTGTAAATATTTTTAATTATTTCGATTACAAGGATCAAATCAATAAGGATCCAACATTAAAATACGGGTTCAAACGTGTACATACAATACAAGATTTGGTAGCACCCATTTCTAAGTTACAGATATCAAATTCCATTACGGTAAACATACTCCTTCGACACGCCAGCAGGTGTAAAATAGCACTTCTTATTGTACCAATTTCTTAACATCGATTCAAAGGTAATATAGGTACACTCAAAGCATATATCATATTATTATCCAATCGAGTATTATTAAGTACATTTACGGGCAGGTAAAACGGCTTGTACAAAATTTAAAAATCTTAGAAACGGACCGATTCAAAGAACTATTTGCAAAAGTAATAAGCAGGCATTTGATGCAAATTAAAAATTTAGATCTGAATTTTAAGCCAAATTTGCCTGTTCTGTCAAGCATTATTATTTAAACTGTAAGAATCCAGGTACCGCTTTTGTGCATATTGTGACCTCAAAGCTTTGGAGCCATATATCACCAGAATCAATGCAACGCATGCCTTTTTAAATTCAGTTCCGAAAGATAATTTAATTAATTATGCTATAAAACAAAGCTTATATGTTAAGTTTGAAATAATGGCCGCTTACGAAATAACATGAAAATTTAAATTTCAGGAAGTGTTAGGGAAATTGTGTTGGTCATAATATTGTTTGGAAAACCCTATGAAAAGCCAATAACTTAACAAGAAACACTGAAGACTGTACATTGACCAAAACATGAATGAGTCTCTGAAATTTTCTGAGAAAGTATGGAGACGAATATTTTCGACATGTAAACCGTTCTGGAGTAAAAGTATGCATTTTTTAAACACGAACAGTTTGTGTACAAGGTTTACTGCACATCAGCATGGAATGCAAAAATTCGTTTCACAGATCCAAAAGATCGAAAATGTAATTTTGTTTTGCATTCATGTTTCTAATTTGGTTCTTTTTCTTTGTGAAAAATGGTAAATTATTCTGTTGATTTACTCGGGTAACGTCCCCACGACATGTTGGGAAGAGCTCTAGGACGCCTTTCAGTGAGAGAATTCTTTAAAACAGCCATATCTGCGCCATTGCAGGCATATCTAAAGCCAGTAGTTCATCAAGAATTAGAATATTTATTCCTCATTCTAATTTAGCCTGCCACAGCTTTCATTGTGCAAACTTTGCACATGAAACTCTCGAACCAAGCACATTTTACATGATTCTAGAGGTTGCTTTGATGTGCAGCCTCTCGAATCCTCTTGAGTTCTGCGATAATATTACTTTATTCCTAAATTTTATCAGGTCTTTTGCGCTCCATCCCTGAAAACTCTTTGACACTGTAGTACCGCGTTAACATACTTCATTATTTGAGTTTAAATGTGACTAGTTAAAAAAGTTAACTACTCATATACTCTAAAGCTACAATACTTGCTTCTAAATAATAGTGATTTATAGCAACGATTTTAATCTTTAAAAGAATTCTAACTTTATGTCTTTTTACCATGATCTCAAACGGGCAGTCCCCAATTTGATGACAAGCAGCACATTGCTTATCTCTACAGAAAAACAGTTAAGAGCAGAAAGAGTCTGAATTATCCTGTTTTTACCCTTTCTTTTAGTACTAGAAAATAAGTTCGAATGGAAAAACAAAATTTTTAATGAATTTATGGGATCATTTTAAATACGTTAGTGACTGTTGCAAAGAAGAGTGTATTGGTACAATCAGTATTATTAGAAGGATCGATGAATTTCCCAAATTGAAAGAAAAGTGTACTTGAGGGGAAAATCATATTTGCTGCATTTTTAATCTCTGTTTCAATTCATAAAAGATCCTGCAAATCTGTGAACGCAATTTGAATTACTTTAATTCTCAAAATTGTTTATTTATTTTGTGTATGCAAATTGCTGTTGTTCTAAATGCAGGTAAAACCTGAATATTATTCTGGGATCGTCATTAATCTTTATAGACAGAGGGTCATTGAAAATTTAAAAAAGATCTCTCCCACAAGAGAAATAGTTGAAATAGTTGAACCTTGGTAAGAACACCTTTTTTTATTCTTCTAAAAATACTTCCAAATTCTTTATTATTGTTATTTAGTTTAAGCAGTAATATTTTGATTACAATGCTAAAATTATGAGGAAAATTTGAAAAGTGAACATTTATTACTGAATTGTCGTATTACTATAATTTAGAATGCAAATTAAGTGTATTGTTGTAATTTACTGTCCTATTATTATAATTTAGAGTCTCGTATTACTGTAATTTAGTATCTCAGATCGAATGCCGTGATTTAATTAGGAAAGGTCAACAGAACATTCGTAGCTTATTGAGAACATTAATTATTTTAACATGCTTCTGTGAAATCTTTAGACGTTTAATAACTTCAACAGTTAAAGAAATTTTTTTCAAAATTTTAAAACATTACTTTCATTCGTTATATAAAAATAAATATTTCTATATTTTTATAAAGTGAGTTTTTTATATGAATAAGATTCTACATATAGCTCAAAGATTTTTAATGTTAATATCAGTGATATTTTTAAGATATAGTTTTATTTAGAAGTAAACGGTTTCTATTCTTTGACTAATATCTACAAATACAAGGCAAAAAATCAGTAAATAAATCTTTCCACAGATTCCCTCTTAGTCGTGTGATATCAAAGACTATTGCGAAAATCAGGACTGCAAAGTTAAACACATGTAAACCTTTATTTCTGGACTGAAATAGAAAGGAAAAACTGTTTACAATCAAAATCATTAAAGAAACAGCTTTGACACTCTATCCTCTCATGTAGCTTATCAGGACTAGTTTCTACGAGGCAAGCAGGTATCCGCGAAAGCGAAAAATCTCCTTTGTCAGGTGCGCAGGCCCTGTTATACTCTCGAACTATGGAATACCCACGTCTAATCTTGTGACATTAAGGTTTGGCTAGAAGGAACATTACTGAACGTTTTTCATGTGGTTTTTTTCTGAAACCATGTGAAAGCTCTAAACCTAACATCCCTCATGCTTGTAGAACATGAAAAATCATTGTCTTTATAGCATCTTCGAGTAAGAAAAGTTTTCAGGGAAGCGGAGGAGTTTTTCGGAACAGTTCGTCTCAATCGAACGGAGATCTTGTCACGATCAACCACATATATACTGCAATGCGTTAGAGTCTTCTTGCTTAGCAAGCTTGAGGCAAGAATTTAAAAATAAGCGTTTTTAAATCCAGCTAACTAACAATTTAATCTGGCTCTGACCTAGAAATTAAGAATTTTCAAAATTTGCTTGGTCTCAGTCAAATAATATTTACACATTTCTAAATTCAGCTTGTGTACAGGGTACTTTCGAAATTTTAGACTGCATATTTTATAATAGGGGCTATATTCGTAATATTACAACCTTTAAGAATTTAAAATATTTACAATAAGTTTGCTTATCACATTAAATATTTCAAACAATACAATAGCAGTGTTTAAGAATTCATTAAAATAATCAAGTCTGTTTGTTGACTTCTCGGAAATGATTCAATTGATCACTTTCGGCTAATTCTATACGGCTAACTGCATTCGTTCTTTTATTTGCGGTTTCTGGTCTAGATTCTATCTTGCAATAGAATGGTTGGACATACAGAAGCCACCTTAATAGTCTCTGATTTGCACTTAAATTAGAATTGAGCCATTCAAGAGGTCAATGATCCGTATGGATTATAAAAGGCCTGTCATCGAGATAAATATTTTAGACCATATGTTATGATTGCACATCCTCGTTCAATCGTGCCGTATTTCCTCTTCGCGAGATTGAATTTCTAATTAAGGTAATGATGCATACGGTGAGCTTCACCTATGTGGTAGGTTGTTATAGGAGAACCACTAAACAACACACGTCCACTGCTTCATATTGCACTATAAATTATCTCACAAGTCAAACAAGTCACATGAAGCGCTTGTTGACTAATTTAACTTCCCTGTTACCTCTGTTAATACTGACTCACAGTTAATACTGTCTCCCAGGAAATCTCTCTTTTCTTAGACTTTTCCTAGCACGAAGCTAGTGGTCATCTCCAGAAGCAAAGAAAATCCCCTTGGAACGTTTTAGTACATATCACATTTAGCTGAATGAGCTTTTACCATTGGATTTATGCCCTATGTTTTTCAAAATACAAGCGTAAAAACGCCTAGTGTTGTTTTTCAAAATACAAGGGTAAAAACGTTTTGCCGTTATGGCGAAGTACAAATCATATACCTTTACCCACGCAACTGAAGGTTTCTTTAAATTTGCATTAGCTATTCGATGAGTGAATCTGATGAAAGGGGAAGGGAATGTAGTAAATAGGACTATACGAAAGGGTACAATAGCCGATTGTGGATTCGCAGGCACCTGTCGCGTGAGTGGTGACCCACCCACGACCAGACTCCAGCAACTGCTTTTGGAAGATGTAGGTTTCAGACATGAAAGTAACATAGTTCTAATAACTCAAAGTCAATAAGCTTTATCACATGTAATTCAAAGTCTATTATCCTGTTAGTAAGAGTATATAAGCACACCATGATGAGAATAAGGAAAATTGAATGCAGTATTTATGAATATACTGTAACAGATTAGTAAATTGCAGATTGGCTGACACGCCTGTCACGTGAGTTCACGTACCCAAGTACAGACCCCAATGACTGCTGCTTGAAAATTTATGTTTCAGACTTGTATTAATTCACTGTCATGAGCTTGCTTTATCACGTAATTTTAAATCCATATCCTTCTTGCCATATGAGTAAATAAGCACTCTGACAGTTCACACATCTAAATATCGTTGTCGATAATAAAGTCATTAACCTGCTTTACCAGGTATCACGAAAATTCAAAGTCTATATCCCGCTTTGCGTGAGGAAAAAAAAACTAATAATAAAATATGAATAAGGGAAATATTTACTTTGTTTACACTTGAAATAATAACACTGCTTGATTTTCTGTATTGTAATCCACTGGGCCTCGTCTAGTTGCTTACAGTTCGAAAAGTTTACCAGTTTAGATTCCCGTCCACAATAAAATGTCCACGTTTGAGCTGCTGACATTAAAGCTTGGCTGGAATGAATATTGTTGAACGTTCACCAAGTAGGTTTTCTGAGTTAAAACTCTAAGCTCAACTGTCCACATGCATGTAGAACATGAGAATTTAGTAAAACTAAATTCTTATTTTATATATTTTTAAAATTTGTCTTGAAACATTGTATATACGCTTTCTTTCCTTCCTCGATCTTTTTATTTACGCCATTTTATATTTTCAAACATAAGTTTTTTTAACACAACCAAGAACGTTTTCAAACTGATATTACTTTTAGCTTCAACGAAATCGATAAAGAACATTAAATAGACATTCTTGTTAGTCGATGACAATCTCTTCATATTATAAATGTGCTTTGTTATGTTCGACGTTAAATTAATGATTTAGAAGGTAATTTTATCTAGTTTTTAAAAACATTTTGCAATAAGTATATTTTATGTATCATAAATAAAATAGTTACAGGAAGCATTCTTATAATATGTGTTTTAACTCGCTTCGATAATAATATAAATAAAAGTTAATTTAGATTAAACCTGTTTTTAATTTGAAATTGTTTTCTATTTAAGGGAATTTCAGCTAACTTCAAATAGATCAGTTCCTGGAAGAGGGTTGGTAGTGTCTGCTTTCTTTGACAAAATTCTTGAGCCTTACGTCAGAATTTATGGACCGGAGTATGCATTTCTTACTTTTGTATGCTTTCTATGAACTATATCTTTCCTTTTACTGTCTAATTAGCACATTTTCTAAATACATTTTTTTAACTATGGTAATGCATTTTCTTTCTTCAAGAGAGCTTAGTTATGGAGGTTTGGGCACATTTATTGCAAGAGAAATTTCAAGAATACTTATCAGGGAAGGTAAAAGCAGATTTTATTTTTATTTAACGACATTTTAATTAATCTTTCGACAATGAATGAGGAAATTTATCTTGTGAATCTTAATCTGTTTTCATTATACATACATCCCCAGTTTCAGTGTATGTATGTATACAGGATGTTGCCGAATTCGATCTAAAAATTCAGAGGGTTGATAGTTGGCATCACGAGAAGAAAAATTAATATAAAATATGGGGTCACAAAACCATGTTAAGATGGTGAAAATGTCAAAAATACACGTCGAGAGAAAGTGAGACTTCCGAAGATAGTAGCCAAACAAATACGAATATAAGAGTCTCGCAGTCGAGAAGATGAAACCCTGTAGTATGCAAATTTCCAATGCATTATAGGGAAAATAGGAACAGCGGGTCGAAAAGAGGAAATTTTTCTCGTATGCAAATTTACCATGCGTAAGACGAAGATAAAAGCAGCGAGCAAGTATTCATCAGACGGCATTGCAGAATCCGCGGGTGTTAATCTTTATTTGGACAAGAGGAATATCCGAGGAGGCGTTGTCCACATTGTACCAGCCTCACAAACATCGATCGACGACTGCCGGAGACAGGACTATTCCAAATAACGAGGGGTAATGCAGGACAAAAACACAGTGTGTGCATACCTGAAGCAGAAAACTGAGTATATCTACGGTTTCCGTTTCCCGATTGACCAGTACGCGATCGGTAGCAACTGAACTGGATATTCGGTGCAAAATGATGAAGAAGGTTTTTTTTTTCCCTGTCTGCAGAAAACATGCATATCTTCCACACGCAGAAGATCCAATTCTAGGCTATGTCGATTACCCCCTTCGAGTAGAGTTCCGTGTACTGAATACTTGCTGCGACACAGAATGATTCGCAGTTTTCCGCCGCTGGTTTATTCTAAGATGAAGCCTGCTTTACGAGATAACGCGTGACTAACAGTTATAATGTGAATATGTGGTCTCCGAAAATCCCCACAGCACTGTTTCGTCAAAAGTGCAGTACAAGTTCGATATTTACATCTAGGCAGGGATTCTCGATGATCATCCGTTGGGACCGTCTATTTTGCCCTAAAAGGTTCAATGACGAAAATTACCTTGCTTTCCTACATCACGTTCTCCCGGATTTGATTCAGGGAGTACCGATCACTGTGCGTCAGAACATGTGGTTCAGACACCATGGTGCACCAGCGCATTTTGTGATTGCAATACTTAATTACCTCATTGCTAAATACGCGGGAAGTGGATTGGACTAGGCGGACCTATTACTTGGTCCTCACACTTCCCGAACCTGAATCCCTTCGATTTCTTCTTCTGGGATCATCTGAAGTCGGCTTTTTGTCAGATGCCTGAAGGTACCGCGGAGTACCTGATAGCGCAGATCCTTGTCACTTCAGCAGACATCACCATCACACTGGGTGTATTTGAACGCATCCGGCAGTCCTTCGCTGGTCCTTTGGTTTGGCTGCGAAATGACCTTCACGGCCACAATTTTGAACAATTCCTATCAAGATGTCTCGTCTTCTTCTTTCTGAAGTTAAACTGTGATGCACTGCACACATTCTGCCCTTTACTTTAACGTTTTGCGACACCATGTTCTATGGCAAATTTTCATCTTCTATGATGCCTACTATCACTCCTCTGAATTTATCGATCCAATTCAGCAATGCTCTGTGTATATAATCAAGAGATGATAATTAAATCAGTAATGATGATAAATTGACTAACAATAAGAAAATAAGTCAAAATGGAAACAAAAACTAAGCAACATAGTAAAACAATAAATACTGGAAAACCTTTTAGTGTTTCTCAAGGAGCAGCCGAAAAATTTTCAATCCAGCTATGCATTTGATTTACAGCTGGATGATTATTAAAATAAATTCATGAAATAAATCGAAACGTGAGTGTTTATATACATACATTATATATATATA
>KK114437.1:219632-251814 GCA_000611955.2 Stegodyphus mimosarum
ATATTGTGATAAAAACTCTGGTGCTTACAATCCATCATTATATCTATTAACCTGATACTTGATAATTTAAAAAGAAAAATATATGAAACATTACAACATTTACGAACATTTGTGTAATAAAATGCTTACTTCGTAAAACTAAGTAGTTTTAAAGGAAAACTAAAAAAAAAAGAAGTTAAGAATATTACTTCTAGGCTACTTAATTTCTGCAGCATTACAAATATTACTTGGTAAAGAAATATTCTGCAATACGTAAACTTTAAAGAAAATAAGAAAATTAACAGATCATTCTAAATCACTAAAATTAAAGTCTTTATGAATTGTCCATAACATCAGGTACCTAAAAAGCTTTCTATTTGTGTAAGAAAAAAATATTGGCCCTTCTACCAGTCTGGATAAGGCATCTGCGTTACCCATTTTGATTCCTGGGCAGTGTTTTATGTCGATATTGTATCTTTGTAAGGCAAACTCACAACGCTGCAATCAAGGTGATGGTGGTTCACATTTCGTTAAGTAAGGTAATGAATTATAGTTCAACTCTGGATCTGAAAATCCATGTTTCAAATTCCAATACAATAGCGTATTTTTATCTCTCAAAAATAGACCACTGAGCTCGAATTAGCTTCTGACTTGCACAGGCTGTGGTGTAAATGTGTTCGCTGCAATTTTTAGACAAACATGTTGCAGCTTCTATCTGAGAGGTTTCACAATGTATAATGAAAGGTTGCCCCGAAACTTGTGTAAACAACGATTGGAGTTTTAAGTAGTCCTTAAATCTTCGAAAGCTATGTCCTGTTCTTCTTTCCATACTGTTATCAAATATCTTCCTTTTGTAAGTTCAGTAAATGGATATACTAATTCAGAGTATTCTGGAACACAGTAATTACATACATAGGGTATTTCTCCTGCTTTCGCGGTGTAGTGGTCAGCACGCTCAACGCGTAATCGAGAGGTCAGTGGTTCGGTTTCCCGGCGAACGCGTTACTCGTTTTTCGTCGTTCCTGCTTTAAAAATATACCTAATGTTTCTACACATAAACCTAATAAAATTTTAAGCTGCTTCTTTGTTCTTGGATTTTATAATCTAGGAACTGCTTTTATTTTCTCGGAATCCTCTTCATGTTCTCCAAAACTAATTGCATGATCCAAATATTTAATTTATAGTTTAGCAAAGCATATTTACTAATATTGATTATAAAGCAAAGTTTTTCCAACTTAGTAAACATCATATCCAAATGAATCATATGAGATTACCAGTCTCTTGAAGAAACTGAGATTTCGTCAATATATATTCTGCCAAAATCGCTGTACTCCTGGAGTGCTTCGTTAATTTCCTTTTGTAATGTTGCTGCAACGTTTTTCAAAAACAAAACTCATAACTTTAAATTTCTATTGTTTTCGATAAGTTTTAAACGAAGCGTAAGAGCGACTTTCACGATCCATGGGTATAGCCCAATATCCTCATCATAAATCTAGTGTTGATATTAAACAGAGGGCGTTCGCACATTTTTAGACGATTTTGCTTTGCAATAAAACATTCAAATGCTCGGAATTTTTTAATTGTAGCTATATTTTCCAAACTACTAATTATCATCTTCTAATATGCCAGTTTCGCTTACATGCGTATTGGCGGTTTTGAAGAGGCAATGGATGGAAGGTTATGTCTGTGCTGTTTCCAAAGAAAATTATTCGTATCTAGTTATTACAAAACACGTGAAGACACAAGCCATGCGTTTTCGATATCCAAAGCTACGATAGGCAACTTTGACAACAAGAAAGGAAAATAACATTAAAGTTTGGTTATAAGGATAAAACGGAATGTTTCGAATTTTGCAAAGGTAATAACTTTAATGTTAAAAGAAATTCCGCCAATTCAAAGGACAGCAGCAAAGTCGTTAATATGGTCACTGTCATATGTAAGTGATTAATGATGATTCGAGACTTAAGAAGGCAAAAACACATAATGAGCTTCTTCTTTCTCTACCCAGAACGCAGATCTTGAATATATTTAAATGGCGGAAATAAAAAGAGATTCGTTATTATCATCACAGAAGAAAACCAAAATCTTAAAACATGGTTCAAAGAATTTAAAGAAGGTTTCCCAAAGAGATTTATGATTGTTGCTGGTTTCTCGTATAACGGCAAATTAAAAATAAAGAGGGTGGAGAAAAATGTTAAGATCAATTCTATATGTCCTCAGGAACATATCTGATACACAGTCTTTCAATATGAAACATCTTCTCTTTAGCCGCTGGGCCATCCATCAGTATAACTACATTAAGACAAAGCAAGCAGCCGCACGTGAAAACCCACTATTAAATTCCTGGAAAAAATGGAATAAGAAACGGATATCAAACCCCTACCCTTCATTTATATCCCTGCTAAATATTCTGATATATCACCTGTGGATTCTTGCGCTTTTAAAAAGCGAATTGTCCAAACATCGATCTACAACCTTCCTTGGACTTTGGAAAGTTGCTCAAGAGAAATAAGATAAAATACCTCTTCCGACATTACAAATGGCTCTACTGTTTTTCAAACTACGATATAGAAAGATAGTGAAGAATACATATTATCAAACAGGACATTTAAGACACAAAAATTAAGTGAAATATTTCTTTATATGTAAGGAAAGGCGTTTAAAAAATGTGCGAACAGCCTCTGTATTAGCTTGTCCTACTGTATGTGCCGCGGTTTCAATAGGAAAATCATCAGTAATTGTTACGGCGTTTAATGCAGTATAATCATCAGGCACTCGAATTCCTATCTTTCTGTGTATGCGCAAACTACAGGCTATGCAATATCAGGATTACTTTCTTCTATTAAATCAAGTTCTAAAAAACCTTCGCTTTGTTCATCAATTTTGGCATTTAAAATTTCAAGAATTCGGTAAGCATGCGATTTCTGCTTTCTCCATTGGGTTTTAATTTTATTTTATGACAGCCGAAGTCTGCAGTTTTCACTTTGCCCGTAAAAAGTTATCCGTGCTTTCTTATGATTTGTCGAATTTGGCTGCTGTTGGTCGCTAGTTAAATGTCCAAGTCTTAATATCTGGATACTACTTCCTATATCTTGAGATGAAGTTTCTTCATTTGGATTAATCTCTACAAATTATTCTTCATTTCCGAAGATAGTTCTCGCGGCGTTTACTTTAGCAATATACATTCTGATTTTATTTACGTCATTTATTTTCCCATCAGAGAGTTTGACTTTATAGGAATGAGGTGGACAGTACTTTATAATCGCCCTGGACCAGTCCATTTGCGTGGAGATTACTGGATGAGTCAGAAATGAGCAGCTAAACTTTCCATATTGCGTGGAGTGTATTGGATGAGTCAGGAATGAGCAATCTCCCATCTGAAATTCTTTAGGAACAGGACGACAATTGAAGTAATTCGAATAAGCTGCTATTCTCAGATACTGTCAAGGACGTTTGATCCGCTGCTTGTTCTAAGTTTATTTTCATTTCGTGTAAATAATCCACAACTGATGGCTTCAATTTTAAAGGCATCGATATCTCAACACACTAACAGGACTTCAGAACGCTCTGTGGGCCACGTATCTCTCGCCCATACGTTCAGTTAAAAGGAGAAACTCCAGTAGTAGAAACAGAACCTCTTCTGCAAGCAAAAGGAAAATATGGTAAATATTTATCCCAATGAGATACATTCCGAGTAGAAGAAGATGAAGAATGACCTTGCTTCTTTACATTAGCATAAGTCACGTGATTTCTGAGGTCATCTGCATTGTTTGTTTACAAAAGCTATATATAAGTCAGGTGTGCTCTGAAGTCATCGGAATGATGAAAAATGAGCAATGCCCTCACCAGGATTCGAACCACGGACTTCTCGTCGCGCCGAGCATGCTGACTACTACACCATGAAGGATGCGAAGAAGGCGGGAGAAATACCTTACCATCATCGCGTATAACATGATGCAAAGCATTTTTCAGAACGTCACTGTGTTTCTCTACAAGACTAGTATTAACTGTTATCCAGAATTGAAAATTTTGGATGACATTCAAAACGCTTCATAAATTCTTGTGTCATTTGAGAAATAATGTCCTCCCTTGGTTAGTTACTGTAATTTTCAGAATATCAGTTCTTGTAAGCATTTCCGGTATAGCTTCGGATGCAGATTTTGCTGAAAACAACGGAATGGTTTTTGGCCAATGTGAATGTTGATCCACTAGACATAAAATACTATATTTATGTTTCCTAACCGAAAGAGATTCTATTAGAAGCTATGATGTCGATATTATCAACTTCAAATGGTAAATAAAGTCTCAGAACTGGGGTGCTCTTCTCTGCGAATGTTTCACCCTGGCAGTTTTCGTCATACGTATCATAGTATATATATCGTTCCATACGCAATTTCTGTCATACACTGCTGATGGTTTTAAATGTGCTGATCAGTTTGCGCAGGAGTAAAGTGGCTGCTGCCTTCCGAAATGTTTTCACTGTAACTGCAACAGTGAGAACTTTGTTGTTTTAAGTCATCAGAATCTCGAGCGCATCTATTACAATTTAATATCGAAATCTGTATACCTGAATCAATAATAGCATCAGTTTCTTTATTTTCAACCAGTATTTTCATATAGAGGCTGAATTTCGACTAGTTTCCTGTCGATGCACTCTGCTTTGATCTGAGCTGCAACAGCGTCATTTTTTTTGTAATTTATTACTTTCAAAATGAGTTTTATTTTGATTTTCGTGTTAAAATTCCTTCTGACTAGCTTTATCTGCATGTTGGAAAGATCCATAAATATAAGAATCTTTTTTAACTTTGTTAGGTTTAGACAAACCATCTGGTTTTCGTATTTGAGGGGTACACAGTGAGCACTTTTTGTTTCAATACTCGCCTATTTCTGAGAATAGTTATCAGAATCATTTAATGACTTTTTTTTTTACAAGCAAAGAATTTGCCGCGTTCCTTTCCGGTTTCCTCTCATTTTAACTAACTATTACCTCTTTCTACTTATATATGCATGGCTATCTCATGATCAACAGTTTACATCATAGGTTCCCAACGTGGGCGATAACGCCCCCTTGTGGGCGTTTCAGGCTTTCAGGGGGGCGGTAAAAAACCCAGAGAAAATTAGGGGGCGTTGATATGGCACAGAGGGGCGTTGGAAGATTAGCCAAATATAGTCTAAAAAAGACTTTAAAATCACTCTGATAATTCATTTCTATCACGTGTGCGAAAATTCACATATTTCGATATGAGACTTCACTGTTCAGAGAAAGACATACCTCTCTAGTATGTACGATTCTGGGGCTGCATGTGCTAAAACTAGCAACCTGTCTTGCCAATTTGGCGAGATGCACTCCAAAAAGTCGCAGAAAACTGTTGACTTTTGTTGAAAGGGTCACCATTTTAGTGAAAGGAGCAGTAGAACCGGAGTTCATAATATCAGAAGGAAAAGCCTTCAGTGCAAAAATATATCTTTATTGTCTTTATGTACATATTTATGTTACGTCCAAAGCCCGAAGTTCGGCCAGTTCGCGTTTTGGCCAGGAGGTTTGGCCAAAGTCCGAAATACTTGCAATTAATATTGTATTTTATACTTTGGCCGGCCATTTCGCGAAGTGGCTGGGAATTCTTGGCCAAAGCCTGATGTGATAATGGTAGATTGAGTCTATGGAGCAGAAAAAGACTAAGGATCACCCTTAAAGGTAGTTGACAAATTGAGTACTCAATTTGCCTCTGTATTCATACTCGATACGCAACGCATTTGCTTAAGATATAATTCGTCATTTTGAAGGGCGCAAATCTAATCTTCACACTATCACATTGTTACAGCATATGCGTTCACTGAATAGTTTCTACTCGTTGAACTCACAGAAGTACTCATTTTTAAATACTTCATTTTTAACAGTGTGTAAAACCATCTGCCCTTGATTTCTTTTTTCCCAAATTGGCCGGTCAAAGCCAGAAATCAACAAAAAGATTGGACATTCGCCGGTAAGTTTACAGCAACGTTGGCCAAAATGCGAATTGGCCGATTTCGGGCTTTGGCCGTAACATTTACAAAAAATGTCACTGGGACTAAAAAATGCCACTTACAAGCGGCAACGATAGCGAGATCTCCAACTAAACTGTATTCTAAGAGAGTCTGTAAAAGTGCGTAGGCGACGTTGGACGCGGGAAAAAATTAGAGCGCCGAAATAAGCGGCGGCGGAGTAGACAAATCGTCACCAGTGGTTTACCCGATCAAAAATTGTAGGTAGCTAAAAATAGAACAGCCCCGCAGAATGCTACAGACTCAGGCTCACACTATCTATCGTTCATCGCAGCATGTACTGCGTACGATGAAAACGGCGTTGCCTTAATATTTTGCTACTTCAACTTATATTATTTAAACCGGCAGTATCCCTTGCAGCTCCCTTAACTTGGATCAAGTATAAGTAAAGAAAAACCCATGTCGGAAGCAAAAAAGAAGAGGCGGCAGTACAGTGCGGATTATATAAAATACGGATTTATCGAAAATCCCTCAAATCCATCATCTCCATTGTGCCTTATTTGTCAAAAAACATTTTCGAATGAAGCGATGAAACCTTCTAGGCTTCAAGATCATCTTAATAAAATGCATCCGGATAAGAAAGACAGAGATATGACCTATTTTCTAGAGATAAAAAAGAAGATTGAAAATCAGCCAACTATATCAAAATTATTTTCATCAGCTTCTAAACAAGACGATGACGGACTTCGAGCTTCGTACAATATCTCATTGTTGATTGCTAAAACAGGCAAGCCACATACTATTGGGGAAGATTTAATTTTACCAGCAGTTAAAGAAGTAATAACCACCGTGCTCCATAAACCAGCTACAGATATTATCCGAAAAATTCCTTTGAGCAATAATTCTGTGCAAAGACGAATTGATGAGATGGCTGAAAACATTGAAGAATCGTTGTGCAATTATCTGCAGACTTGTCAATTTTCAATTCAGCTGGATGAGTCCACTTTACCAACCAATGAAGCATTGTTATTGTCGTACGTGAGGTTTATCAAAGATGAAAAAATATGTCAAGAAATGTTGTTTGCTACCAATTTGGAAACAGATACAAAAGGAGAAACCATATTTGATACACTGCAAAAGTTTTTTGACGAAAAGGAAATTCCTTTTAATAATATTTTGTCGGTTGCTACGGATGGCGCACCGGCTATGACAGGGCGTCACAAAGGCTTCATAGCATGCTTAAAAAATAAAGTTCCGGACGTGCTTGCTGTGCATTGCGTAATTCATCGACAGCATTTGGTTGCGAAAAATTTGAGCGAACGTCTCCATACATCACTGCAATATGTTATAAGAGCAGTTAATAAAATCAGAAGTAACTCGTTGAATGACAGATTATTTAGTCAGCTTTGCATTGCAAATGATGAAGATTTCAACCGATTGCTGCTTCACACAGAGGTGCGCTGGCTTTCAAAAGGTACTTGTTTGACTCGATTTTACAATCTGTTTGAATCTGTGATAGAGTTCCTAGGAAACAAAGACACGGAATTGCGCGACAACCTCATCGCATCAAAAAACGATATTGCGTACTTAGCAGACCTCTATAAATTGTTTAATGATGTCAATCTCCAACTTCAAGGAGAAGACTTAAACTTGATTAAGACTAAAAATAGCATTGCTGCTTTCGTGTCTAAACTGCTATTATATAAAAGAAATATAGGCAGACGTGAATTCCATACCTTCCCATGTTTATCAGCAGTATCATTCAAGCACGACGACTTGCTTGTTTACTGTCAGCACTTGGAAAACCTCTACAATGACTTCAAGGAACGATTCGAGGACATTTTAAACATGGACATACCAGACTGGGTTTTGGATCCTTTTTCCAATGTCAACACAGCAGGACCATCTCAGTTAGAAGAAGAACTGATAGAACTGACGACAAATGAGGAATTAAAAATTAAATTCAAGAATGGCTACCAAGAATTTTGGCTGCAGAAGTCGATTTCGCAATTGTATCCAAGATTATGGTCGATTGTGCAACGATTTCTGCTAGCATTCCCATCTTCATATTTAGCAGAACGTGGATTTAGTGCTGTAGCAACATTGGTAACGAAAAAGAGAAATCGGCTCCATGTTACTGAACGCGGCGATTTACGATTGTTTTTAAGTAAAATCGAGCCTGATATTAACAAGCTTCTTAAAATGCATCAAATTCAGCCTTCTCATTAGTTAAGTTAGAAATTCGATGCCTTTAAATTTTAATAAAAATACTTTTTAATAATAATTAAGTATGCCTTTTGAGTGTTCTCTGAAACTGTCAATTTATTTATTTAGAAAGCAATAGTTTATTATGGATTATTTCGTATTATCAAAACCCCTGCCTGTCCTTATAACAGGTAAGCTAAAACTTTTATTTTTCTTTTTAAATAACGAAGAAATTCAGTAGCGCTTCAATTCCAACAACATTCTATCTATTAGTAATTTTTTTTATTTAATTCTTGTTTTCACCATGCATTATGTATGCTCTTATTTCTCTAGGGGGGCGGTATTGAAATATTCACTAGAAAAGGGGGCACCAGTTCGAAAAAGGTTGGGAACCTATGGTTTACATCAATTTATCGGCTACGATTAATTTATTCAGCTTTGCAAAATCTCCCAGCTTTCTAAGTTCACAATAAGAATCCAAATTTACTCTTAGTTTACTCGCGAAACTGTGCATGATTTTCATATTCACCATTTTTGCCGAAAGAAGATTCTCTAAACAAGCTTCCGGATTTGGCTGAAATTCATTTAAAAATTCTCATTTTAACGTTCTGCTAGTCTTTCATTTCTTCTGCGTTTACATACGCCAGTAAATTTGTCTCTTTTTTTTCCAAGTCAAATTTCCACTTTTAACTCATTCTTCACCTGTTTCATTTCAAATGCCCTTTCAGATGAGGTAAAAAATAAATTCCACATTTCCGACTTACTCGGTACTGCCAGGGTTACGTTTTAATTCTTTTTATTACGTCTTCTAACGAATTAGAATTAACATGGCCAACACCACATGTTTTCGAATTGTTAGCCTTCGCACGAATACTAGTGTTTTGCAAGCCCTACTTTAATTTCCTCTAATTCTAACGTAGCTTCTCGTTCTGCTCTTGAACATTTTCTTTTTGCCTTTACTTCTTCACTTTCCCACCAGATGGCGCCATCCGCTTCGTGCAAGGTTAAGTTACTTTTGCGAGATTCTATTAAGTATTAATTAGCACTAATTGGAATTCCTGCACTGCATTTTATAGCTTTTCCCAGTATGAAAGTAAAGAATTCTGTTGTTTTAAACTACCGCAATACCATATATATTTTCAAGAAATGGAAGACTAATAACAATCATGCTTCCCGTTCATATTATTGAACATGAAACAAATATTTAAAATGCGAATGCATACATGTGTTAGTTCTTGGAAAGAAAACAAAATTGTGATAAACTTTGTATTCCTAAACCCATGGACACGGAAGAGGGAAGCATGACTGTATTTATTTTACCTTGAATTTAATTTAGTTTATGCAATTGGTTGTGTCAGAAAGAAGTTTTTAAAAAAAAAAGCCAAAAATGTAAATATAATATGAAGCATCTTTTCGTAAATAAATTTTGATTTATAAATAATTTTCTTTTCTTTTGCAGACAATGTGTGGAGAAGATAGTCGATTAAACAGAACTCTGTACATTCCAGTAGAAGACAGGTAAGCGTATATAACTGATGAAAAAGTAAAGGAAAAAAAAATTAATTTAAGATCATCTGCTGTCATTCATTTTAAGTTAAATTTTGAAATGAAATACGAAATTACCTGCACTCTTGTCTTTTGAATTATCAATGCAAATTAATTTAAGATCATCTGCTGTCATTCATTTTAAGTTAAATTTTGAAATGAAATACGAAATTACCTGCACTCTTGTCTTTTGAATTATCAATGCAAATCTTTTTAATTCTGATTGCTTGATTAATAATTGTCTTCATTATTCGTTTTTTTAAATGCTGGTATATCATTGTATTAATTTAATAATTATAAAATGTAAGCCTTCTTTCGCCCACATCTTTTATCTGATTTCATATAAGCTTCTAAATAGTCCTATCTAAATATCTAATCTATATTCTAAATATCTAAATAGTCCACTTCTGCATTTTCATCAACCGTTTTATGATTATTTATTATCACTGGTTTTATTTCAGTCTCATTGTAATTATTAATTGCTGTCGTTAGTATATGTGAGTTTAAATAGTATGTGTGAGTTAGTACTGTGAGTTTAAATAAATCAGGTCACTCAAAATTCTTAATAGAATTTTATTCTTTAACAAAGAGGTATAGATTGCATAATGCATCAGAGTTGTTAGTTTCCTTTCAAATGCTTGAAGAATTTAATTAATTGTTAAAACTGTGCAATTTATTCAGCTTGTCAGATTTTTTAAATTAATAATATTTTCAGTTGCCAGAAATAAGATATGCAGTTCAATGAAACGTTTGAAAATGTCATTAAGGAGGCATGCAAGTTTCTGAAATTATAACAATTAATATTTAAAATTTGATTTTTGGTAATAGCTTAAATACTTGCATACATAGCTTAAATATCTACCCTGCTGGGATGTATTTAGGCTAAGTTTAATACTCTGAAATTCTACAAGCGTTGTTCTTCAGTCATCAGGAGTGAAGTTTTCAGGGAATGTTAAGAGCTAATCACAAAAATTCGGCAAAAAATAAAATAAAATATAAAATATAGTCTCATCTGTATTAATGAATAAAGCAAACTGGTAGTTTATAAAGTCCTGGTAATATCTTAATCAATAAATCAAACCAATAATTTATAAATTCTCATTCATACTATGGTACTCATAACGAAGTTTTACACAAACAAGTAAACAAATTGTTTATGAGAAAAAAGTCTAAAATATATATTTTTTTTTTCTTTCAGGTTGAATGTCGCTGTCTCCAATTCAAAAGCTTTTGCAGAAGCTTTTCAATGTAATTCGATATTGTCTTCTAAGCAGTGTCAATTTTGGACATAATTTCTTCTTCCTTAAGCCATTTTTGTAAAATTTCATTTTTTAATAAATGTATAAACTAAAATACAGAAATCATCAATAATATCTTGGTTTTTATAATGACAGAAGGAAAACATCTATTGCAAAGATTTATTCAAAACTCATTAATGTAGATCAAAACCCCAGCAATCTTTTTAGTCCCAAAAAAGTCCGTATGGTTCGAAACAGGTTAGAGGGAATTTGAGTTCAGTATAAGAAGTATGACTCCTCAATGGTGCTCATATCCATCTTTCTCTAAGCCTTTAATAGATATTTTGCTGACAACTTTTTAAGAAACTCTTTATTAAAATTTAACCACTGATTGCATAAAAAATTTAAAATGTACTTTAAAGATTACTCTAATCACATTCGTGTATAAAATAAGAAGTCTACAAAAGGTATGATTTTAGCTTCAAGATTAGACATTACTTTTCCTAACTACGAGATAAGGTCAAACAGTGTTTCTATAAGTGTAAAAAACAAGTCGTTTTGAATATATGATTTAATGAACTACCTTTTCTCTGAACTATTTGAAAATTTTACATTTGATATACGAGTTTAAAGTTGGGAAAAACATCCCTTTTTTTCCTGCGTGCTCTTATATTTTAGTATTTCATTGATTAAAATTTTACTTTTGTTAGTTACACAGTGAACATGCTAAAATTAGATTTGTGACTTTCAGTAATACGCTGATTACATGCCCCTCTTAGTTACGATTAACTATGAAAATGTGTTAGCGCCGTAAACAAGATTCAAATATCGCAAATTTGCCGTCTTAAAAACTATCTTATATTCCAAAATTAAAAGAAATTCGCTTTTGCTAATAAATTACGACTGTTTTACTTTATTATTATTATTTATTTATCTAGCCCAAAAGGGACGTTACTGGTTCCGAAACCCTTAAAGGAGTTGTATCGCTTTATAAGGTATTTCTCCCGCTTTTTTCGCATCCATTCACGGTGTAGTGGTCCGCACGCGGGTCGTGTATTCGAAAGGTCGATGGTTCGAGTCTCGGCGAGGGCATTGCTCATTTTTTCACATCTCCTGCTTCCAAGTAACCTAATGATTCTACAAATGGCACCCGAACTAAAAGGTGGTGGATGATGACTCTTCACTCCCAGGATTTGGCGATTGGGTCCCCTAACCCCAAGCCGCCCTTTAAAAGAGGGTGTATATAAGGTATTTATCCCGCCTTTTTCGCATGCGTTCGTGGTGTAGTGGTCAGCACGTTCGACGCGTATTCGAGAGGTCCATGGTTCGAGTACCAGCAAAGGCGTTGCTCATTTTTCAATACTCCTGTTCAAAAATATCTAATGTCTGTACAACTTTTCAAATTGTTGCCACCAAATATTATCACACTGCGTTATAGATAAAGAAATTAAGTAATGAAGAATCTGCGTAAATTTATATCTATGTTAATCGCATTGCGAAAAAACAACGCTACCTAAAGCCATCCCATTTTGAATAACGTATCCTCCATCCGAACATGGAAACTCGAATTAAGAATTTGGAAATTGTTTTATTATCTATTTCATATTTAGCAAAACTTTAACGAATTTTTGATTAACAATCTCAACGACCTCAAAGCGAGTAGTGACAACGCTGCACAGAATAAAATATTTTTATCTCCAGCACAGGAGACAGTCTGTCAGAAATTCTAAAGATATGTTGTTTTTAAATATTTTACGACTTTGCTGTTGAGTCGAATATTGTATGGCGTAAGCGCAGAGAACGTGATATTTAATAAATAAAGTAAAACACACGAAAACGTTAATGTTAGAAAGGCCAAAAAAAAGTTTTGTAAAGCCATCTTAGTAAGAAAACTGAACATTGATACGATAAACTGAGACTGGAGGAAAAAAAAGGAAAATGTATACCAACACTTAACGCCACATCGAGAATTCTAAACACATACTGCTTCCAAATGTTTTTGTAATTTTACTTTTGAATTGTATATGGCGTAAGTGCGAATAAAATATGCTTAATAACAACGCCTGTGCCCAGAGCTTAAATTGCGCCGGAGCCCACTGGAGCCCGGCTCCTGTACTTCTCAGTTTTGGGGATAAATTCTAATTCTAGACCAAGCGCATCGGAGCCCTAAATAAGAAGGCTCCGACACTACTTTTATGTAATTGAACAACAATTTGAGTAGAAATTTAATATCGAAAATTTTATTTTTAGCAATAAAATTATATTCAAAATCGCTTATTAAATTGTGATTTATCTCTTTACATTTTATTTAATTTTAATTATTTAATCATTTTGAAGAGTCATTAGGATTTTTTAGGAACAGAAGAAGTGAAAAATGAGCAATGCCCTCACCGGGACTCGAATCACGGACCTGTCGAATACGCGTCGAGCGTGCTGACGACCAGATGCGAAGAAGGCGGGAGAAATACTTTATAACTTCAATCTTTAATTATTTAAATAGATAATGATAAAATATTAATTAATTAATTATCAATTAAACAATAGTTAATAGATATTAATATCAATTTAATAATTGTTAATTAATTGGATGATCATTAACTATTTAATTTTTAAATTATTAATGATTTTAATAGTCATTTTATTTATTTATTTAACATTTTTCCTCTTTCCTAACGACCTTCCATAGGGCTCCAGTGCTTCTAGTTTTCGAAATTAAGCCCTGCCTGTGCCCCGACTTGACTGCTCTTCTTCGGCTAGACTGCTGGACTCAGGTGGGATTTGACGTAAGACCGAACGACTATCGGTTCTAGTTAACTGCTTAAATCCTTACGCCCTTTTCAAAATCTGATAACCCTCCACAGGGAATGAGCGAGTGACTAAGTTCGAAGAGATAGAACAATACGTAAATTGTCAGACACCTATAAATGGGAAGTCTTGCTAATGTAAAATTAATTTCCTTTAATCACTATAATAAATGCGAGAGGAAAATACTGAAAGATTTCTGAAGCATAATTTTGAAAGAAATATCTGCTATAGCTTTTAAAGTATCATTATCTCAAGCTTCTTTGAAGTCATGTGAAAAACATCTAAAAGTGAAACAGACTTTAAATTATGCATAACCTTTAATCTTCACATCCTTAGTTATTTTCTTCATAAGGCATCGCCTGTTGTATTTCTTGAAGCTATGAATTCTTTCTAGATCTGAAATTCCAGTATCATATCATGTATTAAATTTTATTAATTTTATGACTCCAGGATGCTTTTTACAGTTGTTTACTATACCTAACTCATTCCTCTATTAGGAAATACTAGGATACGCTTGCTTACGAAGTATTCAAATTAAATGCAAGTCAGTTCCATCTTTATAACATTTCGAGAAACTCAAAGGATAACTCTTACAACAAAGTTAGTTTACTGTTAGAATCAATGTAACATTAGCTTCATTAAGGATCGTTTGAGCAACTTTGCTAAGTTACCACCAGAATCAAGTTTTCTTTATCTTGCTACTTTATCTTGTTCTTTTTATTCTTTGCACAGATTAAACAACTGAAATACATTATAACTGCTAGTAATCTTCAAGAATTTTGTTTCCATTACTAATATGTAATGGAAACCAAATTCTTGTTCAGGTGTTCTGAAATTTTTCTAACATATGTGTTTCTAGACTTTGAATCTCTCCCGTTAATGATTATTACAGTCAACAACTGAGTGTCTCAAGTGGTTTCTCTGATTGAAAAAACTGCATTTTGAGATAAGAATTTTACATTAAAGCTCTTTTCTTTTCTCTTTTAGAAAATAATAACAATAATGTGAATTATAAAAGGTTTTTCTACAATTTAACCAGGTATTTTAACCCGATTTACATTTATCACAAATTTTGATTCAGAAAGAGACTCATAAAAGAACATGTTATCTTCTGTGACTTCAGTTTTTATTTCACTGGAAGATTAAAAATAATATGAAACATGAATGGATTGAAAATAGTGTTTAGAATAAGTTTAAAAATATTATATTCATTTCGAAGCTATTACTGAATTCTATTCATTGAAAATTCGTTTACTTGTTTTCCCTTCTGACAAAACGTTGCTTAGTTAATACTGGAATTTCTTCACACTCGAATAAAGCTCTTTTTTTTATTATTATTATAATATTTATTGCTGCAAAAGTTTGAGGTAAGCAAGCACATCTGTGTCCGACCGTTTGAGGTAACCAGATTATAGATATCGAAAAGGTAAACTGTATTTGGAAGAAATAAGTGTAGTAGTTCTTTAATTTATAAATGAATATGAATTTTGATTATGGTGGCAATATTAACTTCTTTAACTTGCTTACTAAGCACTTATGTTTACTTCGAATGACAGACAAATAAACGTTATTTAGCACTAAAGGATTTTTTTATTGCAATAGGCAAGTGTGATAAAGAGACATATTTATTGAATCGATATTGTTTACTATGAATTATGTACACATGTTTAATAAAGCACATAGCTAAAAACTGGTAACAGGTTTAATCGTTATCCAATAAATAATATACAAAAGCATTAAGTGTTTTGATCATTATGATCACATACTTTTGATTATAATGATCACGTATTACGAAATCACTAATAATTAATAATTATACATTATAATAACGACGATCACATATTATAATATATGTAATTAGACGAAATAGGAATAAAGGACTAGAAGATTTTAAAAAAATTTCTTCAAATAAAATTTAAGTGGCTTTTCTGTGTAATAACAAAAAAGATGAAATAGAAATTCATAAGAGCTATCTAAATACATAATTACATATTAAATTGTTTATAATTATACATTAAAAAATATTTGATGTAATATTAAAATTACACCCAATGATTAATTTATAAATTCTACTGAAAAGTGCTATTCTGAAATTTGAATTAAACTAAATTATAAAATGAGTTCATTTCAAATTCAGATAAACAACCTATAGCTGTTGATACAGTTAAGAAATATTAAAAGCTACGGATCACATTTAGGATCTAAGAGGCTGATAAAATAAATTATTTTTTAACATATCTTATAATCCGGTTTAAGACACTCGAAATGTCATCAGTCTGAAGACTGGATGAATGAACCATGATTTTTTTATCATTAAAGTGCATTTCTTGTTTGGTTAACGTGGTTTTTGACTTGCACACTGTAGATACTATACAGCTACGGGTATATTTATTCGTTATTTTTAAAATAACATATAGTATAGTAATAATAATTAAAAATGTTATTTATGATTGAAAATGACTTGACTGGTACTGATTTGTGTGAGTTGGAACGAGTAATCTATACTCTCTATACATTAATAATGCCCATTTTTGTCATAAATAATATCTTGCATATGTCAAGAAATATGAAATTTGTTTGAGTCTTAGTAATAGCTTTCTTTAAGAAGCCATTTGTCTAATTATCCAAGGCAAAAATTCTGAAACCCTCGTAAATACCGTATATCTTCCAGGCAGTCCGCATTGCCCACTTACACCGAAACTCACAAGTCCTTCAATAATGTACCTAGTGCTTCTTCCATCATAAAATACCATTGGAGATCCACTGTCCCCTGTGCAGGCACTAGAACGACCTTCTTCGAATCCTGCGCAGAACATGCCACTTCGGATCTGTACGGGGAGATTTTGATTTGCATAGGCATTCATACAAGCGTCATTGGAAAGCACGGGCAGATTAGCCATCAAAAGCTCATCGGAGGGAAGGAATCTCTCAGTAAGTCCCCAACCTGTCACCTGAAAATAAAAGCATGGCAGCTTACTTCATTTTAAACAAACATCAAAATAAAGCAAACTATTTTCAGAAACTCTTTTTCTAAGATTACTTTCGCTGTCTGATGTCAAGGCAGCAAAATATAACCAGAAAGATACTTTGGTGTTTGCACCGACGTTTAATTTTTTTTTTTAGATGTAAGACGAGAAAGAAAGAAGTTTAATAATTTGAAATTTAAGGTATACAGTCATTAGGTATTTTTGAAGCAGGAGACATGAAAAATGAGCAACGCCCTCACCGGGACACGAACCACAGACTTTTCGAATATGAGTCGAGCGTGCTGACCACTACACCACGAAGGCATGCGAAGAAGGCGGGAGAAATACTTTATAAAATAGTTAAAAGTAAATAAAAAGAGTCATTGTTTTCAAAGTCAAATCTATAAATGTTAAATCTATAAATGAACTGCCAAGTGTACTTAGATAGTTAATTGGCACCATATTTAGATTAAAATGATGTTTCATAAAAGCAAATGTCTTTTCATTTCATTTGACGTCTACACTAAAATCTCCCATCATAATAATAGGAACATCTGTATCTACAGCAAACTCTTCCTCTGTCAGTAATGTAATCTCAGAATATTTCATTAATGCACTGAACAAGAACATTTTCAAATTTCTTGAATTAACAGTTGAATGAATATGTAAGGATGCTAAAATAAATCTTGGCTATCCATTAACCTTTACATCAACCATACAAATATCGCCTGTTTCTAGATCCTGCATTCTCTTACGCTGCTTAACAGTGTATTCTGTTGGTAAACAATCTGATACATTCGTCGAATTTCTATGAATCTCAACAACAGTAGCTTGACAAAACAAGAAAAAAAATACAGCAAACACCGCTCGAACACATCAACTATCTACGCGCGACTGTCTACCAAATGAAATTCCCACTCACACGCGGTCGCGCATGTGCGCAGAGGTCTTGATTTCACGAAAATTTCCCATTTTTGACGCGCTACTATTCTTGTTCCTAATTGTTGTTGTACTATCCTTTGTTCAATTTAAATCTTATTTTGTGTATTTGTTAATGTGATCTTTCATCTATATGTTACCGTTAAAGTACGAAATCCGTTAGTTTATAGAATACCTACTTATTCCATGAAATAACTGATCGTGTCCGTTAAAGTGTAAAACTCTCTTGTATTTCATGGTTTAACTAGTTATTTCATAGAATAACGATCTGTAGCCCATTAAAGTGTAAAATAATCTATATCATATATCTCGCTTTTTAGTATAAGGTACATTTACGTTTCGTTTAACAATAGGGAATGTTCGTGTAAAACCCAGTGTGTCAACAAAAAATGTTTTTGATTTAGAAATAATGTTCTCTGTAATTCCGAGTGTCATTTTAGTAATCCTTGTTGTAACAAATGATTTTATGGTACGTTTCCATAAATACCATTTATACGCTGCATAAATTAGATAAATTGCTTCTTTTTCATTATAATTGTCTATCATTAGTTTATTTATAGAATACCTAGTTATTTCATTTTAGATAAATTGTTTATTTTACACTTTAACTGTCTCTCATTAGTTAATTTATAGAATACGTTAAGTGTCAAGAGTTAAAGTGTCAAATTATTAACATATTGCATACTTTAACGGACACGATCAGTTATTTCATGAAATAACTAGGTATTCTATGAAATAACTGCATTATATACTTTAACCGTAACATATATAATGATTTGATTGTAACATTAGTAGTTGATAAAAACATTCTCGCACACCTCAAATACCTTCTTAATTTTTGCTTCCCCGTCATTTCATGCAGATTGTCTTCGAAGATAGGCAGTTTTTTATACATTTCCGTGCGTAAGAACACTTACGCACTTACAAACATCCGTGCCTTCTACAGCATTCGAACCCGAACCCAAACTTAAGACAGCCGATTCCTAGTGTGGGAGCGAGAAAAAGTTTAAATTATTTGTCTTTCGTGAATTATCTCTTGAAGCAGAAAAGTTTTTTAAAAATACTAAATTAATTCTGTTAATTAAGAACAACAAAAAAAAGAACAAACAAATAAATAGGTAAAATAGCATTATTTTTTCATATACCGGTAATGACATTTTCAGTATCATTAATTGCAAAATAATGAAGTTTACTATCGCAAAACAACACCCTCCCCGGAACAAAAACTCGTAGTATTAATTCTGGCAATTTTATACATCGAAGTCCGTTAGAAAACTTTCTGTTTTGGACACCTAATTGCGCCTTCTTCATTGAAACAAAGAACATATAAGCAGTTGTACCATCTCGTTAAAATTCTGCTTATTTGAAGTCTACTTTCAATAGCTGTAAGTTACCCAAACTTAAGACAGCCGATTCCTAATGTGGGAGCGAGGAAAAAAAAAGAGGATGATAAAGTACCGAACAACGAAATTCGTTATTTCTTTTTCATTTTTTTTTATTTCTGAATTTTATGTGTTTATATCATTGGGTATATGTAAGAATATATTGTTAAGACTTCAGCTGTGAAGATTTTCGTCAGAACTTTGTTATTTTTAATTTGTTGCTTAGCCGCTAAGCAACAAATGTCAATCTTTTGAAGGATTAGTTAAATTGCTATTTGTGAACTGATAAAACAGCCTTGTACGTAACTTTTCACTGTATTTTGTATGCAACAAAATCTTATCAAACCTTGTATACTAATTATAAGAATTTTATCAGATAATATTTAAATGTTAAACACACGTTTTATATATATATGCATTAATACTACAATATCTGAAAAATGACATATGAAAAATACTTACAAATCCTCTTTTTCCGCTAACTAAATTAGCTGCTGTACTTTCTGGTGTAGGAAGACAGATAGGCTGGATTCTATCCGTAAAAGCAACGCTGGGATTAAATCTTATAACGGCAATGTCGGAGTCATAAGTCTCGTTATCGTAGTTAGGATGAATGATGACTTGTGTACTCTACACAAATTAAAAATATACTTAAATATATGCATATTCTCGCTTTGTTTGATTGAAATAAATTTACATGTTTAAAACTTAGAAAATAATGTTAAATGCTACATTAAAAAAGTAAATTATAGCATTAAAATACAATATTATAGGCGAAAAAACAACGTAAAATATTTTAATAACTGTTAGGATAATTATAAATAATGTTTGTGTGTCATATAGTAAAGATGACCTCAATGATATAAAAATTTTGCGACAGTATTGCTTTAACATATCAAATTACTTGACGCATTAAATATGATGAATTGAATTAAACATGAACTATTTCTCCCTTTGCAGTGTTCTTCCTACAGCTGCAATTTAATTAAAGCTGGGAAAAAATAAGAAACTCTCCGCTTGTCTTCTCACTACTTCTGTTAGTTAATCGAAATCCTTCTTAAATGAATTGCAGCTCGAACCTTTAATAATCACTTGTTCGCATTTTGATTTATTTTATCTTTCATTTGAATAATTCTCTTTTTGAAGTCTTAATTTATTTTTATAATATGTTGGGTTTGTTTGATATAAACTAGGGCCAAGAAGCAGGCAGCTTCTAGTTTTTCGATGGTACTTTATCACATTAAAGGATGCAAGAGCAATCATTACGAATCCTAAATATAAAAGCATTATGAATATTAAGTAACTATGCTCGATGTAGATGCTCCAGACTGGTTGCCTATTTGTCGCATACATGGAGCTGCAGACATATGATTAGCGCTCAGAAAGGTAAAACTCACTACACCAGAATGGGCAATGTCTTTTGGGTATCACACGTAACAACACCAACAGTGTACCGAAAATATGTGTATTACAGAAAAACATCGATGCAACATAGAAAACGCAAGCTTTGATAAATGTTTCTAAAAAAGAGCACTGACTCGGTAAAAGTTAATAATTGTAAAAAAAAGGGAAAGATTACATCCAGTTACATTGCAGTTCACTTTGGGTATTGCTCGTATTATCTTTCGCAGCTCTACACATTGTACGCCGATGGAGCTGGAGATTAAACTAAAGTATCTTGGTCCTCAACCAATTCAATAAGTTTTACGAATGACAAAGGTCGTGCCTGGATCAAAGAACAGCACCACACGATCACGGTAAAAAGAAACGATGTACCTAACTGCATGAATCAAGTTCTCCTGTTTCCATATTCGTATGGCTTCGGATCTACCCTATCAGCAAGCTGGAAATTCGGTAATGACGTTGTCATCATTTGGAGTAAGCTCTGCTGAATATTTCATGGACAACTATAGTCAGCTAATGCAACTGGAGTACTGCCTGAATATTAACCCTTTGGACTCGAGGCCCTTTTTCGCTCGGGCGAATCAGCAAGTCGAGATGATTTTCCTCATATTTTTACAATTAAATTAAATAATGGTTTTTCTATGTTTGCCTACAATTAAAATAAATATAATGGTTCTTCTATGTCTGAAGATATTCTTCTATGTCTATTCTTTCACATCGACTTTTCGCCTTCTTACGACTTTTATTTCATCGCTATCTATATAACTGCTTTCCTTCTCTTTATCATCAAGTAGTCTATCCACAGACGTAATTTTATTCTTCATCAACAAAAATTGAATTCAGCATCACTTAAAGTGATTCCTTCATCATATTCCATGCTTATTGGGCTTCGTAACTTTGAAAATAATGTTCCTATTGCCACGAATGTCGAGTTCGAACTAACGTCGAAGACGGATGTATAACAATAAATCTAAAAGAAAACCTATTTAAGAGTAAAGATCGGCAGTTATTTTACACACATGTATCTCTGAATACAGTCATGAAACGATATTGCGCAAACCAAACCTAAATAAATATCGTTTCCGCTCGAATGATCGCATGAAACTGACTGGTGATTGAGAGTCACTTCTCGAGTTATCACATCAAATCAAGTGGTGACTGAGAGTCACCTCTTGAATGCAAAGGGTTAAGTATGTCATTAACCCATCTGAAGGGTTACTTGCTTGATAGGAATAAAGAATACAACTCTCAGAAGATAGCTGCAGTCTGCGAGCGAAATATTTTAATATACTTTAGAGCGCTTCCGTGGCAACAGTTTAACTGTTTTTCCCCTCTACTTCAGTTATAGTAAGTTAATTCATAGAGTAAGAATATAAAGGAATATAACGTTGTACGAAATAGAGCATTTTATGATTAAACTTGACGAAAATAATTGTATCGTTAGATTAATGCAACTCATATATGGTATATGTTTATTTTTTTTTTCTTAACATTGAGGAAGCTAAAATTTAATTTCTAAATAACGCATATAAATGTTGGCTATAACAGAAGTATGTGAAAATATCTTCGTAAGGAATGCTTTGGGCAAAGCAAATAAAGAAGCCACGTGTTTCTTAGACCAAAAATACCAGAGCTCAGTGACTTCGATAATTCGTACTTTGTTTATCATTAGGAAGATCTGTACTAAAATGGTTCCACGCAACTCTTTTGGGGGTAGAGGCATGATTTGGATATTGCAGTAGCAAGAATGTCTTTTACTTCTGCAAGTTTTATTTTTTCTCTCGCTTTTCAGGGCAGGACATCTGCTCCAGAACAGTATAAATGATCAAGGAAAGGAAATACCAGAGCGGATAGAGCTGGTTATGATTGTGATCTGAACGTTCATTTAATTTCTTCTTTACTGGTGAAAAGAGATGCTTTTATTTGCTTATAAGTTAACTATCTAGATCTGAAGGCCGGAATAAAATTGAGAGCTAAGTTTTAATTTTGATACTTTTACAGAAAGACAGAATATTTCCGCCTCATGAAGAAAAGGACCCGTTCCAATCTTCCTCTAATCTAAAGAAAATTTTTTATGAAAACCTCATCGATTAAGATTAAATTTATATTAATTTTACGTTTCAAATCAGGGATCATGATTTATATCCTATAATCATGAATTTGGAGAAGAATTAGAGATTAATTAATAAAATTAGAGATCTGCTGTAATCCAAAGAGTTTACCTAATAACAAACTTCAAGTTACTTTGAACTTCTGAAGACCTCTACAAACGCAAATGAAAAACTCGATATTATATGAATTGTGAAAAAAATCTCAACAAATTCTTTAAGCATGCAATTTACAATTTATCATTTTAAATTTCTGTGGGTTGATTTAGAGTCTGTAGGATATCCATTATTCATGCAAGGTATGAAAGCAAATTTTAATTCTAATGATACTCAATAAAGAACTTGTTTAATAGTAGTATTTCAAGTTGTATTTCTGTTACAGCTTCGAATCTGCTGAGGAAGGTTTTAATCTCGTACTCATTGGGGACTAACTCACCGTTCTGTTGACAACTTCAGCATCATCTTCACTATTTCTGCGATAGTATTTGCCAAAGTACACAGTGAATCTCCTTGAGCTATCCAAACAGTGGGCTGCTGTTAGAACGGTTCTTCTATTTAATAAAGCGCCTCCACAAATTAATAGAGGAGCTCCATTTCTTTCAGCTGCAATAGCTACTGTCCAGGGCCATTCTCCTGCAACTGTCTTCGTACCATGGAGGATGCGACGAGTAGTTTCTAGAAAGTTACGCCCACAGTCTGAAAATAAAAGAAACTTTAAATACAGTACTTACAATGTACAGAATTAAATAAAATTGTTACGAGTATTGAATGATATCCAGATTATTTTCAATAATCACAAAAACTATCTTATTTTTAATTTTGTTAAAATTATGATTAATAAGCTTCATAAAGATGTCTGAGACTTCCAAAATTTCTCTTCTAGAAAATCTCTCTCTTAATTCTTCCAATTAATTGTCATACTCTGTTGTAGACAATTAAACTTTGCATCAGAATTCTTTTCGTATAAAACAGAAGCGACTTTTCCCCAGCAATTTACATAAGTCACTCCAAATGTTTGAATTCCAGATTAAATGCACAAAATTATCGGCACCAGATGTGCTATTAGCCTGAAACCTCACTTTTCTGTCTGTATCACTTTTCAGATGTTGCCGCCAATGTTATCGGCATGTATTATTTTTAAAGAAATAATGTAGCAAATATAAAAAAGTGTATGATAATTCTTTAAACTTTATCGGGAATTCTAAAGATATCGATATATCCAGTCAGGATTATCCTTGATATCAGTTGCTATATCACACCAGATAAAAGAGCCTTTATTGCTGACAGGCTACACCAGAGCTCTAAAGAACACTAGAGACATTATCCCAAAGATACATAGTCGGTTAATAACATTTTAATTAAAGTTTTCTCAGATGATATTAGCTCTAGGACTAAAAATATGAAGGATGTAGTAGGCATGTCAACAAGGAACAGGTAAATGCAGGCCGGACAACCGGCCGGCTTTTTATGACAAATCGGGTATCGTCCGGTACCCGCAACTGGCTAGTTGAGCGCAACCTCCAAGTCAACAAGGAGTAAACCAAACGTCCAACTGATCTCATAGACTAAATATCCTCACTCTCGAGAAATTAGTCGACCAGAACAGCTCTATGTGGCCTCACGTTATCGTCCTGTAGGATAAACTCGGTGCCCACTGCACCCGGAAAAAGCAAACATAAGGCTCCAAGATCTCATCCCCAGACCTCGTACCAGTCACACAGCCTCTGTCACAGACGTGGAGAGGTGTGCGGCCATCCAACATGATGCCTGCCCAGACCATTACACCGCCATAACTGTTGATTTCGTGGACATTGGAGGGTAGGTAGCGGGTCCCTGGCTCTCTCCATCAGAAAGTACGGCAAGAATCGGTGTTTACGCTAAAACGGGACTTGTCGGTAAACAGAACGGTCGCCCAGTGTTCTGTACTCCAATCACTATGCTGCCTGCACCATGCTAATCGAACTCTCCTGTTCGTAGACGTGAGCGGGACGCAAACAGCCGGTTTTCTAATAAACAACCCTCTTCCATTCAGTCTTTTGGAAACAGTCACCATTGTTACACGGGTTCCTGTGGCTGCATACAAGTCCCGAGAGAGCTGAGAAGCTGTAGCCTCTTTATTACGCCTCAGTAAAATGGGCAAACAGTGATCTTCTCTGGCTGTCGTGTCTCTTGGACGACCTTGTCCAGACTTTCTCGCGATGGATCCAGTATCCTGAAATGAAGAGAGTTCTGTGTAATATTGCGGTCTTCAGATACACTGTACATGAATCCCATCGAACGTTTATGTTTCGAAATGGAGAACTGCATCACGAATGAATTCTAATTTTTCAGGAGCTGGAGAAATTGCTATCGAAATTACGGTACTAAATATCACAGTCACATCGTTCTGCATTTTAAAACAGTTATTCCTGTCCGCAACATTTTCAGCGTTCTTGCAGATATTATACTGTTAGATGGGAATTTACAAACTTGGGACAATTTTTTACCATCACCCAGTTTTAACAGAGATGATGAATTAATTATGCTTAAAAATTTCTCTTAGAATACCCAAGTTCTTTATTGATAGATTTAAAAATAATGTATTCAGCTTGTCTTGCTAGATCTATTACTTTATGGTATAGGTTTTATTTTGATTGTTTAATGCTAACTTTTGCGCCAAAGTGTGAAGAATATTGCTACATATGAAAGCTAGCATAATTTCTCACTTTCATCTCCCGCTTAATGCATTAAAATGTTATTTTTTGAATGTGATAAAAAAACTGTATGTTTATCGTAGCAGTTTAAGGAATGATCACATTACCACATGCGTTTTCTTGCAGGACAAATGATTTGCAAATTAAAATAGAAATTGGAAATTCTGTGGTTCGAATCCAGTCGCGGAAGCAACTCATTTTTCACGTTTTCCCACTCTGCAATCCTAATAATTTCTATATAGTGTCAGAATAATTGTATTATGTTTTACGATTACTAATGTGAATACAGTTATAGAAATACATAATTTTGTTTTGCATTACATTCCTGCCTTTAAAACTACTAAATGTTTATAGGCAAATATAAGAAAACTATTTATTAACATCATCAAAGATTTTATTATTTATTCTGATAATTTCACTTAAATACTATTACTACCTCACTTCGTTTTACAGAATATCTATAAAAAACCTCTCGATACAGAGTGCAATACCTAAGTTGTATCAACTGAAAATAATTAGCCAATATGATGGAGCAAACGCATAAATACTATTGTTTATCATGTAGAGGGTTGTTTCTCGCTCACTTAGCACTTGGTGGTATAAAATAGAATAGGAATGGGAAAGGTCTGGTTGTAGTTTTACCAAAAATATCACAGCCTTTAGAGTACTGAAATTACACTGATCGTTATTATAATAAACCTTATGAAGTGTACATTATGTACACTGCTCAGAAAAAGGGGCGACAGTTTTATAGATCCCGTTCTACTGGGCCGATTGACGAAATTCAACTTGCATTTTTCATGTCTCGAAAGCGCGACTTAGGATATGTATTAGATTTATAAATAGCATTGTTCTAATATAGGTATTTTGACACAAAATCGGACTTTTTCTGAAATGACACGCTGATTTTTCCATATTTCGATTCTACGCCTCAAATTATGCCAAACTGCTAAGTTTTGTAAAAATCGCACTAGTAGTCTTTAAAAAATTGGCGCAAAATTTTAGCTCCTCAATGTTAATTTGAATTTGATATATATTTATTACTATTTCTTTCTTTTATTAAACTTACTTGATTCCTTCTTCCAAAATTCGAAATTTTGGCTTAAATGAAATTCGCCCCTTTTTTGTGATTTATTTTAAAAATTTGTATTCTTAAATCATTTTTATAAATCTTTCGAAAAAAAATCTTGAAGTATAACCTTTAAAATTTTTAGTAGATATATTTCTAAGCATACTTGAAAAAAATTTAGAGTTTTTTTTATTCAAAATTTCTTAAGATATACGTGAATTTACATATTGACTCATTTTGAAATTTGGCATATTTGTTAAAAGCTTTAATAACGAAAAATGTGGCTTATGCAATTTGTTAAAATTATTTGAAAATATGAACGATGACTTTTTCCCCCTCGTGTTGCAATGAAAAAAAGGAAAAGAAAATAGGTTGCTATAAATTAAGAAGTTTGCCAAGTGAATTACTCTTGGCACAAACTGAAAAAAATGCGGAAAGATAAATCTTTGAATTTCTCCGTAAATTTCGCACCAAATTTTAAAATTTTAATATTTAGGCATATTTGAGTGGTAGAATCGAAATATGGAAAAATCAGCGTATCATTTCAGAGAAAGTCCGACTTTGTGTCAAATAGAGCACAAAATAGCTGTGAATTTTGTTTGGATTGAACCTAAATTTCTAATTGTGAAAAAAGGAATTAAGTAACTTTAATAAAAAAAGAGATATTGATAAATATATACCAAATTCAGTTAGCACTGAGGAGTTGAAATTTCGAGAACTAATTTTTTAAAAGCTATTTGTGCGATTTTTACAAAACTTAACACTTTGGCATAATTTGAGTCCTAGGATCGAAATATGGAAAAACAATAGGTATGTCATTTCATAAAAAGTTCGATTTTCTGTCAAAATACCTATATTATAACAATGATATATATAAATCTAATGCAAATCCTCAGTCGCGCTTTCGAGACATGAAAAAGGCAATTTGAATTTCGTCAATCGGCCCAGTAGAACGGGGAAATATAGAACTGTCCTCCCCTTTTTTTCCCCGCAGTGTGAATTGCTTTAGCTATACTGTAGAGTCATTAGGCTATTTCGAAGCAGGAAAGATGAAAAACAAGCAATGCCCTCGCCAGGACTCGAACCACGGACCTCTCGGTTATGCGTCGAGCGTGCTGACCACTACACCGCGAAGAAGGCGGGAGAAATACCTTATAATTGAAGACGCACCAAACTGGAGAATGTATGGTTTTGCTTTTAGGGCGGTTACAAAATTTCAAACATTATTATCGTCAAATACAAAATCAGAGTTAGAATTAATTATTAGGAATTTTTTCTAAGAAGGTACGTAGAAAAAAGCTTTCCGCAGTGTCGTTTTCATTTATAGTAAATGCCACTTAGTTGCAAGTTTAATTATTCATAATATCCTATGTAAAATAATTACACTTATTTAGATACTTAACAAACCGTAATGCTCTTTATTAAGTGTGTATGTGACTTTGCGAGCTCATTTTCTGCGTAATATGCGTTAGGATCCACTACTGTAATTTTGTTTCGCATTGTTTAATGTATGCGTTAATTAATGTAATTTATTATAGTCTCTCTGCTTTTTTTTGAAATGTTGCATGAATTTTTGCATATCTCTTCTCTTTCTTCTCTTTGCATCATGTCACTCACTCAGCATCATCTGTGAGATTTTTACCATTGTAATCTTGTTTTGTCATTTTTTAATACATTTCCCTGATGTGAAATCCAATTGTGTTGTACATTCACATTTCTAAATTTTCTCCTCGTGCGTTTATTATATTTCAGTAAGGCCCTCATCTGATTTATCTACTTGTATCTTTGCAAATATAGTATCTTCACTGTGTTAGCTGCCACGTTTATTACGTAATCTGTGCTTTATTCACTGAGTTCCTGCACCTTGTTTAATTACTAGCCATATATCATAACCTCACTACTCTTCTTTTATGTAACTGCATTGCCATGTGTACACATTCATTCCTTTTATGTAATTTATTTATTTATTTCTTATTTCATTATTTTAAATATTTGTTTATTTATTTTATTCATTCTTGCCTTTATTCATTTATTTCTGTTATGTTTGCTAATCCGCCTTTCCAACCATCAACCGCGAGAAATGGGTTGCAATCCTATTCGGTCGTCTTCGTCAGCTGGAGCATATATGTACTCGGCAAAGACTCTGTTCTAAACATGCTTTTCAGTTCAAATTACTGGTGTTCAGCGATCTTACCGCTTTTCCACTAGGAGGAACACCTACCCCCCCAAAAATAAGACTAAGTTGGAAAGAAAATTATACTTAGAGGTTAAAAATAAGTTATTAATCAACTTCGTAAACTTTGAATAACAATTCTGTTTTTCGAATTAATGGTATTTTTGATGCTTTAATACATATATGAATTTATTTAAACAGTTTCATTATATTTGATGATTGGAATGGATTTTACAATCCAATTTAGCTTCAGTTGTTTGTTAATTGTTTTATTCCTGAAGATATAAATTCCTTTTCGAACTAACAGATTTGTATTCACTTTTGCGAGAGTTTCACAGTTTTTCAAACATTGCAATAATATTTTCCTCAAAAGTCTTAAATGATATACGAATAAATGTTTTAAAATATGTGATGATATGTCCTGCACGGGCATGAATATTTTTAAGCACTTATCGAGACAGTTTCATATAATATGTAAAACAAATTTATAAGAAACATTTTTATTAAATGTTTTATTCGGGAAAATAACTGATTATTAATATTTAAGCCCAAATCTACATTTTAAATGAAAATCTTCTTACGTAATGATGGATGAATTCTTAATTCACAAAGCTATCTATTTTAATTAATTGAAAAAACTGAGAATTATTAAAAAGGTTTCCACTCGTCCCATTAAATATTATTTTCGATATTAGTTACGAAAAGTAAGGATTATTTCTGTTATAATTTTAAGCAGAAAAATTTAGAAAATCAATCAAGTAACATGGAAGGATTGCCCAAAGCGAACTTTGAAAGTATCAGTTAAATTAATAATTCTGCGCTTGAAATTCTGATATGATTGCAGTGACTGAAATAAAATTATCATTTCAGAATCCCTATTTTATGCACGAGGCTTATTTCACCTAATTTATTTTACAAGAATCTTTAATTCTAGTTCTTAAAAGAAAGGTAACTATCCTTTGTTGATTCCAGTTGCTAAAATAAAGTCTAAAAAATCTCGATGAATATTACTATAAATTAGGTGATAAATGTTGAGATGTTGACTTTGGACCTTCGACCTCCTCTCATGTTTCTTTCTATAATTATTCCTGGTATTACTTCGGAACAAAAAGCGTGCCGTTTAAAAGGTACCTCCGAAGCAGGAAGGAGGGTCTGCAGACCAAAATCCAGTGTCTTCACATAGTAGTGTAGATGCTCCTCGCAGAAGAAATCCTTCTTCGCAGGAATATCTGATGCGAGTTCCCTCTGGATATTCTGGATCCGTTAATTCTTCTGGTCGTTGGCGTGAGTCTAGATCGGAGAAAATAACCGCACGTCCATTGGAAATTGGGCCAGGATTTTCACAGTATACCAGCTCGCCGTTGGAACCTGAAATATGCAATTCCATATCACAAAATAGTAGGCAACAGCGCAAAGACTCAGAATTATTAATGAACGGAAAGCATTTTACTTTGAGAGATAACTGCCATTCATTTGCATTTACTGTTTTGCGTATCAATGGATTTGGATATGTAGTTTGTTAAGAAACGTGGTTTTGAGTTGTGCTTTTAAGGAGTCCTGTAATAAAGTGGTTACAGTCTCTGTTTCTTTAAATATTACTGTTAGACACGGACTTTCATTTCAAGACTTCATTTCTAAAGTCCTGAAGCCCTATAGAAGATCGTTATCAGATAAAGATAAATAAATGAAATTCATAATGGTTAGCTGTATTTAAATAAAATAAAAAGGAGATAAATAAAATATTAATAAGTTATTAAAATAAATACACACACACACACATATATATATATATATATATATACAGAGAGAGATAAAAAGTAAGAAATTTAGAATCTGTTTTACACAAAGACCCAAGTAAATGAAATTCAGTTTCAAAAAATTTCAAAATAATCTATAAATATACAAAATAAGAACTAAAGAAATGTTAAATGTCACGACGCCAAACTTGTAATCCTTGGCGTCTATTTTCAGTCTCACGGTTCTGTTCAGTTCTTCGGAATTTGTACTTTGATTACAGTAGACTTGTTTTATTTCTTGTAGATTCTATTTCTGTTTATATATTTTAATAAACAATCTATTTAAAATTTTAATCTTAAACAGAGTAAAAATTGATTCACTATTTAATTCACTATTCAAATTGTTCTCTATTCAAAATTGATTCACTATTCAAATTGTTCTCTATTCAAAATTGATTCACTATTCAAATTTGGAATTTTCTTCAACCCACTGTCTTAACTATTTTTCACTAATGGATTGATACTTCGTCCTCTAAGTGAGTTTTTATACAAATTCAGTGAAAAAAGTCTAATTTTATTCTTTTACTTGATTTAGCTTTGAATTTACCTTCCATCGAGGAGAACTTCAAAATTTTCGGATGAACTATTGTTAATTAAAAAAAAACTTTATAATAGTTCATCAGCTGATTTTGAACACAGAAACGCAAGGGTTTTTAGTGGAAGGGAGATTGTAATTTAGTGTAATGTATCCTCCTCTTCATAACATTACATCAGATTTAATCGAGTTCCTCTTCTTTATTATACTTTTTTGGCTTTGCTATATATTTTCAGGTTTTTATAATGTTTAGGTTTTAACTTCATATTTCTTTAGTTCTTATTTTGCATATTTATAGGATATTTTGAAATTTATTGGTATTGAATTTCACTTATTTGGGTCTTTGTGTAAAACAGGTTCTAACTTTCGTACTTTTTTATCTATACTGTTCAGTTTTCAGCAGCATATGACGCGAAAATACTTCGAATAAGTATGCTTTTAAAAAAAATTGTGATACTACATATATATAATAAATTCAATTATAATAAATGTATCATAATGTTTAAATGAAATAATAAAGCGAATGAAAAGTGAATATATTGGCGATAATAAGACATGTTACGACAGATTAAAAAAAAGGAGAAAAATAATATTTTGAGTAGCATTCTTTGCAGTTAGAAAAACTAATCTTATTTTTCAGTTCAAATCCATTTAAACCTTCTTCACTGGATGGATATCATCCATTAATATTCTACCTCTAGAAGGCATTGAATTTTAATATGAAGGTTTTTTATTCTTAAATCCTGAGTATTTCTCACGTATTTTGCTAAAAAAGTTAACATATATTCAGTACGTAATATCACTGTTAATTTCACCAAATGTAAAAGAAACGTTGCATTGCAAGATATTTATGCACCAAAGTGCCAAAAATAAACTGAATCACTTAGACTGCAATGAAACACGTGAGAGTTATCTGCCTAGAGTAAGATATGTCTCTGTGGTAGGATTTTTATGGAAAACTGATTGGTATTCACTTAGACATGGGAAAAACTATGAAATTTGCTATGCAGGCAACGATGCAGTCAAGTTGTGTTATTTGTGGCTTAGACATTAAGTATATCTGGAATATATTGGGTTTAACTTAAAAGGCTAATGAATAAAAGGTAGACAGCAAAAGAAACAAATTATTTTGTTATACAAATAGAGCACATTTTTAGAATAGAACTGTTATTACCTTAAGTAAAATGCTTCAATAAAATAGAATTATGTTTTGAATACTTGACAATTATCAAACGATTAAAACAGAAATTATATTAATTATTTCAGTTTATGACGCAAGTATCCATTCTTTAAAAAAATAACAAATACATTTAAATCTCTGCTCATTCAAATGTTATTGAACGTAAATTTATTTTTAGACTAA
>KK114437.1:251852-265006 GCA_000611955.2 Stegodyphus mimosarum
GCGGAAAAAACCATTCTCCAGTCAGTAAACAGAACAGAAATTCTTCTCCTTGTAATTCATATCCATCTTTGCAGGAATAACTGAGCTGGCTGCCTTGGGGAAAAGTGTTTGTTCTGCGATCCACAGATACAGGAATCTCCCGTTCTCCATTAGGGTCTGTCCCAGGATCGGGACAAAAAACTAGATCCGATCTGGGGCTCTCTGTAAAATTGAATTATCGTGAAAACGTGTGTATGCAACAATATACAGTGGCATATATTCGGCAATTCGCATAACCGAATAAAGAAATTGAACAGAAACAAAAGTAAATGGAGTTTTAAGGCTCGATTAACAGCTCAATACGATGTTTTTAAAAAAACCATTTTGAAATAACATGCAATGAATATTGCATCATTTAAAATAAGCCACACTTTAACAAAAACGCGGAAGCCATTCTTGACAGAAAATTTACAGAAAAAAACTTTCTGAGAAATATCAGATTTATTTTTTAATGATTTTAAAAACAAAACTGAAATTATTGCTGCAATTAGAGATCTATATTTGTCTCGAAGTAGTGTGATGAGCGAACCGAGGGAAAAAGGGAAAATATATGAGCACAATTATATAATAACATTAGTGAATGTTCTCGTTTTGTTCTTCAGACATTAATAAGTGTTCCGACAGATGTAAGGCACAACTGTGCATTTTTATTCCTATAGTTTTTAAAGATTAAGTATCTAACGAAGAATTATTGAGTATGATCTCTTTGAAACGAAGAATTACAAGTGTAGATAGAGTGTCAGTGCTAAACGTCAAGATTTTAGCAGGTAGATCGTGAGACATTAAAAAAAAAGAAAAAAAAATGTTAATAAAAAAAATCTGAAAGGTTTCAGATTTTCAATTACGTCCAAAGAGGCGTTTTTTTTAACATTTTGTGTGTTACCTTTATTTATTAAATATCATGTTCTTCACACTTAAACCATAAAATTCAGTTAAAGAACAATATCGCAAAATAATTTTAAACTGAGCATATCTTTAGAATTTCCTATATACAGTCACACGCGCTGCAGATAAAAATGTTTTTTCTGTACAACGTTGCCATTGCTCGCTTTGAAATCCTTGAGTTTGTTAATCCAAAATTCGTTAAAGTGTTACAAAATATGAAATCCATCATAAAACAAATTCCAAGTTTCAAATTTGGGCTTCCAGGTGCCCATATTTGCAGCAGGATTACATCATTCAAAATTCGATGGCTCTAGGTGCCGTCGTTTTATCACAATGCGAGAAACATGCATACATTTATGAACTTCTTTAAATATAATACAGGGCTGCAGTATTTGATGGCAGCAGTTTGAAAAGTGAACCGACATTTAATGTTTCCGACGCAAAATCGCAAAACGAAAACAATAGTCCTTCAGCGACAAAGCTCCTTTGGACTAAAAACATCAATCATAAACATACAGAATTTGGTCACCTCTATACTAGAGAAGAGATTTCAAGCACAAATTGCTTCTTATCATTAAACTACTTTTTTTCATTAATTAGTTTTTTGTCACATTTGGTAAGTAAAGCTTAATGCTATCAAAAGCTCCGGAACCCATAGAGCTTATCTCTTCGATATTTTATTCCTAATCCATTCCATTCATTTTTTTACACAATTACATACGAATTTAAAATTATATTTTTTCGGATTAAGTGTCAGTTACTTTTATTGATGCAGCAAAAAATTATATTATTATTTGAAGCAAATCACTCAATGGTTGTCTTCCTTCGAAGGAATGTATTCGTGGAAAGAAAGTGGTTTCTTTTGACATTAACTTTCGGGAAAAAAAAATCTGATGTGGACATCACATGACTTCCTTGTACGGTTATTAAACTGTGTGCATTTTTTGCTGCACTTCGTTTAAACTCATTTTGATTGAAAGTGAGATAAGATCTTCCAAATCAAAGCGCCCTTTTGGAAGTGCAACTGACTGCAGTAAAAACATGCAGAAAAGTGCGAAATCAGATGTTACAACAGTCCAATATAGAAAATTTCAGCATTCTACGACTAATCGTTTTTGAATTAGGCGAGATAATATATGTACATACATGCGTACTTGTAGACACCCCACCGAACCTAATAAAATGGTCTAAATACAAAATTTCAGTTATTTACGGCCAACCGTTTTTGAACTATGCGATATACGTACCTCAAAATGGAACTAGTCAAAATGGAATTGAAATCGGAAATCCATTGAAATCGGAAAACTAAAGTGTTTCGCGATTACAGTACTTCCTTTACTTCGTACAAGGAGGCAAAAAATACGCAAGATCCCACGGAGGTAGCTTGTTCAGTCCCCTTGAACCGAAATTGAGATGATATAGCTCTGAACTCTCCCTCCATTTGAGCCCACCAGCGGCCAAGGGGTTAAGTCGCTGAACAATGGTATTCACTCGGAGGCTCGAATTCCGCGAACGGGCGGGCTGCATCTGCATTTTTGTGGTTTTCTGAGTGTGTAACATGTATACGAGCCTGTTTCACTTAGAAAGTCCTCCATGAAGGCATCGATCCCCTTAAGCAGATGGCTCTCGAGGATTTGCCATAATTAGTCAAGCCAAACCTAACCCTCCATTTGGTCAATTTTAGGCCATACTTTTACACGATTATTAATGCTAAAAATTTTGGAAAATACGGACACATTTAAAATTGAAATTCTGAGTAGCCAGGATAAATTATTAAATTAATTTAACCTGCCTAAAAAGGAGGGATAGTCTACGGGAAATTGGCTCATTTCCACTTTACACATGAAGAAAACAACGAAAGCGCCCATGCGCCAGCCGCTTTGCCGGGAATCGAACTCAGCCGAACTACCAGTGTGCAGGAACTTAATCGCTAGGCAATTTTTAAGTTATCTTCTACTTTATGCCTAATTGTAATGGATATAACTGGTATAAGTAAAATGCACTGAATCTTTTCTAAGACGTCCCTCCGCATTTCTAGTTGAGTATGGTCTTCGGCGGAGGTGATCGTTTTAGAGAGAGATGATGCTCATAGCATAAGCATAGCAAACGTATAAAGCATAAACCTAGCAAAAGCATAAGCAAACCCTTGAAACGTGTTTGGTTACGCTTTTGGAAATACAAGTCTCTTGTGGAAGCCGTCGTCTTAGGCAGGTGGTTGCCACAAGAAGTTCATTATATATTAAATATTAAAATTATATTTATGTTATGATGGTTTATTTGTTATGTAATTCTGAACTTACAAAATAGATATGGATTCTGTGCAGTCAAAAATACAAAATTGTGAACTAATAAATTATGTACATTCCAAAATTAGATGTTTTGACATAAGGATAAAGTAAACAATATAAATTTCACGGACATCTAAGCATTAATGGTCCTAATTTCCATTATTTCACTGCTCTTAATTGTAGAAGAATACATCCAATAAAAATACTTCATTCAATTCATTTATCTAACCAGTTTTAACGAGTTAATAACTACAGAAAAATAAATAGTTAATCAGATGACAAAAGGCTTTAGGAAATGCAATTTCGAAAAATATAATTTTCATAATTATTTGTAAATTATCGCAATAATATATTTCTTTGATTAATATAAATAATGTATTTAACAGTTCAGAAATGCTTCCTTACCAGTACTGGTCGTAGTGGGAGGGCTACTAATGAGTCTGCAGTAAGGCCTGGCACTAGACCACTGTCCAGAGGGCAAACAAGTCAGTATACTGGATCCTTCAAGAGCATATCCAGAGTAACAAGTGTATACCACAGACTGTCCAGAGTTATATCTTTGTGTCCCGACGGAGGGACTGCCATCAGTATTTAACCTCTGACCATTGGAGATTGTTCCTGGATTACGGCACATATTTTGGCCAGCTACTTGAAAAAAAAAGTGTCTAAGAGTTAATTTGTGCACATGCATACATATTATCACAAGACAGACAGACACATGAAGATTAAGCTCTATGGCTTAGATAAATACAATCAAGCATAGTTTACGTGTCTCTCAGGAGAAAATCTAAATGAGATGTACATTTGAAAAAGCCGAATACCAAAATTGCAGTGTAACATATGATAATTGTATTTTAGCTGTGCAGAATACTAGAATTATGAATTTTAATTCTATTATTATATTAAGTGTTTTGTAGTATACTTTTCCGTTCTGAGAAGTATACTTTTCAGTGAGGAAGCCAAAACCTGTTCAGAATGGCAGCCTGTCCTAGTGGCAACTTGCTCTGAGTGGCATTACGAAGATACGGACTTCGTATCCTGGAGACAAGACAGCTGATTTTTCATGTTTTTCTCTCCGAGAAAAAACTCCTTCAAGGAAAGCCTGTAGGATTTTATATTTATTAACCAATTATTATGACTCAAAACTTTACTACAACTTCTTTCTGTAGTTCTCACCAGAATGTAAATTAGTAGTAGAATATTTAAGTTTGGATGTTTTAAATTCAGAGCTTCTGGCAGCCTCGCTCGCAGTTCACGTCCTATTGACAGCTCTGTCAAAGTTTAATCTGGTTTTAGCCAGTTTGCTAGCCAACGCTAAACGCGCGCTATTAATGACTTCAGCCAGATTAATTAGACAGTTTCGTGTGTACTTTCAGACTACGTTACTTAAATTTGAATTTCAATTTGTATTATTTTCGGCAAGTGGTGAAATTTCATCTTCTAGCCCAAGTGGGGCCTTCTATTAAAAATAAAGAATAAATAAAAAGATCATTTTAACCTTCATAAACTTTGCCATATGATTTCCAAATGATGCAGTAACTCGCATGTTGTCAGAAGGATTTGAAATACATTGATTTAAGCTGTCTATACGAGGAGAAATTAATATGACTACAGTGGCTCTCGACTGAAATGTGGGGGAATGTAAATTTGTTACCAGCTGGTCTTGGGGATTAGGTCTCCTCTCTTCCCAGTCGGTCTTTAATTGGAGGAGGACACTTGTTCACCTTTGCATAGTATGAGATCTGTAATTGTGGAAGAAAACTTGCGAATCACATCCTCCCTCCACCCTTATTATATGCCATTACGCTGTTTCCGTGCCTCATAGTAAACAGCGATCATCGTTTGATCAAGTATCCGAGTTCAACAAAGGAAGGATAGTGGCCTACCGAGAGACTCTCACGGTTGCTCTCACGGTGCAACTGGTAGCGCCTCTGGCTAACAGTCGAAATATTCATATTTCAAATCTGGACGAGAGCATAATTAATCGTTCTTCCTATTCCAAAAAGTCTAACAGATTCTGTAACTTGATTACTAATATTACTCACATTTAATTTTATGATCATACCTTTTATCTTACGCAAAATGTATTAACTTCTTTATTTTAATGATATTATTTGAGTTCAAACCATAGAGAAATCGTATCCATATCCTGAATGTGTGTTATTATTCACTATGTGTGTAGAGTTATTAGGATGTTTTGATGCGGAAGAAGTGAAAAATGAGCAATGTCCTCACCGGAACTCGAACCTCTCGAATACGTAATGTGCTGACCATTACACCACGAAAGAATGGTAAGAAGGCGGGAGAAATACCTTATATATTTCCGCTTACGTACTTACTAAAAGGCGACTGGGGATTAGTGGACCCAATAGTCTAATCATAGTGGTCATCCCCCAGCTTTTTTAGTTCGGGCGCCACTGTAGAGTAGGCTCTTTCGAAGCAGGAGACGTGAAAAATGAGCAATGCCCTCATCGGGACTCGAAGCCCGGACCATTGGAATACGCGCCGAGTCTACTGGCCATTACAGCACGAAAACATGCTAAGAAGGTGGGAGAAATATCTTATATGTGCTTCCTGCCGTATTTTTTTAAAGATGATCTGAATTAATTTCTTTCTATGATAACATTTTTAAATGTTCTGGCCTAAAAGTTTGTACCACACTTATGCAACTGGTAAAAAATATCAGAGCTGTTTAACATTTCTCAAGCAGTCAGTCACTTTTCAAAGAGCGATAAGGCCGATTATGGAAGAAAAGTTTTTATTAGTTAGTTTTCTCTTTGCCCATTTCTTGAACTATTCTGTAAAAATATTCGAAGTTCATAGACAATTATTTATTTACTCCGCAAATTAGCAAATAAGATTTTAACACTTTCGAAGTGGCTTGACTTCTATCGTTTCCTATTATTCAAGGTGTCTTTTCTGTTCTGTCGACATATGCACAAAATGAAATAGTAAACCAATCATAATTTTCTTGTCTTCATTTCATTGATCGTCTTTAATGGTTGCGTCTCTTACAGCATGAGGTGGAACAAGTAATTGGTTTCCTCAATGTTAAAAATGGCTTTAAATGAAATCTACTTATTTTGCGAGAAATCTATTTGAAAGTAACTTAAAAAAATTCTGGAATATCTCTTCTTCTCCAAATATCTTGCCTTTTCCTAATTTATTCTGCCTTCTTGCCTTCTCCATTACCAGACGCTTATTCACTGGAATGTTTAATGTGCGACACTGAGTCAGGAAATGTCCATAACCTTGGTCGTTTTTCACCTTGTTATATGCAACTTCTTTAAAATAATTTCTTTGCAAGCAGCTACGGCCATCCTGATTGGTACCGTGGTTAGCGATGATAGCTACCATATCAATTGGCAAGGACTTGAATCCCGCAGAAGGCAATGGATATTTGTTAGTGAACAGTATCTTCTGTGATGTATGGAGGCACTTAAGATACTGATGAGCCGAAAGTCCTCTTGAGTGGTTTGATGGTACGGGATGATGGATAGGAAAGCCTCGGATCATTCCACGTTTTCGAATCTGCTCAAGTTTCCCGGGCTGTTCTCCATCAAAACTGGGCAGACCTGCACAGTTAGTGCAGTAGGACTCTACCAGTACGATTAGTTGTGAAATTCTCATACCTCGCCCACTTCCACCTGTACTTGAACAATCAACTACTCATTTTTTTTATTTTCCTTCTGCCAGAAATTATAGTTTTTAATGCTAACACGGGAAAAAATAAAAATAAATAAATAAGAAGTTTTTCGACTTAAATAATAATAAAAAAGTTTTTTGACAATTCAATTTTTGTCAAATTCTTTGGAATTTTGCTTGTTAATAACAATGTTTTTCATTTTTTGGAACAAGTTAGCAAATTAGATGTAAAGAACACTAGAAAAAACACACAGCTGTATGTGTATAAACGGTAGAAGTGACGCCTCAAGGCTGAAACGACACCTATCAACAAAACTACCTGATTCGTTGCCTAACGTGCCATTACCTACTAAGGTCATTTACTACAAAGTTTGATATTTATATTTCAACAACAACTTGGCAACAATAAGTGTTGCTAAGAGACTAAAGATGATTTCAGTCAAAAGTTTGATATTTTTAACCATAACTTCTTCAGAACGTTTTTCCATTTTAGCGTGATTTAATAAATTAAAAAGTTATCGACGTTCGTGGTCGACGTTCGCTGCAGCACGAATTCCGTGATGGTCGCCCAAAATCGGTTGTTGTGCCAGAAAATATCGATGCTGTGCGTGAACTAATAAAGCAAGATCGTCATGGGACATACCGTGAGAATAAAGCATCTCTGGAGATTAGTATGACAAGCATCAATAAGGTATTACATGGATATTCGGCCGTAAAAAATTATTTGTTCGCGTTTCATCCAGATAATCTGACAAACGCTTAAAAGAAGGCTCGTGTCGATTGGTGCTAGGAAAGGTTGAAAAAAAAAGTCCAAGGTGCATCAAGGCTGTGTATAATATCTACATAGGTGACGAATCATGGATCTATGCATGTGAACCCAAAATAAAACAGCAGTCGACCAAGACGAGCCAAACCCAAGAAAAGTTGTTCTCGGAAGAAGCACATAGAACCAAATGGTTACCTGTTTCTTCGGCACTAAAAGTCACATGGCAGCAGTGGCGTTAGAGCAAGGCAGGACGTCAAATCCGAATGGTGCATGACCATTTGTTTGCCAGAAGTCATCGGAGAAATTCGAAAAAAGCAGAAGAGGCGAATCATTTTTCATCATGACAAAGCGAGCTCTCACACATCGGATCAAACAAAGGAATTTTTGACGTGCCAAAACATCGAATTGACGGGTCATCGTCGTACAGCCCTGATTTGGTAGACACCCAATGACCTCTTTTTTATTCCCGCACATCAAAAATAAATTACGTATTCAGCGATTTGCGCCGCCCGAAGAAGCGGTTGATGCATTCAAAACGCACATTTTGGAATTACCTCAATCGAAGTGGAAAAAGTGTTTCGAAAACTGGTTCAAACGCATACAAAAGTGTATTGATCTTCATGGAAAATATTTTGAAAAACAATAAAATCAATTTCGATCATAAACATTTGTTTTTCATTATGAGGCCAGAAATATAAATAGTAATCCTCGTATTCATTCGTCTAAGCAAACAACCATTCATCCATTTATTAATTAGATTTCTATTCTTTTAGCAGTCTGAGAATTCTCACAGTTTGTTTCCTCCTTTATATCCACGTACAACATGAATTAACATGAATAAGAAAAAATCACTGATGAAACGATAAATAAATGAGAAATGTGTTTAATGGTACTTCATTTAGGAAATAAAAAATTGAATATTTCATTTATAGCGAAAATTTATATTTTAATTGGTAAGAGATTAACGCCATTCTTTCTTTCCTTTCTCTTCCTTTCAAATACTGTATTACGTTCATTTCTCACTAATGAAAAATATGAATGCATGTTTTAATTAAAACTAAATCCAAGGAAAAGGAAATAGATTGCTAATTAGCATACATAACATCTGGATATTAACTGCAATTTATTTGTCGAGTACTGATACAAATTTACTGAATAAAAGTTTAAAGAAAAATTAAGGAAAGCAAAAGCTTTTAATGTTAACTAATCAAAAATGTCTCTAATTTTTGAGAAATGGTAACCAATTTTATCTCTTTTTTCCCCCAATATTTATGCCTTTTTTTAAAAGTTTCTTTTAGCACTCTCGCGTGTGTGTAATATTCAATACAGAAAATGTAAATATAAGGTATATTTATGATGTGATATATTATTGCATTGTCAAATTATGCAATTTGAGCAATTAAAGAAATCGAATCACAGTGCTTGAATTATCAGTTAAATTAAAAGGTAGAACACTACCAAAACGTTGGCAGCTTAGTTGATTGTCTGATAAACGGAATTATTTAAGGTTTACTGTAAGGGTTCTATCTTTTGAATCCACTAAGCATATAAAAGAAATATGATCTACTAAGCAGAAGAAAGGGTTTAACTCGGTTTCAATCTGAAAGGTGTTCAAGGCGAAGAAATGCATTTGCGTAGATTTAAGATAGATACATTTAACTGACTATTTGAAGATATAGAGGGAAATAAATTTAAATCGAGGTAAGTAACTAATTTTAAAAATATAAAAAAATTAAAAATAAAATAACCTGAAGGACGTACGCAGCGAGGTCTTGAAGCAGACCACGTGCCACCTGGCAGACAAGTCAAAAGACTGGAACCTTGGAGAGCATATCCTGGACGATTGCAAGAGTAGACAACCGACTCCCCTTCCTGGAAACTTCTGTCATAAGCCGCAGGAGTTCCATCACTGTTCATTCTGTCCCCTTCAGAAACAAATCCAGGATCCGGACATGACTGTCTTTCTCGCACTACTACAAGAAAGAAATGCATCGAAAATCAAATACTTCAAGAATTCTTTTACGCATGATTTAGACAGCTAATAAAACCTCTATCAATAAAACAATGCTTGGGTTGGCCTTACTTAATTATATTTGCTTTCACGGGAGTGTATTTTGTTTGTACAGAAAATGTTGGCCTCTAATGAAATGAAAAATAGTATTTATTTAAATTTAATTAAATTACATTGCATATTTTAATTTTATTAGGCTGTTTTATAATTATTAACAGTTCTGACAAAAATAAATAAACTTTAGTAACAAACGAATAAATAAGTTTTATTTATAAAATAATCTCTTGTCGAGAGCAAGAGATTGTAACCAACAAGCTTTCAGTAAGAAAATTCCACTATGGTAGAACATACTTGCTGGTTTGAGAGCAACATGAATCACAACATCCCTCAATTGCCAGAGTTTACTTTTTAAAAATCAGTCCAAATGTTAAACAGTACGAAATTATGATGGAGCTAAGTCTGTTGAATATGCAAGGTAAAAGAGGAACCCTGTGTCTTTTTTCCCTTTAGAAAAATACATCTGGTAATATTCCACTTTGCGGAAATCTGGAACCCGAACTATTGACGAGTGATAGCTGTTTCTTATACATTTTCCTGATATTAAGTGATGGCAATGCATATCACTTGTGACTGTTTCTCCATGCGACAAATCTCATAATATTTCAAACTTTTACTAGTCCACCACACGAAGATTAGAAACTGTTCCGGATGAAAGTCAGGTTCAGAAAATTGTTTCGGTTTTCCCCTTTCTTAAGTTACTTCGATATTCACTTTCTATCGTGAGTTCGTGTAGAAACTAAATATCCGGTATTACACTTATCCATAGCTGCAATCTGTAAATGTCACTTTCGGCAATAACTCCTACACTGCTATTACTGTATCATGTCACACTCAAAGAGGTAATTGTTTCCAGACTTGAGTGGATGCCAACATCATCTTCAGAGAAGTTCGAAAACAGTACACGAAAAGTCAAATAGTACAGAAACATGTCAAAGGAAATTTTAAGATAAACCAAGTCGTTTTTTCCTATTTTTAAGTACTACATACATCGTTACTCGTGACGTCAGTACACCCCCCCCCATTCTTTATGATGTTGTTATGATACCGGCAGCCGTTTCCAAAACATTATGTCCATTTGAATTCATGCGAAATTCTTAATCTCACATTTCGTTGCTCCATGATGTTTCACTGCTTTGAATTGATCTGAAGTACCCTTTTAAATATGCAGACTAAATCCATTAATTTTACAGGAGCATTTATCATTCATATTACACTGCGTCGGAAAATAGAAGCGAAAATAACCCAGGTATGGTAAAAATTATGGTAAAAATTTTATTGTAAAAATTACCAAAAGGCTATTGTTCATGATGCATTCATCTAAATGTTTGCAATATGTAATCTTAAACTGTTAAATTTAATATCTCCAAATCAGGTGTTCTTAACCAGGGAGGGGGGATTTCATATTATCAAGAAGAGGTATTAAGGTATTATCAAGATATTAAGAATAGGAATGCGGTCATTCTTTTATTTACCTTTGAAGTATTTAGGCTTCTTTTATGAATATAAAAACTATTTCTATTTAAATTTTTGTATTATTAATATTCCCTATGCTTTTACTGATTAAGTTTATAAAACGCATTAAAAAATCAACTAAATTTAAATAAACGTATATGCATATTCGGAGTTTTGGATAGTGGGAGAGAATGATTGTCTAGAATTGGTGAAAGGAGTGCATAGAGCAAAAAAGTTTCAGAACCCCTGCTCTAAATTAACACTCACTTCGATTTCTTTAATTCTAGTTCTGTGCATCAAAAATTTTCGCTTCTTCCATCGCTTGATTTTTATAACGCAGCTTCTTTCCATTAGCATAAGTATTATATACACTCGTGTGCAAAATTAAGAGAATTTGCACATTAAACGTATTATTGCGTGTCTGCGGAGCTGTGATTGTGGAGGGGATATAAGCCCATGAGGGATTTTCGGTGGTTCGTATTCCTTCACCACATTCGCAGCGTTTCTCGCAAGAGTTGAATAATACAAGGCATCTAATCAAATGATGTGCCATTAACGGATATATAATAGAACGAGGTGGAGAATTATCGATAGACTGGAGGCAGGCCAATCACACGCGTAGGTGGTTATAGAGTTAAATGTAACTCCCAGTGTCATCTGCAATATCTGGAAACAGTTTCAGGACATTGGATCCATATCTAGGAGACCTGGATACGGTCGACCAAGATCCACAGCCACGAAGAAGGATCGTTACTTGGCACTTTGAGCGCAGCGACACAAGATTACTACGGCTTCACATCTCTCACGGGAGTTAAGTACTGTCACTGGAACCCGAATTTTATGATATGCAGTTGCCCGAAGACTTAATGAGATAAGGCTGTATGCGTCAGACCCTCTGTTTGCATTCCGCTCACTGTAGCACAGAAGGCAGCATAGTGGCAGCGCTCAAGGCCTCATGGCAGCGTTTTACATGGTGCAGACAGCATTCGCTTTGGGATCAGACTTCAGCGGAGCACGTGCTTTTCGTAGATAAGTCAAGATTCTCCTTGGACATTGATTCTAGGAATACCTATATCTGGAAAGAGTCTGGAACACAATACCATCATTACCTCATCAGAGAAAATATCGTTGCAGTGTTGGAAATGCAATGGTTTGAACTGTAGCAAAACCTTGCATATATTTCTCCCTGACTGTTTTGATTTATAGAAGGGAGATCTTAGAGCCCTAACTTAATCATTTACTGATAATCATGCGCAAATAAAAGGACTTTTGAATCGTTACATCTCTTTTCTGTTATGAATGCATATTCATACCATTAAAATCTGTTCATTAGTTTCTCGGAAATTCGACATAATGTGCAAATTTTCTTAATCTTGCACACGAGGATAGCCCTAATTAGGAAGGCAATAAAATCTATAAGCAAAATTTTAAACAGAGATGATTTTGTTGCAATTACATGAAACCTTTTATCTCGACGTTGATGAGGAAAAAAACATGTATTTTCCCCTATTACTAATCTAAACAAGAATAATTAGAAACGTTTACTTAAATTGGATAATCCTCAAACAAAATTTTATTTTTCTTAATTCGCACATCAAGTTGACATTGTAATTCAATGTTAAAATGAGTGGCGAAGCAGATTTTCTTCATATTTAACCTGAAGAAATTCACGTTCTCTGGCTTTGTTATTTCGGTGAAAGATATAGAGTCCTACCTCAAAGCAATGCGGTGTAAGTGACTATTACAGTTATAAAATATCAGTATTGAGATCATATGTATTTTTAATATAAATCGTAATTTATGGAATGGCAGCATTAATGGAAACCGAAAAACCACTTTGACGGTTACCAATTTAAACTAATGGCAGTTACTGAAGTATTTTTAAAATAACAGTTAAAAGCATCCCGAGAAATCATGGATGTTTGTAAAAGTATAATGTCCGTGCGGCATGGGGCAGTCTTAATATGCGGCGAGCCAAAAGTCCTCTCGAGAGGTTGCTGGTAGGGAA
>KK114437.1:265052-284367 GCA_000611955.2 Stegodyphus mimosarum
CCCGTCCTCCGTACCCTCCATCAAATTTGGGAGGAACTTAGCTAAATCGCACTGTCACCTGTAAGGTGCTCAAGGCTGTTGCCAACGACAGGCGTAAACTTGGGTTCCTTGTCACGAGAAATTTCTTGAGTTGGGGCTGACTACAGGCCAGATAAGTGAGGATTAGCAACAGCGACAACAGAATGCTGAGAAAAAAATAGAGTTTCAAAACATTTTACCAAGCAAAAAATTTAGTTGAACTCTAGAAAGGATACAGAATTTTAATATTTAAGAATGAACTCAGCTACCTCATTTGAAAAACAGTGATATCATTACTCAAATATTAAAAAAGTACTTTATATGGTTCTACCTGACTTCTGATAATAAGACAAACGCCAAATTTAAGAAACGTTGGGGGTAATATACAACTGCTGTAATGTCTTCTTCTAATGTTTAATAAATTTACAGAGCGTTTCAATATTTTTTAGAACAGCCAAGCATAAAAAAATAAGATTTTTAAAATTAAAGTGTAGGTTTCATTACTGGTTTCGCAGTAAATTCCTGTCCGTCGTGGAGGGCATATGCAGTTTCCACGTTCATCACAGCTGCCACCATTTTGGCAACGACAGGTTTCTGGAAAAAAAGAAAATAAATTATTCTAAGAAAATGTAGAGTTACTTAATATGTGGATTAGGTTTACTGTGATTGTGTAAGCACGAGGACAAACGGATTATATGAAGGGATGCCTTTGGGAAGGAGTTTAGAGGGGGAACTCGATGACATTTACTTTACACATGAGGAAAGCCAATAAAGTGCTCATACAACCAGCTCAGTTGCTTGGAATCAAACTCAAGACGAGCTACCAATATTCAGCGGCCTTAACTACTTGTCCTGGGTCCTCATATAAGAGGTTAAGCGGAATTAAATGGCCAGATTCTGCAAGGCATTCTAATAGATTGTGGGGTTCCACCCTTTTATTTAACAGTTAAATGTAGGTACCCTTTTACACCAATAAGCGAATAATTGCTTGAGTGTGTGAACAGAGACGTAAGACTCAAGAAGGGTTAATTACCCTTTATTTCTCAAAATAAGTATAAATACAGTCGGCTCCTATCTCAGAGTGTACAGCAAAGCCTCCACTTGGGCTTCAACTCAAATTAATAAGAATTAAAGCTTAACTAAAAGATATAGCCGAAGCTATCAGGATTCTAAGTATTTGGCTCCGAAATCTCAATTAAGTAGGCGAAGCTATCAAGAGTCTGAAGTAGGCCGAGCATAGTAATAGGCTAGAGAGCGCGCGTAGCCCAAAGGCAAACGCGCGCTAGTCAGACACTCTGGCTCTCTAACGAAGTTATTGAAACATCGACTTAAATACTATTCTTACTCATTTGTATTAAAAGCGTTACTGAAAATACATTCTGGTAGGAAAATGTAAGCTGAAATTAGGAGAGACAGGAAAGTGTAACAAACTTAAAGTAAATGCTATAAAATTAGGATAAACCTTACAGGATAAGAAAAATAATAAATGTCAAGAATTTATGGTGAAAATCCATCGCTCATGGGCTATGGAGTAATGAGAAACTAACATGTAGAATTAGTCGAGTATAAATTGAACTACTTCACATGTTACTCAAGCATTAAATATGAAAAATATCATTCTGTAGGAGTGGACTAACCATCATTATCAAGTCTTACACGACAAGTATGAGAGGCTGATAGCTGTAATCAAAACACACTGAACTTTAATCGAATACTGTGGAACTAATTCTGATGATAGTTGCAGTTTAGTAATAGAAATCCTTTAATAAATTAAATTTGTTATAATTGATGAGACCCGCAGTTTCATTGGCCTTAAAACAGGATTACATTATTTTTTAAACACAACGCAATGTTTGTTTTATGACTTGTATTTCATTTTCAAGTATGCAGAAACTCTATTTCTATGTAACCAGTGACTTTTCTAGCCCTGCGGAAGTTTTACATGTAAAGAATAGTATTGTAGTAATAGACTGACATCTTTCAATAAATGAAATATAAAACTCCCACAGCTTTTTAATATTAATCACCACTTACACAGAAATTTAATTATATATATCTGAAGTTTACATCGGGAGCTGGCCACCCCTAGAAGCTTTCACAAATCATAAAATGTTCAGAGATAGGGTAGATACTTTCACTATTTTCATCAAAAATTACAAAATAGTTCTGACAGTTCCTAAAATATATTTTTCATTAAATTTTAAAACTAAAATTAATAAACAACACGCCTGGAATTAATTACCAAACAAAAAATAGCAGATAATAATACATAATAACAGATTAACACCAGATTGCTCATTTAATATAATATGGTATTTTACTTATCTATGATAAATTTTTAATGTTTGCTATTATAGCAAGCAAATGCACTAATCTTTGGCTATTCTTAGCACATTAAAAACTTCTGTCATTGCAGTTATTCTTCAATAATGACATATCATCAGTTTATATGTGCGAATTTTCTAGCGTGTTCTCAAAAACGATTTTGAGTAAGCCGCTGGCAAGGCTTCACAGAATATTTTATTGAATGTATTTCAGTTGGAACGTTTTTAAGTAACTGTTAAGTAAAAAGCTCAGTTTAAAGTTTATTTTCGGCTTTTTGTCATAAAAGGAAATTAGCGAATTTTCTGTTATAATCTACAAATCTGTACTATTCATCAAACCTACCATTTAATTTTTTAAGATATGAAAATCTCTTCACTCAGCCAAATTTAGCGGAAGGCGAAACCTCGCCTGGAGTTCAAGGAATCTAGTTGTATTAAATAAAAGTATCCTGAGGATTTAAGTTTCAACTAGAATATTGTAACTTATCAGGTATGGTTTTGTTTACAAGTATTGTTAACTTATTGTATTCGGTTCAAGTTTAGAGGGCGTTTAATCAAAGCTCATAGGGAAGATTAAATATCTTCTATTGTATACCGCAAAAAAAGGGAGGGAGGGCAGTAGCCAAAAAAAGGTTCTGTTGGGCCGATTGATGAAATTCAAATTACGTTTTTCATGTATTGAAAGCGTGACTTGGGATATCTATTAGATTTATATATAGCATTGTTCTAACACAGGTATTTTGACTCAAAATCAGACTTTTCCTGAAATAACATGCCATTTTCTTCCATATTTCAATTCTACGACACAAATTATGCCTAGATATTAAATTTTGTAATTTTTGGTGAGAAATTTATGGAGAAATTTAAAAATTTATTTTGGCAGATTTTTTTCAGTTTACGCCAAGAATAATTCACTTGACGAACTTCTTAATTTTTAGCAACCTATTTTCTTTTCCTTTTTTTTTTCATTGTCCACGAGCGGAAAACAAAGTCATTGTTCATACTTTCAAATAATTTTAACAGAATGCGTAAATCACATTTTCGTTGTTATCGTTTATAATAAAATAAATACCCCAAATTTCAAAACGTGCTAAAATGTAAATTCACATATATCTTAGTAAAGTTTGAATTAAAATCTCTAAGATTTTGCGTTATGCTTAGAAACACTTTAAGATGATGGCAAAAATTTTATGGATTATTATTCAAAATATTTTTCAAAAAATTTATAAAAATTATTTGAAAATACAAAAAATAAATTATAAAAAATGAGGTAATTTTATTTGAAATGAACCTAAATTTTGAAATGTGAAAGAAAGAATCGAATAAGTTTAATAAAAAAAGAGAGATTAATAAAAATGTACCAAAATTCAATTAACATTGAGGAGCTAAACTTTTGAGAGCTAATTTTTTAAAAGCTAGCCATGCGATTTTTACAAAACTTGGCAATCTGGCATAATTTGAGTCGTAGAATCGAAATTAGGAAAAAAATTGGCATGTCCTTTCAGAAAAAGTCCGATATTGTGTCAAAATACCTATATTAGAACAACATGCTATGCATAAATCCAATACATATGCTAAGTCTCGCTTTCGACACATTAAAAAAAAAAAAAAACGCAAGTTGAATTTCGTCAATTGGCCCAGTACAATGGAAGATATAAAACTCTTCTCTCTTTTTTTTTTCGCAGTTTACATACAAGACCGTATTCAGGTGATAGAGATATGAAAGTTAGTTCGTACGAAAATTACCTTGCTGCGTAGAGAACGTTTTAGTAGAAATTTGCTATGAGATATAATATTAGTTCAATTCTTCAGAGATGTAATTCTTAAATGGTTAGGCAATGGATTATACAGTGTGTAAATAAAAGTCTTTCTGCAGCTTTTATTTTCGAACCTATGAGAGCAGACGAATGCTTCCAGTAACAAAATACTTCAAATAAGAAAAATATGAACGTTATGGCATTTTTAAATTTTAAAAATGAATTTTATAAAATTTACGAAACCCGAATTTTATAAAATTTACGGAACCCAAATTTTTATACAATCTTCCAGTCTGCATAGAGTAAGTAATGAAGTCCGTGGTTCGAGTACCAGCGAGGGCATTGCACATTTTTCATCTCTCTTGCTTTCAAAAATACTTAAGACACTACAAAGCAAATTGAAAAAAATAAAATTTGTACGTAACTAAAAAGAAATATCAGTTGAGAAAAACGTGTCTGATGTTAACGGATTAAAAAACAAGTACTGAGACAGTCGTGAAGATATATATATTTTTTTCAAAAACGAGATCTTATTACAGAATCTTACAGATTTCGTGTTTTAGAAAGCAATGACAAGCATTAATGCTGGCACATAGTCAAACCATAACATTATTTCCATAAATTAAAAATTAAAAATTAAGAAATGAAAATTATTTCTAGTTTCCCTCACCTTTCTGTTTCTTTTTCTTTCCTTTTTTTCTTGTATGATTATCAAATAATGATCCTAAAGTAATAAAACTTCGTGCGAATATTATTAAACGTATTTTTAATATTTTAAAATTTAGAAATTGCTTATATGAAAGTGCTTTTAGCATACCGAATATAACAGAATTATAAATTATGGCATGTGATACATCAGTAAACCACAAAAGAATATCACGAGAGGACAAAAAAGGGGAAAAACTAAATCAGATTATTTTAATTTAATTTTTAATTAATTCAGTAAATGCTAAATAAAGCAAAAGATTCCAAGGTTTTAAATTAAATATCTTGAACAGTTTTTTTCGTACCTATTAAGTAGTAAAATTTAACGTAAGAGAATGAATTTGCCAAATACAAAAATATTACTGGTGTGGGATTAATTAAAATTATCTTTCTTATTACTGATCTCTAAACTAATTCATGTTTAATATTTGTTAAGTACTCATAAGTTTATTTCTCTCTAGTGTCTTGATATGTCAAAATACATCTTTCAATTAATTTCCCTTTCACTCAAAATCTGAAGTCTCTGTACTTTATGAAATGTATGTATCACATGCTTATGTGAGAACACATGTCACATATTTATCAGTTCCCAAGGTTTTCCAAAATATAATGGATTCATCATTACATTTCAACGAAGAAACTTCTCCATTTTTAATGTAATGAATAAAACTGCGATTTAAAAAAAAAAGTTGATATTTTGGATTTATTGACTAAAAAAGAATAAATTTTAGTGTTTTCTTATGTTAGACGGCTTTTTAAGTGAAAAGGGTTTAAAGACAGATCGGAAAGTTTACAGTGAAGTCTTACAACATTTGCATGACCTGCAGTTAACTCTTGATCAATATTTCCCACAATACCACAAAGACAGTTCTTGGATTTGAAATTCTTTCACGACAATAGCTAAGTCAACATATATGGAAATAACTGATTTCGAAAAATTAATCGATTTGACAGCTGATTCCAACATAAAAAAATTTTAGAAATTCCATTAAATGAATTGTGGATCAAAACAGGCTACTCATATTAACTTCATTTTGCAGCAACATATTTCTAAGATGCAGGCTTTTCACTTTAAATAAAATCCGAATGTAGAAAACTAAAACCATTCCCACTTTTTTACATTATTTTGTTTCATTTAATAGTTTTATGAGCCATTTTTTCCGAAATTAAAACTTGAAAAAAGTTTTTTTCATAGGTATGATATGAAAAATTATAACCAATGCTTATTTGGTTTAACTAATATACCTGTATTATCATTTATTAAAACTAAAAACTGAAATTTACTCAATCTTTTTTTAAAATGTTTAGAACTTAAAAAGTGTTCCAGAATGAGAAACAAAATAATGGAAAATATTGATACAGTTTCCGAGAAAAAAATCATAGCATACTGACATGCAACCATAATTTTACGATGAATTAGCTAAAAATGCGAGTGTTTTGCTAACCAAAACTACTTACCAGAAGGCAGTAAGGGAACAGCCAAGATGACTACTGAAAAGGAATCACGGAACTATCGGCTGCTGAATCGTTATGATGTGTTGTTAATGCAAGGCAAAAGTAAATTGATTTATCTAGTTAAAGAAGGCGTTAGTAACTGTACTATTGAGCTGTACACCAAATCTTTAAAAAAATAAAACCCTTTGCACGACTCTTTTTAATACGTTGTCTTAATAGCATTTGTTATTACATATAATGCCTAGGTATTACAATGCGTTGAGAAAGTATACATAATATTAAAATAATTCGGATATTTCATATTTTTCCCAAAACTATTAGACATTCTATATATTGCTTAGACGTAATATAGGATCCTCTTTTGCATAATTTGCCAGCAACATATGAATTTGGGGATATCTTTGTTTAGAATAAAATCAAGTCACTTTTAAGCCAAGTAGTTCTGCTTCAAAAACATTGTTGTTAAGTTTTGAATGAGTTTCTTTTTGTAATATTATTTCCTTATTCGTGGCTTTAGTGAACGTGTATTGTAGACGACAATCTGTTTCTGATTCATATGTGAATGGATTGAGATACTTTTTTAAAGTAACGTAAGAGTTACAAGAAATCTTTTCCTACGGACAGACAGAGGCTAAAGAAAAGTTTATTTCTTGACATATTAAGGCTTTTGATTTAAATAAAGAATTTCATAATGTGTGATCAGTGATGTACCATAAATAATCATGGGCGAACAATGGAAGTGCAGCATCCTTAATTAAAGACTTTGAACAACAGTGGTGGCAACACGTTTTTATTCATTACTATCTGAATTTAAAGCAAGGCAACCTAAGAGAAGTATGAGAATATACGATATATCAGGATCTTGTAGCTGTGTTCTTCTTCCACCAATGACTCGCAGAGTTTGCCCACGAGTTACGTACTTTTCCATTAAGTAAAAGCAAAAGGCCAAAAACGTCCATGTTTTTCTGGGATTCGAACTTTAATCTAAAGGCGGGAATTGACTTAAAACTTACTTTAGAAAACCTAGATTTTAAGTAATAGCATATTTATTGCGTAATAACTGATAACGAATTCCTATGCATTATCTATCTAAACTCTTCTTAGAAAATGGCCAGTTTGGAACATAAAATCCCTGCTAAAAATAGATAAAACTGAAATATACCGGAAGGTCTCACACAACGAGGTCGTGGGAACGACCACGAACCATCTGACAAGCAAGTCAACATAGGACGGCCTTCAAGAAATGTACCACGTCGAGTACAAGAGTAGACGACAGTTGATCCTTCTTGAAAAGTTTCAGGAAAAGATGCCGGGGATCCATCACCATGTGCCCTATCCCCATCAGAAATGAATCCTGGATCCGGGCAGGATTGCCTTTCTATAACACCTGAAAATAAAGTAATATCAACTTGTTATTTTTGAAAACTAATAAAATTTGAGTGCAATATTTAGTTTAAATTCAAACCGAGAATTAAGGGCTATAAGAGCTTATGAGTTTCAGGCATACATAAAAGATTTAATAAGCAACTTTCTCATCTGTGCTGTATTTGACTACTACTGACGTATTCTAAATCTAATTTAAATATTCGTTTATACAATCTAATTTATATTTTTCAATACTCATTTTATGATAATGATATAAAATATATATATATATTTTTTTTTTGCTAGAAACGACTATATTTTATTCATTATAAAAATATATAAAAGAGAATTTGGATTAAAATACAATAACACGCCGAACAAATATTAATTTTAAATATTAAGTCAAACAATAAAAATCAACGTTACATTTTCAAATTTTCACAGGACTAGTTTCGATGGTTTTACCGAACCATCATCCTCAGCTGCAAAAGCGCAAATGAACCTATCGTCATTTCGTTCATGAAAAATCGTTCATTTGCGCTTTTGCAGCTGAGGTTGATGGTTCTGTAAAACCATCGAAACTAGTTCTGTGAAAATTTGAAAATATAACGCTGTTTTTTGTTGTTTGACTTCTAAATCAAGATTTTGGATGTGAAAACAAAAGCGCAAAATTTTTCTTCGTGAAAATTACGGTAAATTCAGAAAAACTGTATACATTTAAAATGAATGTTCATGTTCATGAATTCATGTAGTTTGCATTAAAAAATTTTATATATTCAACCTTTACTTCAGGAACGAAAATAACAGAATTGTAGCAAAACTATTAATATCCTAATTTTCTATAATGATTTTGATTTGTATTATGAATGATTTGGAAATTAATTGCATGGAGTCAATATGAGTGGGAAAACATTATATTTATATCTCCGTGCGGGATCTGGTTCGTTATGACGTAATAGAAACAACTTAGAAATTAAAGGAAACTCCGCATCAATGAAATGCGTAATACGAAAAAAATATAAATGAGTAATAAAGACAAAAACTGCATTCCTTTTCAAAATTTAAATATGCGTAAATTAATGTAAAAAGTGTGAAACTTGCAAACTGGTGTAATACAGGGTGGCAGAGAGCCGAGTGGCATATTTCACATTTGAATATTGCGCTACCGCTATAGTTTGTCATAGTTGGCAACAAGGAGAACCATGGAAGTCGCCATTTGATACAATCAGTTACAAATCGACTATTGGTGGGGTCCTAAGCCCAGACGACTTTCAGAATCTCATTTCTTTGCCCTTAAACTCATTTTCCTAAAATATACACAGGTTTATGAGACGTTAGGACGAGCGCTGCCTAAATCGCGACTGCCAAAAATCTGCCATCCCTACCTCAACCACCGTGGGATAAAAATTAGGTCTTCTTAACTAGCACCTACAGAATTTGCAGTGATAGATACTATAAAGAGGTTATGTTTGATATAATTTTCAAAAAATGTGCTTGCAGTACATCAATAATAAATAGCATATTCAGACGTAGATGGTTTCGCTTTTGCCGTGTATTACCTATGACCATCTAAAATGTCTCAATGGGCTCTGCTTCTTCTAAACAATTAAAGCACTTTATTTGAAAATATTTATTTATTCATTCTATAGCAAGTTTCCCATATTCTTCCAAGTGTCTGGCAATATTGATTAAAAGTGCAGAAATCAACTCATCAAATAAATATATATTATGAAATTGCCTCTAATAGATGAACAACAGTAAGTAATTTTTTTGAGGATAAAATCAGAAGAATTAAGAAAGTGTTTTATGAAGCAGTGCAGGGATGGTTAAAGAATTTGGAGCCGGCTATGTTTAATGAAAGGGGAGGAAAGATTAGGCTACGGCATGCATTTATTTTGTATTCTTCTGTTATGTTAACAAAATATTGATTTTTAATAAATGCTTTTTGAAGAGAGAGGTGAGAACGAGAATATACGATAGCTAATACCGGTTTGCATAATTCACAAATGCGCATCAGTATAGCCACTGAGAGAGGAGTGGGAAAAACTGACCAATGAGCTTCCATTACTCTTATGACGCTGAATCTTTGAAACTGTGCATATGAGCTCATGTTGTTGTTTACATTCTATTTTGCAGATGTTTCTTAACAATAAATGTATGGCATATAAATGCTGCTATCATTTTAGTAGAAAACCTTGCAGTGCTTTCATTTTCCAAATTTATTTAAGCGTCATACATTTTACTTCAGCGAGGCTTATCACGCACTGATAATCGGATTAAAGTTCGTGGCATATTATCGCTCTTTATATCGAGAAAATGATTCAAGCTACGATTAGCCTAGGTTATTATGTATTTACTAACATCTGCGGATAAAGAGAATTCAAGCGTATAATTTTTTTATTGAGCTGGGAATAACTAGAAGTGTTACAATGAATCTAACATTTTATCTCAATGCTTGTATTTCTTTGATTTTGAAAGTGTCAGATTCAAAATATATATTGTGAAAGATGGGACTGAACCTATTGTTAACATTAAAAGTTATATATGAATGAATTAAATATATTCTTTGTGAATAAGATAAATTCGTTCTGTTTGAAGAGTATTTCTTGTACATTTAAGGGTGAAAGTAGTTATTAATGCGAAATTTAAGACACTAATGTGTAGCAATGTAAATTTAAAAAGTTCACTTTGAATAAAACTGTACATTGGTTATTATTATAGAACTGCGACAAAATATGCTAAGACTTCTACTATTTACATTTACATTTATGCTTATATATGATCTAACTTCACACTTAAAATTTTCACAAGAAATCCAGGGTGCTTTAAGTATTTTATACAGGAAATTGCGTGGAAAAATATTTACAACCATTTTTCTTAAAGCATAGCAAAAGTCATGTGAAATGACAGAAATGGGCCATTTTAGAAACCACTCTCTCGGTGGTGATATGGATGTGCACTGACGAAATATTCTGCCGGTTTGGATCTGGACCCTACTGGGTAAGATTACGCTGAAAAATTAATTGTGAAAGGAGACTAGAAAACAACTTAGTATATTTTGCTAAATTAGCGTGATTTAAATTGCTCGAATGCAATTTTGTAACAAAACAGTGTTGTGTCTTCTTTTAATTCGTGTCACATATATAAGCTATACCAAAACATCACGTAAATTAAACGTACGCGAAAGAGAATTATAGCGCTAATTGGGTAACTGCGACTCATGCCTGCTGGAGTGTAAAACCCCACCGTGTTTTCGTGAGAGTCGTTTGGTAAGAATCTTTCTAATGATTAGCCGAGAAAAATAATGAAACGACTTATTTTAAAAATATTCATTTTAAAATTGCAGTAGACCAAGAAAGTTACCTAATTGTTAGCTTAAATATTGTGGAGAACATCTACTGACGAGAAGAAATTGAACTTTTTCAACTATGCATTTTAACTGATAATATCGAAGCTTTTTTAAAATATATAGGTATACAAATTTAATATCTTCATAAAATGATGAAATTCAGGAATCCGATGAAGGTCTAAAATAGAAGAAATATTAAGTAACTGTATAAGTGATCAAATTGTTGTCTAACTCACCAGTTTCGCAGTAAGTTCCTGTCCAGCCATCCGCACAAACACAATACCCATCTTGGTCACAACTGCCACCATTTTCGCATCGACAAGGATTACGGCTGTCAGCAGAAATTTCTGAAAATCAAATGGAGGTTTTTTATACTCATTTTCACGCTTTTCATTTGTTTTAATGCTGAATAAAATTAATATATTTTAATATTATAATACATTGCGCTCGTTGACTTTGAGCATGCTATTTACAACACAACAGGAAATATTTTAGGGTTTTCAGTTTGCCTAATTTTGAGGTAGTTGCATTTTGAGGAGGGCAATACAGGGAAATCTGGCTCGTATTCACGTTACATGTGGTGCGAAAATGCAAAAATCTCGTATAGCTAACCAGTCGAGATAAAAGAGCTACATTGGATTTGTTTGAGTTCAGTGATCTTACCCATTCAGCAAATGGCAGGCCTGAAACTTAATGTTAATTTCAATAGTTCTCACATTCAACCGCTAGAGCAGTTATGTCAGTTTGAAACTTCAGAAATTATGTCTTCCTTTTCCGATAACGCTGTCACATTTTTAGTGGTCCAAAATTAAATCATCGTATAAAGGCCTATAAGAAGCATATACTCATCTGTTCAAAACTGTTATATTTTCAAAAGTGCCCCTTCCTCATCTTTTTAAAAATTAAAGAGAAATTTTACTTTTATAATGGGAATATTATATTTAGACAACTGAGCATGCATAAATAAAAACAAAAGCATTATCGGTGAGCACAAAAGTATTATTTCAATTCTTGAGTCAATAAAATCCATAAAATATAGCGGTTTAATAACTTTATAGCAATCAACATGAGGAACCTAACACTCATGTTTTTTCCAGCAAGGCACGTTAACAAAAACAGAAAATATGCTCTAAATTATGTTCCTGTCTTAAGTAAAATCAAACGAAAGTAAATAAATAAATTTACTTCAAAATTCTTTTAAATTAAATATCCTTACCAAAAGAAGTGGGATAAACCCTTTCATTGCTTGTAGAAGGAAGAAGAAAAGAATACTGATTAAAGGTAACTTCAGATATCCACTTTTACACAAGGAAAACAAAAAGTTGTATTAAATCAATTTTCCAAGAACGAATATTTCAACTACAATTCTATTGGATCTTATTGCTCTCTCTCTCAAAACTTATGCTACTTGAAATATACAAATCTTCTTCCCTAGTAGAGATAAATTATAACATTTTCATCATTTTCATAAACTTATTTGAAAGTGGCCAAAGATGACATTGTTAAATTGCGGCATATTCATATTAATCACCACATACGGAAACATCGCGCTAAGGAACATGAGGCATATTTTAAGAAAAAAAGAAACAAATAAATGCTTTGTTGCCCAACTGTTCGTCAGAAAATCACATTTTTCATTTTCCTACAGCCAAAATTTTCAGAAACCACCTTTCGTTGGCGAATCAGAATTTCTAGAGGCGTTTCACATTCATAAAATATTTTTAGTTTAATGATCCCAATTCCAATCCGTCTTTGGAAATTACTTCTAGTTTTAATTTTCTATCAGCAGATGGCGCCAGTAGCTTGATTTTCTTTCTCTTCTTTTAGCGCCTAAGCGCAGACTTCTCTTTCGTCGTTCTCACTTCTGCAGTTGAAGAAAAAGTTCTATATTTAAACCATCGAAACTAGTCCTGTAAATTTATGAATATTGCGCTCATGCTTGTTTCCTTTCTCCTCCAATAAATGTGGAATATAGAACTTGGGTTATTTTATAAGCTCCATAAATATTTCTTTATTAATTATTATTCAATTTCTTTTATATAAGTAAAATAAATTCAAAATTTAATTGAATATACTATTACTTTGAATATAAAAAAATGTAACACACAAAATATGTATCCCGGAAATTATAGCCTGTATTGATTACGCTACATTTAAAGAGCTACGATTAAAAAAAGTTTAGAAACCGCTGATCTAAACGATAATTGCAATTTACTGATCGACAGAAACAACACATTCTGCAAGTTAATCTGCTGAACTATTATATGCATATGTAGGGGTTGAAATGCGTGCATTTTTATTGCTGAGTGTCGTTCAAATGCTGAATTATTTATTTATTTTTTATTTATTTATTTATTTATTCGTTATTGTCAGCCCTAGTTTACGTTATGAAACTCTAAGCGAATGGATAACTGATAATATCTGTCTTAACTAAAACTCAGCACAGATTTTTAAAAAAGTGCACATAATTATGATAAAACCTACTGTGGGATAGAAAGTAATTAAATTTTACGCAAATTTAAATAAAAGAATAAAGATAGTACTTTTCATTCTTTTGAAATATTTGGCAACGAATTTAATCTTAAATAACTTTCAAAGAAATTATGTACCTGAAATTTTACAGGAAAAGTAGTAGGTTATTAACTAATTTTAAAGAATGAAAAACAGATAATCAAACATATTTATATTTTTTTCTGATTTTGTTTTAAATATTGTATAATTTTTCTGCATTATATAATTAAATACTATATTTGTTTTAAGTTGATATAATACATCAGAAAATATAATATAATATATATATAAAATAGCTTATTAAAGCTAGCGAAAAACAATCTGAAACAAATTGTCAGCAAAGCAATCTCCATCCCGCTTTTTACCTACTAGGAGCTGACGCTTGTTAGCACGAGATCAGCTAGATCAGAGTTCCGTCCATCGATCAGCTCCATTCATGCCATTAGGAATAAAATAAATGGACCTTAAAGACCCCATCAGAGAGAGTTCTCATGTTATAATGCTGTGAAGCTATAAGAAGTTTACTAACTACTTGTAAATTTATTCTTAAATTTCTATTATGACAGTGTTTCTGAACTAAGCAGAGAAATTATCATAACCAGAAAAGGATACTACATCACTTTCATGAAAATAAAAATTCAGTATTGCCTTATCATTGTAAATGAAATTCGTTACCCATGAATTTTCATTAAGAATATAATGTATTTATTTTACGTAAATTATAAGGTTTATAACACATGATACATATACACATGTGTTTAAACCTTATGGTTTATGTACAAGTACATGCATTTTAATCTTTATAACTTACAAGCACATTTATATGCATTTTAATACCTATAATTTACAAACACATTTACATACATTTTTAATCCCTGTAACTTACAAACACCTTTAAATGCATTTTTATCTCCGTAATTTTATTGACCTCTTGGAGGGGAAAGGTGAGTTTCAGTTGTCAGACTCATTTAACGAATAAATATAATTATAAAATATATCATTCTTACAGAAATTTAACTGAAATGCATAATTTTAGCTAGCTGTGATGTGGCAGAAATTTTAAGCTAAACGATTGTACGAAATAAATCGTTGTACGATTCGAAAATAATGAAAAAAAAAATTACAGTGAAGTTTTCCCAAGATGACTACCCTCTGCACCAGGCGATTTTGATCTTACACAAAGCGCACCTTAATTATTACTCACAGTCAACTTACTATGAACCGTAGCTTTACTTATATCAATGAGATTTTTTTAATCTTATTACAAATTTATGCATAGTTATTTGCGAGTATAAAAATCAATTCTTCGATTTCGGGTAGGGCGTAGTATCCCAGGTACCCTGGTGATACACCACTCTACAGAGTCAGAATGCACTATCTTAGATATACCAATGATATTTATTTCTGTTCTCAGAAATATTTGTCATTTTCAAAAATAAATTGTGCATTAGAGACATAGTCGTTATGAACAGTTGTTTTGTTACTTCTGAGCGCATATTTTTTCTCAAGCATATATTGATGTGAACTGCGGGATTTTACAGTGTCAGTTTTATTTGTGAGGGTATTCATGAGTACAAGTTTTTTTTTCGGGGGTTTCTTGCATGTGCTTCATCCTGTACCGCCTGTATGTAAACATGCATAGAAAGACACAGAGATAGATAACTTAATATTATGCTATCCATGAGGTAAATCGCTAAATTGTTAAATGTAAGAAGACTGCAAGATACATATAACAATATCTCTTCAAGTTATGGAATATAGAAAAGCATAACTTGAAGCATTTAATTTTAATATTTTCTTTCGTGAAAATTTTAAAGAGCTTGAAATATAATTCTAATAATTAAACAATGTATAGAAAGTATCTAATTATTATATCTATAATGCATCTCTGTTTGAAGTCACTGAAAACAATTTTGAGGGAGTTACACACAATAAATAGAGAGTTACACATAAGGCCTTTGAAAGCAAATCCTTAGAACAGGAAGGAAAACTAATGTAAAATGTCTTTTCAAACTTTTATTCTATTAAAAAATTTCAAAATTTAAATGACGGCATAGCTGATAAAGTGGATTAGATATGCCCTAATATTCTGGGCTGAAACCACACAATTAACGAATGGTAAGCTGATCCAAAAGAATACCTTTAGGACGAATGCAGTATGGTAACGGAGGTTCCCAGTTCCTTCCAGGGTAACAGAAGTATCTTCTAATTGGCCGTCCATTGCAGATGATATCGCAGCGAGTTCCCGTTATACCAGCAGTACAATTGAAAGAACCGCCGCCAGATAGTTCAAGATCACAATATCCTTCGCCTATTAGAAGATACAAATATTTAATTAAAAAGGAACACCAGCTTCTCTCACTGTTAAACACTGCATTCGAGAACGTTTTCCTGTAATACCAATAGCATTTTTTAAACTTAATAACAAAAAGTTGAAATCACACAACACAGATGACAGTAAGTGTGGTGTGGTAAATAACTGCGTACCAAAGAACAAAAATCTCTGCTACCGGCAAATTTTCTAAGAGAAATTATTTCTTATTTATTCGACGCTGGAGGCACATGTTAAACCCTATATACATCCAGCAAATTCCTCCAAGAATCTAACCAGAAACAAAATGGTTAGCGTCCGGTAGCTTTAAACTGCTCCTGGAGCTGAAAGGGCGAAAGAAGTTAATTAGATATAGAAAAACTCCCAAGCGCTATCTGCCTAAGGAGAGAAATGCCTTTGTAGACTAAACTCTGTAGGAAACTGGTTCGTATTCTCGTTACGCATTGGGAAATCCATGAAAACCAACCATGTAGCAACCCCATTCGACTAGGATCGAACGCAAGTTGAATTCCAAGCATTCAACGGTCTTAACATGTAACCACTTGGCCACGAAGCTGACTAATGACCAGCTGAAAATTGTCAGCAGCTGCATGGTCGGAAAAAAAAGTGTTTTTTTTTTTTTTTTAAAAATGGCTTGGCTCAAATCGTCCACAGACGTTGGCTACTACTAAGCCAGAAGCGGTTTCACTTCGTTATGGAGGCATCCAATAGGTGGGCCACCTTTGCCTCCTATGAGGGAAAGGACAAATACAATCATGCCTTCTCCAAGATTCGAACCCGTGTCCTTCGGTATCACAGTAAGCTCCCCTAACACCTATGGCGTCTGAGCGGCCGGAAACGAAAGTTACTCTAAATAAAATAAAATCCTAAGATAGAAATCCGTAAGCTTTTCACTTCTTACTTTTCCACAGAATGAAAAAGATATGAATTTTTCGAGGACATTTTATTCGAAAAGTTGAGTTAACTATACTAGGCAATTTTTGACAATTCAGCACATTGTCGGCCTTCATTACTACGACGGGATCACAAACTAGTACAATGTTACTACCATGAATTCAGTTTCTTTAAGTGTTCTTGCATGTATTCATGATTTATTAATAATCTAAACTTAATAATTTTTGTGACATTTGCGTCTATTTCAAAATATGTAAATAATAACTCTTAAATCTTTAAGTGTTACTGAATATAAGCATTTAATTCATGTAAATCAGAAAACAGATAAATGGACTCATACGATGGAAAATATTATTGGTTATATTCGAAAGATGTAGACAATGAAATCACCATAATATGATTCGAGGACCATAATATGATTTCGTATATAAGTATTTTCTCCTTCCTTATCGTGTGTCTTCGTGGTGTAACGTGGATAGTACGTCCAAGTAGCATATCGGGAGGTCGGATGTTCGAATACCGATGAGGGCTTTGCACACTTTTAATGCTTCCTGTATCGATAAATCTAATGACCCTACGTATTTCTAGAACATATTTGCTCATGTTTCATGATACCATCTGTAAAAACTGCAGCATGCCATGTTTTTTATCTGTAGGCCACAATTAAATAAATAATAAAATAACATTTTAAAATGACTGTATTTATTACCACCTGAAAATTACGAATTTCTTACTGTGATGACTTATGACTTCCAAAGTCTGCCTGCATACAAAATCATCAACGCAGTTTTAAAAATTTGCTGTGCGTACAGTGAAGCTCGTAACATAATGTACTGATATAGATGAACCTTTCTCGGCAAAACTTATGAAAGTCTGCAATCCTTCATCATCTTCTCTCCTCGTAATTTTCCTGCATTACACGTCGTCTTCATTTTCATCTTCTCTCTACTCCTCCTCATTGAACTTCTTTCTCAATAACTGACAGATCTCTTCATCTGAAAAGGGTATGACGGAAACCTTGTTGTCTACATTCCCCTCTTTTACTCTAATAGTCACTTTCCCTGAACATGTAGCTAAATCCAAGATATCATCAATGAGCGCCGAATTTGTTTTAACACCAAGAGGATCTTTGTCACTTCTACAGTCTTGGTCATAAGGCGCTATTTACGCCAGCAGCAACGTAAAGCCACATTCGTTGCATCTTTCCATTAAACAGAAATGTAGTGTTTTTCAGTGTGAAGTGTTTCTGAAAATTATGAACACTACCCTCAAAGCTCACACATCGACGTATAAAAAGGATCGGTAATTCATTAGATAATTCCACTGTCTATTGGTCGGGGATCGTCTTATAGTGGGTGGCAGAAACATAACATAAATGTTTTCAACATTTTCCGTTAGTTCCTAATACAGAGTGTATCTGAAATGCTTCAACAAATTTAGAGGGATGATAGAACTCATCAAGACGGAAAAAAAAAAAATGCAACTAAGCATGGGGTCTCAAATGACGTTTAAAGGGTGAAAATCGAGAAAATTCTCTGGAGATGGACAAACTGAGACAAGAAAGAAACACTGCAAAAAATTATTTATCGCACAGAATAGGTACAACACAGCTCATGATGTGCAGAGAAAACAGAAATTTTACAACACTTGTTCAAAGTGTCGACCGAGGACATTATCACACAGAGTACGTTGACGGAGGAACGACTGACGGACACGCTCGAAGATTACGGGAGTTTCCTGGAATTTTCTGCTGCAGCGGTCACAATACGCGCTACTACTTCTGGCGTTTCTATTGGCGTCTCAGAAATGAGGGATTTCATCTGTCCCCAGAATCTGTCTTTTCATCTGCCTTTTCTCTGGACATCACGAGTTGTGTTGTACCTATTCTGTGCAAAAAATAATTTTCTGGAGTGTTTCTTGTCTCAGTTTGTCCATCTCCAGACGCATTTTCTCGATTTTCACCCTTTAAACGTCATTTACGACCCTATGTTCCGTTGCATTTTTTTTTTTTTGTTCGTCTTCATGAGTACTATCATTCAAGTTTGTTGAAGCATTTCAGATACACCCTGTATATGCCCTTTTATCCCAGAGGCTTAAATTTCTGATTTAAATTTAGATCTTCTAAAGTATCGTTATTTTGATACTGCCATTTTTTATTCGCCGACTGAGAGACATTTTACTGTATATAATTTAGAGATTCTATTCATAGACTGCAACAGACCAGAAAGAAATATATCATAAGGAAATTGTAGATAGTTTATCAAAAAGGAAATACCAAGGACGAACAGGTTTTTAAGGCCTTTCTTCTCTATTGCATACATTTTCACAAGTGCACATTGATTACCTTAATTCGATTACTTTAATTATATTATAAATAATCGATTATCTTAATTATATTATAAATATTGTTGAATTAAATAAAATTCAGTATTGAGATATCTTAAAATAATTCCATTTGCAAGATATGTTTTTTAATTAATTGAGTTATGTAATTATTGCCTAACCTAACGTGATTAAAACAATACATTGTTTCAGCAAATTTGTTAAAACATCTGTGCTATGCAGCATTTCATTCGATTTTAGTTTCCAAATTACTCACTTTCAC
>KK114437.1:284423-296696 GCA_000611955.2 Stegodyphus mimosarum
AGCACAATATCCTCTCTTTCACCAGTTTCAAAACGATAGCCAGGCAAGCATGCTCCTTGACAAGTTCTGTGAGAAATAACAATTCATTAGTGAACTAGCCATAGGTTACAGAGAACAGCAATATACAACCATTAGATTTGAGCTATATTTATGAAAATTAATGACTTTATATTTAACAAAAATATCTGGACATTAGAATTTGTAAATCATGGAATAGGTCTACCAAAACATGGAATATTCTCAGTTATATGCCGTTTTCATTTTATGACTGCTTTGAACTGTAAGAAACAGAAGACAGAGCCTGGTTATAAGTCTAAATAATGTAATATAAGGAGTCTGTAACCCTATTTCATTGTCATAATTTGATTTCTGTCCCAAATGGGAGTTAGCCGAAAAGGGCTATTAAGAGCCATTCGTTCTGGGCTTTGTTTATCTGAGCTAACTTAGTCAGTCCCGTGAGTAGACTAGCTACACTTACGTACAGTTCAGAGTTTTCAACTCGCTTCGCTATGAGGAAAAACTGGTTTCGGAGCTGAGTCACCTATGTCAGATGTCTGCGTTAGCTCAGATAAACCCATGGAGGTTGTAAGGTTTTAGTTAAACTAACCAAGTTTTATTTTAATTTAAATCTGTCTATCTCCTCTCTGCTTCAACTTCCCGTCAGAAGAAGCGCTAGGTTTCAGCTTTGCGGCTAATTTTGAAGTACAGCCAAGTACTATTTAAGCCAGAGGTAGAAACCTCTTAGTGTGAGAGAGCTTTAGTCTCAGATCACGGCCACTCGGCTCAACGTTCGTCTGACCAGCTAGCAGTTTAAATTTATAAGCCATAGTGCTTACTACGTGATTGCATTGTAAAACAATTTGAAGTGCGTTAGTATTAGTATATCTTGCTACGCACCCTTTTAGGTAGAGGCCAACTTTCGCGATTAGCTCTGCGAAGCAAAGTTTAATTTAAGTTCTATTTTAAGTTTAGTTTTAAATTATTTGATTGTTAAGTTCGACCCAAGTGCGGTCTTTTACTTTCTGTATCTCTCCCGAGTTGGGAAGTTTGTAACTAATAGTGATTCAATAAAAGAGGATTTCAAATCCCTTCACGTGCAGTTACTATCCAGCCCCAGCAGTACATCAGAACAAAGCTCACATTTCATCAGCTCACTGTTCCAGTTCAGGACCTGAGAAGAAACACCCTGGTAAATATTTCACCATGTTCTCCAAAAACACACACAGAATACTCAGTCCTGATAAGGTAAGAAACGTAGGAGGGGCCAAGCCCGCACTGCGAGTGAAGCGCTGCTCCGAGGCTCCGGTCTCCAGATGGGGTGTTTACATTCAGAAGCTCCCTTGACAGTGCTTTGATATAGTATTCGGACACGCGACAGTTCCATACAAATTAAAAAACAGGACACTTCCGCATAAAAAACATTCATTGTGTGCTGGATAATAACAATTTGTATAGTTTAGTGACATTTACTCAAAAATCACATCTTGGTTATTTTTCGATAACTAACAACAGCGATTTTGATTATGAATTTCTTTTATAAAATTCTAAGCTGTTGAACTACAAAAATATAGATTTTAACAAAAATGTTTTCCTTAAAGAAAGAAAAATACCTTACGGTACCTTTATAATTGTATACGTCTTTAGATACCCTTGATAGAGTATTCGTTACTTTTATTTTATATTCCAAACGCTTAGTGAATGCACAGGAATTAAAGATTTGCACATGCCGAAAATGAAAAATATGAAATATGTATGGGTATTTATGCATATGCTTGCAAAAAGCATGTATCTGCCTTTAACAAAATACATAAATATTTATTAAATTATTTATAAGTGTGCCTGGAAGGATTTATTCATTCATAAACTCCTGGAAAGTTACTGTGAAGAAATATAGTTATGAAATGTATCTAAGTAATAAAAAAGAGTTTTAGAATATGTATTGTTGAAATTGAAGGTAGAAAAAAAATCTGATAAGTATAATTAAAAGAATTATTTGTTTACATTTTATAATAACTCAATTATAAGTTTTAAATAATATTTTTAAAAAATCCTTTTTTATTCCCTTACAGAAATACTCAGAGAAAGTTAAGTACATGGAAATGAGCACAAATATAACGTATTTCACTATTCACTAATAAAAGGTTCTTTAATTTGAAATGCATTGAAAAGAGCATTAATTATAAATTGACTTCGATTTTTATTTAAAAGATGTCTCAGAAGCTAAGAAATCATGTTATGTTTGAGAAAGCATTTAGGAAGAAGCTCTATAAATAGAAAAGAAGTAATGCGTGATTTTAATATTAATAATACAATAAATTTTAATCTTAATTGTTATAATCCTTAGCCGAATGAAATCGAATTACTTTCGATTTTGTTTCTAATGCAATTAACAAAAACTTGTGAAAATATATCATTCCAATTAAAGCGTTCTGAGCAAACTGTTCTGTGAAAAGTATAGCATTTAATTCCGTTCAGAATGAAATGTTGCTTAAAAATGCATTCTGTTCACATACTTAGGACTCTGAAATATTGTAGAAAAAGAAAATGTATACACTTATATGTATATTTACGACGCAATTACAAAGTATTTACATCAGATCGTGTCCAAACCCATTGCTTTTAATGGTAAGTCGTTGAATGTTTTGGTCACCCACGAAGGGATCGCCAGTGCTTCAGGGCAGTGTATGGGGGAAAGCCGGTTAGGGCCTCTCTTTCTTACTTCTTACCTCCATGGATAAACCCAAGTGTAAACGCTGAACGATCCTAGTCTCAAAACTGCATTTTGCATCGAATCACTTTAAATGGCTGGATCATTTTTCAAATTCTTGCCACTAAACTACTATCGCCCTGCATTATATTTAAGGAAACTAAACAATGAGGAATCTACATGAATATATATATATATTTCTCACATTGTGAAAAAACAATGGTACCTAAAGTCATCAAATTTTGAATAACACAATCCTCCATCCGAACATGGGACCTGGAAGCCCGAATTTGGAATTTGTTTTACTGTGTTTTTCATATTTTGTCAAACTTTAGCGAATTTTTCATAAAAAAAAAAACTCAACAATTTCAATGCAAGAAGAAGCAACACTGTAGGAAATAAAACATTTTTATCTCAACGCGCGAGACTATCTATCAGAAATTCTAAAGATATGCTGTTTTTAAATATTTTTAGCACAATATGGGGCTAGCCAAAATGCTCGCAAGAAGTGAATGTGTCTGTAAATGAAAAAACACTCATTTGGGCGTTATATAAAATCTCAAGACTTTCAGATTTTTTTACATGGTAGGCTTTTATTTATTTCATTTTATTTTATTTATTACCTATTTAGCTCTAAATAGCATACCTATCAAAATGGCATGTTGAACGTATCACAGAATAAATTTAATGTCACTGGGAAAAATGAGTGCGAAAATTAGTATTTTCAGAGTTTTTAAATAATATCCTATCTGATTACAGTCGTACGAAGATGAAAATAGTCGAAATGGCTTCCAACGAATTTTTTTAAATATAATAATTTTTGCAGCATACGCGGAATAATATATTAAATGTTTGGCACTGCTATTTTTATTTCATACTAGCCGCTGCGCGGCCAGCCTTCGTCTGGCTTTTAAGTGTACCAGAAAAATGCCTAGAGAGAACACCAAACATTAAATTTGAAAACTGCACAGAATTTTACTCTGCAGAACAATATTATCGAAAAAGAAACAAACAACAACGGAAAAAAAATTCAGTTAAAAATGCATTACATATAAAAAGCATACAACGAAATAAGCAGTATTCCTTAATACAAATATTAATTATCCTAATAAATAAATTAACCAACTTCCCTTTGCAAAATCTTAAGAACTCAAATGGTATAAACAGATTAAGAACTTAAACAGATTAAAAAATATCATGCAAAACTTTTTTATAATTTAAATTATATATAATTAAAACATAATATTACAATGAAATAAGCAATATCCCTTGATACAAATGTTAATTATCCTAATAAAGTAATTAAACAATTTACCGTTGCAAAAAGAAACAACTTTTTAATTTCTTAAACTTTTCAGTCTCTTAAAAACAGCAACATAAGAAATACGATGAAAAATTGTTGCCAAACCGAAATTTTTAAAAGAATGAAACTATTCAAAATGATGCAATTTCATCAAAAATCTATCAACAACAATAAGAAAGGAAAATTGTTGCCAAAACTACATTTTAAAATATCTGAGATGTGAGAAGTGTATTCGGAAGCTTCATTTAAAAAATTTTAAAAAAATACAAAATATTATTATTTTTCCAAAATTCTTTTTTTAAAAGGAGTCGAAAGGATTAAAGTTCAACGTGTCCAAAAATCAAAGGAAAATAAACAGCACATTTTTTAAAATAAGTTTTTTTATAAAAAATTCCGCTGAAAAGGTGTTAAGCTCACCTTCCTAAATAAATTCGTATTTAATCGATTTATTGAAATACGAAATTTATTTTAAGTTCGTAAAATAGCTAAGTGTCTACGCTTCACGACGATGTAAAAATGAAAGGTATAGAGTGAAATCTCGCTTTCCTGTAGCCCATTATGTCTCCAAATGACGCGATTTGGTCACAAATCATAAAAAAAAAAAAAAAATTAATTCGAATTTCGAAAAAATCGCTTCGAGGTGCACTGGCTCTTGTGTACCAAATTTCGTGGCCCTGGGTCTATTAGCTGACTCTCAACACGAACGAAAGACACATACACACACACACACACACAGAGAGACTCTTTGTTTTATTATATGTAGAGATTTTGTAAAACTTACAAACTTTTTACTGACAAACTCTGCGATTTGAAAGCGAGCAGTGGCAACAGTTTTCGAAATAAAGCAGATTTTTATCTTCTCTTCAGCGAGTGAGACTGCTGCCACTCCAAAAAAGAGGGCGAAACTTAGCGTTTTCAGAGATATTAATTAGCATCTCGGCTAATTAAAGCGTACGAATGGTCGAAATGGCTTCCGGCGAATTTTTTGGAATCTGGCAGTACCTCTCCTGAAACTCAACTCTCTGTTGTTCCGGAGAGGTTCATGCCACAAAGAAACAGACAGATGCGCAGCAATTTTAGTGGTATAGATAGGTAATATTAAGTAATAGAGCAGTGAAATAATATTTTTTAAAACTTATCAGTGGAAGAAATTTCAAAAAAATATTTTCAAAAGAATCTAACATCATTTAATGGCAATTTTCGAATTTCTATATTTTATTGCCTAAGATTTTTATCACTTCTAGTAAATATTACCGGTCAAACTGGTTAATGCAAATTGTAACAGCTGAGACACGCATTAACCTCCCGTATTTCATTGCATTCAAAACTTTTAGATTACATCACAGAAGTTTTGAATGCATTATTTTGATTATGTAAAGGCTTGTGACATGATTCAGATCTTGGTAGAATGGTAAGGAACGAGTTAGCATATGAACGTGCTTAACATACGCTATTTCAAGGACAGCGAGGAAGTTGAAATTCCTTCGCTAACATCATCATATTGCTTTTCATAGTTTACGAGACATGTAGAGAAGTTAAAAAACTGTTTTAACGTATCGTTAATCATTTTATTTAATATGACTGGTTTAGAGAAATAACATTACTCGTGCATTATTTTACTTAGATTTCTTTTCTTCATTTTCATAACACAATTAATCTTTAAGCCTTGTTGTCTTGACTTTAAGCTTTATTATCTTGAATCTCGAAACAACTGTTATTGATATTTGCGTTATTCGTGTAGATATTTTAGAAGGGAGAGGATTTGTTTTACGATTTTTGGGAATCTTTTACGATTCAGATACATATTTGGGAAAACTTTGAATTCATCAATCGCTATTTTCCAGCAATGCTAGCTGTTATTACAGCATTGTTTTCGTATTTATTCCTTGTGGTTTTAAGACGTGAAAAGAAATCACAGTTTTCTCAATTAACAAACCGTTTCACTAGCAAAATAACAATAAATGGAAATTCCAAACATCTCAGAAGAAGGATAGAATTTCATGTATCTCATAAAAAAACGGAAATAATTCTTTTTTATAATAAAACAAATGCAGCCGTTGATCCTGTGGTCATCAGACGAAAAAGAAGAGCGGCAATCATTGTAGCAGATTTAACGCTACCCAGAGTGCGCCACGAAGAGCCCTGATATCGCGCTTATAAATATCGTTGCTTTTTCCCAGGACCATCTGTACAGTAGTCAGTGTCACTACCCGCTATAAGGACTGGGCGGCTACTCCTCTTTTATGAATCTCATAAACTAACGAAATTACGGATGGAAGTTCCTGCACCTTAAAAAGAAATTTCATGCACGCCCATTCATTTATGTTTCCTCTCTTGATAAATATTTAAAATCGATCATTCATTTTTTTTTTAATTTTAAAAATTAATCTATAAGATTTCACTCAAAAAGTAAGCTTTAATTTCCTTTAATTTCATGCATTTCATTATTGTTATCGTCTTGTCCATGTATTTCATGGAAGAATGATTGCCAGAACCTCAAGGATGTTGGACTTCTACCCCAGTTTTGCGAGAGCACCCCTGGGTGGCTGCCCAACCCTCTCTCCTACCTCCAACCACACAAAAGGACTTTCGGCTCGTAATATATTTAAAGTGTCCCCATGTCGCAAAGACACTATGCATTTACAAACATCCATGCATTCTCCGGGATTCGAATCCGGGCCTTTGCCTACCTCAGTAGGCTCCCCTAACCACTATTCCGTCTGGGCGGCTATGCATGTTTTAATTATATTGGTATTACTTTATCTGTGACCAATAGCCAGTTTTCAACAGTATATATAATATATATATTCAGCAGTCTGGATAATACAAGAAAAACCCTCTCAAGTATATGTGACTGGGCCGCCTAGACGCTATAGTGGTTAGGAGAGTCTGATTGCGATACCGAAGGGCCCGGGTTTGAATCCCAAAGAAGACATGGATGAAAATTGTCTGTCCCTTCACGAGAGGTAGCGGTGGCCGCCTATTAGGTGCCTATAACCAGCACTTCTGGCCTTAGTAGTGGCCAGTGCCGTTATAGACAAGTGCCCGCCATTGAAAAAAAATATATATATATGTATATCTGACCGGAGGTCCTCGCTATAGTAACAGTTCTTAAGTATTTCAGGCATAACATTGGTTTAGGTTTATGTAAGTGCGACAAAGCCTCGAGGGCTACCTGCTTAAAGGGAGGGATGGCTTCGTGGGAAACCTTATACAGTAAACTGGCTCGTATACACGTTGCACATGGGAAAAACCACGAAAACGTTCATGCAGCCAGCCGTTCTCGAGATTCGAACCTCCAACCGCCGCAACAGAGGTGAATCGGACGAATGTCTAATTGTTATTTTGTTTTGGAAGAATTGCTGATCGTGGGAACTAATGAGCATTTCATTTTACTTGAAGCAAAAAGGAAATATCGCTAATTGGTCATTTAAATTCATTTTTGCAAGACGCCCCCCAAAAAAACGTATCAAAGCTCGTTTTACAGAAATACATAGAAGTAGACATACTATCAGGAAATGTTCTTGTGGTAGACAATTGTTCATACTTTTATAATTTGCCCAAGTAATAAGTTATTATAATAAAAATCAAATTAGCAATTTAACTTTTTCTTCTTATTTAAATAGAGAAATTTTAGGCGCATAAATTATAGGAATAAAATATTCAAATATATAAGCAATTTTACCGAATGTTTCCTTCTTGGTTACATCTTATTGACCCTAATTTTGGACTTCCTAACTCTGGACATGAATATCCTAAAAGAATAGAAAGACATAGTTTATTGTAACTGATAGAAGTCTTAAAAGTATTCCAAAAGTACTTATACATTTTCCTTTTTAATGCGTCAAAAACAAGGCACCTTTGTTGTTTGATCTTTGTAGGTACTTAATTCACTACGTAGTACAGATTAATCGCGTTAATCAAATAAGTACACAAAGGACACATCATAAAATAAAAACTGAACTTATGCATTACTTTAAGTAGTTTTCTTTAACATTCAAGTGATATGTCACTTGAGCAATATATGCAAGAAAATCAGTTAAGAGAGATTTAAAATCTGGTATCATATTTAATGATGTATGCTTCTGCAAGCACTGTTAACGCGTAATAATTTTCAGCCATTTTGTTTCAGCATAAGGAAGTAATTTTCCAAATATGAGAACTTTCCTAAATGTATGTTGATGGCATAATTTTTTATTACATACAGCTTAAGGAACACACATACAGCTTGTGCATTATTTTAAAATATAAATTATACTGTAGTGATATTAATTTTTAACAAATTTATTTTGTTTTTTACTATCTTGTAGAGGGATTTAGAATTCTTTTGAAGCTAGGAAATATCAAGAATCCGCGATGCCTTCGCTGAGATTCGTAACCTGGATCTTCCGATTACTAGCCAGATGTGCTTTCCAGTCTCACCAGGAAGACGAGCACGGAGGAGAGAGAAAATTCTTTATAATCTAAAGGGGATTTTTTTTTGAATACATTAAATGATATTTGAATCAAGTCTTCTAAGAATCAAGTATTGCCATGGACGGTGCATTTTATGTTTTAAAGATTTTTGTTTGATAATTACTTTGTTTTTATTATATACTGCAAGATATTTTAAACGAAATGAAACTTACGTAATTGTATAAATATAAATCCATAAGATGAATATGAACATAACTGACGGATTTATCATGGAATGCTTGGATATAAATGATTAAATTATTGTCAATTCTCAACGAAATGGAATGTTGTTCGTTATATGAATTAAACTGAATGAAATGCTGATGTTTTTGGGAGGTAAGATATTAACCCAATGATAAATTATAATAGAAATGATATCCATGCGATATTAAGTCTTATCTGCTTATTAATTTTGACATCATTTTTCAATATTCCGCTCTCCGTTTTTACCAGTGCAATAGCAAGTTTCTGGCTTTTTAACTTTAAAAAATAAAATAATGCTCGCAATTCATGTGCATTTTTTAATTTTATTTTTTGATTTAGTAATTAAGTTGCGTTTACAAATTTTGTGAAGACTTTCTAAACTAAATTGTAAGCAAAATCATTTCATAAAGAATAAAGCAGCCTTGAAAGCTTAATTTTTATTCAGTTCTCTTTCAGTTCTTATAAGAAAACAATAGACCACAATTTTCCTTAAAATGTGGATCCCCAATCCTCATATCATCACCTATAGCCGTCAGCACTATTACGCTTACGTAAATTCCTCGGTATTGCCGATGTAGACGATTGGCATGCAAGGGCAAGAGAAATTTTAATTACGAAACAAAAATTGCAATAACCCTTGCATAATTTAAATATTATTTATTAAATTCTAACTCAGGAATTCTTAACTAGGCAGAATTCTCCTTAGGCAAATTTCGCTATGGGGGATCAACCGCTAGAGAGAGATCTTCCAATCCTTGTTTAAGTAAAATATTATTTATTAAATTCTAACAAGGAGATTCTTAACCAGGCGGAATCCCCTTAGGAAGAATTTCATAGTTTCAGAAGGGGCAAGCAATCAGCCTTTTGAGCTGGTTAAGCACTTGGATTTAATTTATGAATAAAAAAACTTTTATTCAAGTTTTGGTATTTACCAATACTTTCGAAAGTGTTTGTTGTTTAATTTATAAAACACTCTAGAAAATCATCCAAATCTGAATTTTTTATGTTTGGAAAAGGACGGGTGAATGTGATAAGGATGCATGGGGAAAAAGCTTTTAAAAGATATGAAATACATTGGTATAACTTCTTAAGAATAGAAAGAAGCTAGCAAGAAGTATCCCCATTGAAAGTATCAAGTGGCAAGGATAGAAAATACATTACGTTTTTTAAAAAAAATTGATGTTTTTGATATATTCGAATAGAAGTTGTAGATTGCTGATTAAAACTTCATATTCAACGCAGAAAAGATGCGCAACTAATTCTGATAACGTTTTCTTATACTTTTATTACTCAAGAAATCTTTATTAAGTTTTAAAATAAATAATTTGAAAGACCGCTACTCTGTTTATTCATCCATCTCGGATCCTCTTACGTTATAGCGGAGGAGAGAATTATGGAAACACAAAATCTAACAGTTTGTATCGTCCAAGCAGGACAAAGATTTCAGCTAATAGAATATTCCTCGCATTTTAATAAGCTGTGGAAACATGCATGCAATACTCACAAATAGATGCCAATTAATATTTCCCTGGGCCTAGTTACAAATTAAAAAAAGAAGAATAGAAATCTGAAAAGTTTCATATTTTAAATTACGTCCAAAGGGGCGTTTTTAAACATTTTGTATGTTACTTTCATTTATTGAATATCATATTCTTCGCATTTAACCCATAAAATTCAGTTAAAGAACAATATCGCAAAATAATTTTAAACTGAGCATATCTACTTTAGAAATTCCTACACACAGTCTCATTCGCTGCAGATAAAAATGTTTTTTTTCCGTACAACGTTGCCGTTGCCCGCTTTGGAATCCTTGAGTTTGTTAATCAAAAATTCGTTAAAGTTTTACAAAATATGAAAAGGCTTTGAAATCCTTGAGTTTGTTCATCAAAAATTCGTTCAAGTTTTACAAAACATGAAATTGTTAATAAAACAAATTCCAAATTCCAAATTTGGGCTTACAGATGCCCATATTCGCAGCAGGATGACGGCATTCAAAATTCGATGGCTTTAGGCTTTAGGTTTTATCACAATGCGAGAAACATACATACATTTATGCACATTCTTCAATATTTAATTTCTTTAAATATAATACAGGGCTGCAATATTTTGTGGCAACAGTTTGAAAAGTGATTAAGACTTTTAATGTTTCCGACGCAAAATCGCAAAACGAAAACAATAGTCCTTCAGGGACAAAGCCCCTTTGGACTAAAATGGGAGTTTCTTAAAAGCCACTGACCTACCAAAAATTCTCCGATGGAACTGTGTTTTGAGGACTACTGCACTAACATATTTGTAGCTTTAACCTTAATTTTTTCATCTTCTTTTGCATAAAATGATGTGAATGCTGGTACGGATAACTTTAATATCCGTTAGGTAATAAGGACACCTTAATGGAATGCACTGGTCTAAATATAAGAAGACCTTGCATAAGAAGTACCTTGCTTTTTATTTCCATATAAGGAAGTATTGTAATTACTAAATATCGGATATCACCTTTAAACAGAAATATCCATTTGGATTGGTCCCGGATCCATTTGGACAATGTTTTGAGTGATATATATATATACGTAATGACAGAATAAATGACTCTTGTTTCCAAAACGGATTGTAAAATGGGTTTAAAATGGATTCAGAAGGGATTATTTTCGTGACGTCTGAATACAATAATTTCCATGTACACGGGTTTTAAAGTACGACATCATCTTAGATGAGTAAGCATAGCAGCAAAGCGTCTGGACAGGAGAAAAGCTTAAGCGAAAGTGACTCAGTAATTTAAAGGAAGAAGGAAGGGAGTCAAAAAGTTTGAGTTAAAAAAAAGTTTTGGTTTACAGTTATTTTGTTTGGATAAAAGGTATCCGCATTAAGTGTTACGTAACATGGAAAGATCTCGAAGTTAGGAGAAGATATGAATTTATGGGGATAACACCAAAAATAATTAATTTTGAGGTTGTGAGTTAATTCATAGAGCAGCCATCGTAATTTATTATATCTTACATATTCCAAATTAAAATAGAAAGCCCTCGAATTTGGAAGGACAAATGATTTAGGGGAAAAACACCAAATTTTGAATAGTTAATTTTGAGGTTGTCAATTATTTCATAGAGCAGTCATCGTATTTTGTTATACCTTATATGTAATATCGTGGGTTTTTTACTACCTTACAATATTAACTGGTGAAGCCGTGAATAAATTCAAAATACTCCCATCTGATAAAGATCGGATAAAAATTTAAACGATATATAAGAAAAATCGTGATCGTATAGAGTTTAATAAACTTTTTGCGTTGTGTATTAAACAGTCGCGACCAAGCTTGTAAAGGATCGGATAAAGGATAAAACGATATATGGGAAAAACAGACATAAAGAAAACATAAAAATAGGTTCCTGATTAAATACAAGTTTATTCAGACTCCTCAAGATTTAATTAAATTTGTAGATTTAATTAATACTGGCCAATTACTTATTTCAGTTACACAAACTGAATTACTCAATTTATTTATATCATCTTCACATTTAAATTAAGGATTTTCTATTTTATTTTCAATTTGTAAGGTTTCTCCTTCAATCTCTTGACCTTTTTCGTGAGCATAAACTGTGAAACCTTA
>KK114438.1:2697-18632 GCA_000611955.2 Stegodyphus mimosarum
TTTCCCTACTCCCACAAGCGCGAACAATTCCTATCCACAGCAGCCAAAGAGACACAGGAGCCATAGGGAGAAGACGCCTCTACAGGGGCTCGCGCAGATTCTGCTACTGCCACCAGTATGTGGTGAGTTCAGTGAGCACGCTTTAGAATGGCTTCATAAGATGGCGCGTGAGTGAGGTGAGTAACATTCTTCTAAATGTGGCATCGTTACTGGAAAACACTTCATTGGCATTTGAGAACGAAATGGCAAACATGCACGAGATGGTTTCGCTCATTTCCATGTATCGCCATGAATGAAAACACTTTTGTCACGGTAGCGAGTTTGAGAGCTGTTATCGCCATCAAATTAGAACCATTAATGCGTAGAAACATTTGGTGAAGGTTTTATGACTATCACGGGGATTGGTGAAACATAAGCATTTATTCCGTTTCCTTCACTCTAAACGTTTGTCGTAGACGCCTAAAACATTTTAATTACGTTACGACAGTTGCATACACATGAAGTTAAATTCATCTTTTGTAATTTTTTTTCACTTTCATTGCTTATTTGCGTTGTTATTTTTCATTTAATTTCGAACATATCTACGTTCATGATTGGGAAAGAAAAATTTGTCTTATTTAGTAAATTAAGCTTTTTTTTTTTTTTTTGAAAGAAGCTAATTTCTAAAATTTCTTAATTTGGCGTTAGTTCTGAATTCATGAGAAAAGTATGCATATTCTCTTTGTTTGCAATTAAAAATGAATGAACTGTTTTCAGTCTTTGAGTATGTTAGTCCATTGTGGCTTTTAATGATTTATAAAAGTGCGTTTCTTTAAAATGCAACTACAGTCCAAGTTGGAACATAAAATAAAACCTTAAAAAATTCAGAAATAAGGGCTCTGTATATTTTCCTTTAAACATAGATTTATTTCACTTCTGCGTTTCCTATGCGTAATTTATTGACGCTCAGACGGCCATGGCGTTAAATATCTTTTCAAGAAGAAAGAAAAGAAACTGCCATATCTCGGAAAAAATTATGAAAATTATCGTGTAGTTTGTGTTGTTTAAAATATTTTTTAGATTTATTTCTTATTTACTATTACGCTTGAATGTTTCTGTTTATTTGTATATATGCTCTTGTTCTGTTAAAAAGTTACACTGAAATGTTATAATGATGATAATACTGTGCTGTGCAGTAATAAGCAACTTAAATTATATGTACGGTTCCAAATTACTTTAAACGCTAACTGATAGAACCGTAAAAAACAGTCTCATGAGTATCTATTGCCCAATCGTTTAAAATACAGTGAAACAAAACCGGAAGAAGTTTTAATCTAAACGTTTTTATTTACTCGACAGCCTAGCGGTTACATTAAGCTGAGCAATAACAGAAAAACAAATCCTTGCAGCTTGCGGGAAATTCAAAACAAATGCTCACCTAAGCCTAAAATATTATATAGCATTCCTACTAAGCTTTAGCTCGGCCTTTAGTCTTTCACAAAGCAATGGCGACTATCAAAGCTAAAGCCTATTTAAGTAATTCCGTGGCATGGATAAGTAACAGAGTAACAATAAGCGACAGCCGCCAAAGCCGCGAATGTATGCTTATATACATTAACTAATTTGCATCCTGATGGAAGTCGATAAATGTACAGATAAATATAGCAAGATAAATTGTTAATTCGCAAGATAAATCCTTACAGATACAAGATAAAATTTACAGCGAACGAATATAAATTGGATTCTGGCTGTAATTTTGTTAGAATTTTTAACAGCCTTGTTTTTACTATATGACTGGGAAATACTGTAATTTCGACTGAAAATGTTAACAGCAGTTGCAACTAATTTATATTTATGTATGCTCATTTTCAAGTCACATTTCTTCATTGGTTTATTATAATTCATCTGAAACTGGCATAATCACTGTTAAGAGATAATTAATATCAGAGTTTAGATTTTATAGCTTGGACTCATGTGCAACAGAGAGAGTAATTTCCGGAACTTGCACATGTAAAACTATCAAAAAGGGGGGAATGATCGTACCCTTTTTTGCATCCAGTGGCATTAGCAAATGTAACTTCATAATATTCTATACTTCTAAGGGTCCACCAGCGGCCCAGCGGTAAAGTCGCTGAACACCGGTAGTTCGAATCCTGCGAACATTCTAGGGCTCTAGTGTAGAATTGGGTGCCCCTTGTTTTTTGGCGAAAAATTTTGTTCAGTTTTGGCGATGAAACTCCATTTCTGGTTACCATGAGAGTTTTAACATGGTTTTAGCTTCTTGATTTGTTTAATTTAAAATAAATCGGTGTGCACATAGACAAAGTCAAAATGTGCAATGACTAAGTTTGTGCAATTCTCTGATTTTTTTTAAGTGAAAACAGGTCGATGTGTACATGGACACGGAGTTTGTGAAATTCTTTGACTTCTTGTTTTGGTTTTGTGTAGCGGCCATCTTGAAATTGTGTCTTATTGGCGCCGATCTTGGCGTCAAAACGGAATCGCCAAAAAACAAGGGGCACCCAATTGTAAACGTTTACCCATTCTAGCTGCATAGACGTTCTCGTGGTTTTCTCCATGTGTAACGTATACACGAGCCAGTTTCCCTCAGAAAGTCTTCCACGAAGGCATCCCTCCCCTTAGACAGATAGCCCGTAATCGCATCTATATTTCTAAAAGTTATGAAATTGTAAAACACTTTGAGACACAGAAAATTATTCTATTGCTTAGATAAAATTTATTTGCAAAATATTTTTCGATTTGAGTAATTGACTTTCTAAGTTATTTTAAAGTTACAATTTTTTTTCCCGAAATGCTTTTGCTTTTTCAGTTATTTAGTTTAGCATTCTTTTTCGAATAATGGGAAGAAACTAAGTCATTCTACTGACATCATCATATATTTAATTATTATATATAACTAGATTGCTTACTGAAGAATAAATTTTTTATCAAGCATTCTTCATGAAAATGAAAAACTTTCATGATGTAATAAAGGAATAAAACAGTACATTAAATTTGTTGTTGTAGCATTCGAAATTAATTACATTTTTTGCTGCGACGTAATAATAAGTGCTTGGTTATAAAACATTGAATAGCTCGTGTGTTCTAGTAAATACTTTGTTCTAATTTCACATTGGTTTGCTTTTGGACTGTCGTTGTTATGCTACGCTCTTGAGCTGAAATATATTTTATTTCTTCGAGACAGTTCTAATATTTTCCTTCTTAACGAAAGAATAAATCACAGAAATTTTACGCATCGAGATTGTTAAGTATAACGTTAACGAAGATCTTTTATTGGCAACAATAACTTTATAATTGTTATATTCATATATAAGGTTTACGGAAAGCAATTATCTGATGTGCAAATAATAAAATATGTGCGAAGTAATAAAAGCCATGGTTCCAAAAACAAAATCTCTCTTAATCGTTTCGAATTTAAAAGTGTGAAAATTTTATGAACTAATTTACTTTTAAGCAGTTTAATTTATTTCACTAATGAGCAAGCAATTTAATATTCCTAATAAGACAGATCAAAGGTCTTATTCTACAGAGGCTGTTCGTATATTTTTTAGACGATTTTGGTAAGTGGTCATAAAAAATCGTTTGCTGCAAAAGAAGTAATTGCAATTGTACTATGTTTTAAAAGTCAAAATTATCGTCTGTGGCTTGAAAGTTTTGTTTTTATTCAAAATGGCGAATTTAACAAAGCAGTGGTTCGAAGGCTACATTGACGCTCTTTCCGAAGAGAAATATGCATACTATGTTATCCAAAAACGATGTGAAAGTCGTGGTTATGTGATATCTAAAGCGTCGATAGGTAATATCATCCACAAGAAAGGAAAAAAAAACGTCAAATTGGAGCCTCGAGTGGGACAAAAACTCCAAACAAGTATCCGAGGAAAAAACGGACATCTTCAACTATTGCGAAAGTACGTTGTTTAATGTTAAAAGAAAATCCCCCTAGTCAAAGGACAGTTGCAAAATCATTAAAATGCTCGGTGTCCACTGTAAACAAAATGATAAACGTCGATTTAAATCTTAAGAAAGCGAAAAAACGCAATGTGCATCGTCTTCTTCCAAAGCATATCGCTCGACGCAGGACACGCTGCAGAATTCTATATGAGAAACACTTATCCGAAGTAAAATGGAAAAGAATCGTCACAATAGATGAAGCATGCGTGTATTTAAATGATTGTAACAAAAAAAGAGCCATTTATTATCATAAAAGGGGAGAAACAAATTTAAGTACATGGTTCAAAGAATCGAAAGAAAGTTTTTCTAAGCGATTCATGATTGTTCCTGGTTTTTCTTATAATGACAAGGTAAAAATAAAGACAGCGCCAAAAATGTCAAGATTAACTCCAAATACTATCAGAAACATATTTTATCGCCAATTTTTCTGAATGAGTCGCCAATTTTTCTTAATGAAATACCATCGCTTTACCCACAGTGCCATCCATCCGTGAGACTCCACCGGGACAAAGCTAGCAGTCACACATCAAAATCCACTGTAAATTTCCTAAAAGAATTGGAACAAAAAACTGGTATCGAGGCCATACCTTTCACTGATATCCCTACTCAATCTCGCGATGTATGACCTATGGATTTTGGTGCTTTCGGACTTTTAAAAACTGCATTACCCAAACGTTGTCCCCCCTAACAGGACTCTGGAAAGCTGTTCGGGAGGAATGGGATAGAATACCTCTTCTGCCACTTCGAAAGGCATTATTATCCTGGAAATTGCGGTGTCGAAAGATAGTTCAGAATAAGGGATGTCAAATAGAACATTTAAAACACAAGAATTTTATGTAATTTAGTTTTGTGAATACAATATACATCGTCTAAAAAATGTGCGAACAGCCTCTGTATGAAAACTGTGAAGTTTTTCCTGTTTTACCCGAAAACAACTTTCTGTTCAACAGAAGTGAAAACAGCAACAGTGTTCGGGGTTAACGAGACGAGCGGAGAAAGAAAAGAATAAAATTATACTAGAAAAGTTAACATCTACACAAATTTTCATATGCAAGGTATCATCCTCAAATCCGTCCATCCACATAGTAATAAAGAAAAATAAATCAGAAATAAGATTATCTGAACAATGAAACAAAAGATGAAAATAACCAATCAAAGGTTACTCGAAGCGCAAATCAAAGGGTTAAAAAGAGAATCTAAAGACAAAATTAAAAAAGCCCAAAAAAAGAAATCTATACGATTAAAATCTTTTTTCGTCTGTCTGTTTGTTTGTGACATTATCGCCTCCCAAACGGCGATGAGTTGAGCTTCGAGAGAAGTACCCTCGGATTCCAAAAATTAGTGAGAAGCCATTTAGACCATTCTCATATAAGTATGCTTTATATCGAAAAGTGTTGCCAGTACTCGCTTTCAAACCCTTAACTTTTTTTTTTTAATTTTCTAACTTTTTCAAAATATGAATGCCAAACATTAAATATATTATTTCAGATTCCAAAAATTCGTGGGAAGCCATTTTGAACATTTTCATCTTCGTATGTCTTTAACCAACTTAGATATTAATTAAAAATTAAAAACGCTAATTTGTGCGCTCATTTTTCCGAGTGGCAACACTCTTGCACACTGGAGACAAAAATCTGCTTTGTTTCGAAAAGTGTTGCCACTGTTCGCTTTCAAATCGTAGAGTTTGTTAATAAAAAATTTGTAAGTTTTACAAAATCTGAAATAAAAATAGCATTGCCAAACTTTAAGCATATTACTATTATTGTTATTATTAAGGTCATATTCTTACGTTGAAGAAAGCACGCGATTCTATGCGACGTCATTAGAAACTTAGAAAATTTTTCATTGATGTCAGCATTTCAAATAAATAGCTGTTGTTGGAAATTTTTTTGTTTCAGGTTAGTATAACAGAAACGATATATTAATGCCACCTTAATTCTTTTATCGATACTGAGAAAATGTTGTTATATTACATTATTATTTAAATTATGACGTCATACGTATTAACAAGAAATGTCAAAAGATTTTGTTTCTTAGTTTGATTATGAAAAATTATTTATAAATGGGTTGTTGCTCGGAAAGAATGAACTGATTTCTTTCATATTGAAATGTTTGTATACATTTGTTTTTTAGGGATACACAGAACTTATAAATTTTGCTTTGGCTACAGCCCGCTAGTTTGTACCCTTAAATAATGAAGAATCTGTGTGTATGTATGCATGCTTGTATGTTCCTCACATTGCGCGTAAAACAGCAGCACGTAGAGCCAGCAAATTGTGAACTCACATAGTCGCACCCCATTATGTGCACCCTAGAAATCCGAATTTTGATTTTCGAATTTCTTTTTTCTATTTATTTCGCATTTTGGTCAAATTCAAAGAACTTTTGATTACAAACTCGACGATTTAAGTACTTTGTGCTGTCGCTCTGCAAAGAGTGAGATATTTATGTTTAAAATTTAATCAGAATCTTTTCGAAAAACAGTGGCAAACTAGTTTGTGAACTTACCCAGGCCTCCACCCGAACACGTGTACCTAGAAGTCCGAATTTTAAATTTATAATTTATTAGTTCAAAGGGGTTTTGTCCCTGAAGGACTATTGTTTTCGTTTTGCGATTTTGCGTCGGAAACATTAAAAATCTGTATCACTTTTCAAACTGTTGCCACAAAATATTGCAGCCCTGTATTAAATTTAAAGAAATTAAATAATGAAGAATGGGCATAAATGTATTTATGTTTCTCGCATTGTGATAAAGCGACGGTACCTAAAGCCATCGAATTTTGAATGCTGTCACCCTGCCGCGAATATAGGCATCCGGAAGCCCAAATTTGAAATTTGGAATTTGTTTTATGAACGATTTCATATTTTGTAAAACTTTGACGAATTTTTGACGAACAAACTCGAGGTTTTCGAAGCGGGCCATGGCAACGTCGTACAGGAAAAAAACATTTTTATCTGCAGCGCGTGAGACTGTGTGTAGGAAATTCTAAAGATAGGCTCAGTTTAAAATTATTTTGCGATATTGTTCTTTAACTGAATTTTATGGTTTAAACGCGAAGAACATGATATTCAATAAATAAGAGTAACGTACAAAATGTTTAAAAAACGCCCCTTTGGACGTAATTTAAAATCTGAAACCTTTCAGATTTATTTTTATTATTATTATTATTATTTATTTATTTATTTCATCACTAGTGAGAATTTAAGCAACTTTTCTTTCAAAACTCAGCGACATAAAAGCTTTTTATTGCTACTGGAGAAAATGCATTTGCGTTTCAAGTTTAGCGTCAGCTATATAAAAGATGCGTGTCATTACTTGGTTAAACACAAAAAATTCGTCTTCCGAATTTAATCGAAAGAAATGTGTTGCCAGTACTCGCCTTAAAATATTTTTTACCTTCCACGCGGCACTGCATTGTCGTTCGGCAAAGTTCGGTTGTATTTCGGTTCGGCAAAGTTCGATTGTATTTTATTTTTCTTTCAAGTTTAATTTGTTATTAATTTACAAACTAAACGATTTAAATCAATAAACGACAATTCATTTCAGTTATTAATTAACAATCCGACCCATGAAATAACATTAACTGGAATCATTAAAGTCGTTATTCATATTTTTATCTTTTGTAATAACTATGTTACGTGGTTAGCCTCTCAAGCCACTAGTTACCAAAAAAAATGAAATCTTAGCAGTTTAAAGAAAAATGAAATCCTAAATGTTAAAACAAAAGTATTGATAGTGAAGCGTTTAACTTATAACTTTGTTCGTTGTTTTCGTTGATCTTTTTGCTTCTTCGGTTTTGTTTCCATGACTTTTGTGACATAAGTAACTGAATTCTTCAAAAATCAATGACATTATTGATACGGTATTGACAATATTACTATCCAATAATTAAAAAATTTTCAAATCGCGGGAATACGCTTCAACGAAAAGGCCTCTAAAGCTGAAAATAAATTTCCATTCTACTTAAACAAGAGAAACCGATATTTTCGTATTGGCTAACGTCAGCTGCGGGAAGCTTCTTCAGTGCAAATATGACGGATTATCGAGGGAAACTTTGTAAGCATTTTGGTTTCGATTACTTAAAATTTTGTACTTGATATTCGTCCTTTGTTTATCACAACAGAAAGAAATATACTAGTATAATAATAATTTCTAGATTTCTAGAATACCAAATAGAATAATTATAATGAAATTCTGTTAATTTTCTTTGAATTTCAGAATAAAAACTGGCAGCTTAATCATTTGCGAAGAGTCATTTGAACTAGAGAGAATAAATAGCGTAATAACTCCTTGTTTTCTTATCATTCATCAGATAAAAAACCCTAAACGAACATTTAATGAGCCATTTAACAATAAAAGCTTTTATCGCAAGGATGTTGGCAGAGGACTTAATCCGTTTACGTAGCAGAAAGTCTATCTTCCCATAAACAGCTTTTTTGAGAGAAATTAACACTTCGGTTAGTTGCGAGAAGATTAGGTGAGCTGCATATAACACCCATTCGGCTGTCTCTCAGTAATCATGCGGTTTCACAGCTACTTGCTAGGTTCTCAAGCACCACTTCGATTGCGACTCTGGTACTTTTAGATTTTCTTTGCGAATTGGCTCAGGAAATCAGCGCGAAAATTATGTGCGGTACTACATTCATGTCCATAAATTAAGGATAATGCAAAATCAGGCAAAGGAAGAGTGAGAAGCAAAACAAATTTCACTTATTTGTAAAGCAAAAAGTAAAGAGCAAAAAAAGACGCTAGATGTTTGATATTATTAAAACAATTAGCGATTTTTTCTCCCTGGAGCAAATTACAAAAAAACTTATTTACAAAAAAAAACAATATTACATGGTCGCTATGATTGTTAATACATTGTATGTTTCCCACACGATGCAATACAGTCCGTACAACGCCTAGGCATGCTGAGTATCAAATGATCGATCTGATCTTGGGGGATATTACACCACTCAAAGAGCAATGTTCTCCCAAGTTCCGGTAGGCATGTAGGAGGAGGTTGAAGGCTGCAACTCGTCTGCCAAGCATGTCCCGCACGTTCTCTACTGGATTCCAGTCAGGTGAGAATGCTGGCCAGTGCATACGAGTGATATCCTTCGATTGAAGACATTCGCTTACGATATTTGCACGGTGAGGACGGGCGTTGTCATCCATAAACACAAATTGTGCGCCCATGACACCCCGAAACAAACGTACATGTTGCTCCAAAATGACGTCCCGATAGATTTGGCTTGTCATGGTTCCAATCTGAACATGCAGGTCAGTTCTGGAACCCAGAATCATTCCACCCCGAACGAGCACTCCTGCACCACCGTAACGGTGTCGTTCAATGATGTTTTCTTGGTGGTAACGGGTATCTGGATCTCTCCATGTGAACGTGCGGTGAGAATGAGACTGCAAGCTAAACCCGGACTCGTCGGAAAACTTCCCACAAGCTTACTGTTGCGGTGTCCACAATGCATGCTCTCTACTCCAGGCTAACCGCAGACGACGGTGAATTGCAGTAAGTGGAACGCATCTGACAGGTCTACGAACATATAGACCCATCTGCCCTAAGCGTCTGTACACGGTCTGCCTCGAAATTGTCGTACCAGTGGATGAAGAGAGCCGACGAGACAGGTCTGAGGCTATGCTCCGCCTGTTTCTGTTGGCAGTAACTGCCAAATACCTGTCCTCATTCGGCGTTTTAACTCTGGAGCGACCTGTGCTGTAACGTCTACTCACATGACCATCATCTTGGAATCGTTGCCAAAGCCTGGAGATGACACTCTGGGCAATTCCAAGTTCGTCTGATACTTCCAGTTGGGTACGCCAACATTCCAGACGGCCGATCATTCTACCACGTAAAAAATCATCCATATGCGTCCTTTGTGTCATAACTATTCGGTTATTGCACTGAAATGCTTATAAAGCGCCTGCGAACAATTTGACTTCTTTACCTGTATTCCTTATATGTCACTCCTTACACTCTCGTCATTGTGACGTACCATCGGTGTCATGTGGTTACTTCCTGAAATTTGCATATGATTCTTGAAGATGTGTGTAGTCATTTTACAGATGATATATTTATTTTAGAGTTCGATTTCCGCGTGACTCCGAATTATCCTTAATTTATGGACATGAGTGTAGATTGAAACCATTTACCACAATGCCGCTTTATAACGCCATTTTCGGAAATGTAACGAACCTTTGAATGGCCAGTAGGCTCTCCCATTTGTGACGAATTCTTGATCTAGCAGGTATCTGGCAAGTATGAGAGGGAGGATCCACATTTAAGCATCCGTCGATGAGTGCTTCGAAAGAAAACGAGCTGTTTTTCTTCGTTTGTTAGATTTTTCCAGCTGTGATATCAATAACATTGACAGCCAAGTAGAAATACAGTCATACCCATCATGTCTGCTGATTCAGTATCTGAGATTCCAGTCACCCGTGGTATATTGCCTCTGCAGTGGTGGGAGGATAGACGATAAAAATCTAAACGATTTCCGCGTAACAAAACCGGTACCAAGAGAGAACAGCATAGCGCAGCAAACAGAAACCCAAACATTTGGATATATTCTTCTGTCTAGAATGTGAGACTGCCTAGGAAGTTGGCATCAAAGTTATGAAATAAGGCTTTTAGAAATTTTAGAAAAGCTAGATTCGGAATTAAAATAACGATGGCAAATTTTGAAGATGATTTTTATTTTATGGAACACTTCAATTTAAGTCATTTTAGCAGAACTAAAATTAAAGGAATATTCTTGTGGGATTGAACGAATAGTTAAAAGAATACTAATGATTAGCTAGGGAAAAATTATTCGATTCTCCTGTTCTGCTGTAAAATTCATGTTCGTTACATGAAAAATTAAACCTTTCTTAGCTTCGCTGATGAGTGCTAAACCATAAACATGAGGAATATTGTAAACTCTCTAAGAATTGAAAACTGAAATAATGTTTTTAGATCCGAATAATTATATAATGAAGTAATAAAGAAAATAAAAATAAAAATAGCATTGCCAAACATTAAATATATTATTCATGATTCCAAAACGTCGTGGGAAACCATTCCGACTATTCCTAACTTTGTATGATTTAAATCAGCCGAAATATTAATTAAAAAGGCTTGCCAACGGCTGTCTATTACATGGGTATTCGTAAGTTATAAGTAACCTTAAGGATGATTTCATAGTTAAAATGCATTAAAATAAAAAATCTGAAAGATTTCAGATTTTAAATTACGTCCAAAGGCGCGTTTTTTTAACGTTTCGTGTGCTACCTTTTTTTATTAAATATCATGTACTACGTACTCAAACCATAAAATTCAGTTCAAAATCAATATCGCAAAATCATTTTAAAATGAACATATCTTTAGAATTTCCGTAAGTCTCGTGCGCTGGAGATAAAAATTTTTTTTTTTTCCGTACAGTGTTGCCATTGCTCGCTTTGAAATCATTTAGTTTGTTAATCAGAAATTCGTTGAAATGTTACGAAACATAAAATCGATAATAAAGCAAATTTCAAATTCAAAATTAGGGCTTCCAGATGCCCATATTCGCAGTAGGATTACGTCATTCAAAATTCGATGGCTCTAGGTTTTATCACAATGCGAGAAACATGCATACATTTATGCAGATTTTTCATTTTTTAAAATTTAATGCAGAGCGATAACATTTAGTGGCAACAATTTGAAAAGTGAAACGGGCATTCAGAGTGAATCGACGCAAAATCGCAAAACGAAAGTAATAGTCCTTCGGGACTAAATCCCTTTGGACTAATAAGAAAGAATAAAGAAAATAACTAAAGTTTTGCTTACGGAGAATAATGAACAGTTTCATATTTAATACGATAATAGAAATATGCCGCTGTTTCATTTGTCGTTAAGAGTTTTTTTCCTAACAGAGCGTTGAAAAAATCTAGTGGCAGCAAAGTAATAATTGTTACGCCACATTTAACCAGCAATAAATGTTAGGCAGAAGCTCATGCTATGAAAAGCACAGAGTTCGTCCACACTCTCTAAATTTCCCTTCTAGAAGTCAGTATTTAAACTTTTTCTCCTCAAAGTAGAATTTGCATTAATTCACGCGAGCTACTAAGTTTAAATACTCTGGCATTTACAATTAGGGGAAATGAAGGCTTATAGGAAACTAACGTAAAATTGCATTTAACTGGTTATTTAAAATAAATATAAATCCCTACACACTAAAAAGGAATAATTTTTGGCGTTTTATTAATAAATTAAGGAAAACTCCTCTTCGAAAGCCTTCAAATACTTGATTTTCGGAAGGTTGTCGAAAGCGAACACTAAAGACACTTAAGACCAACAGGCAGCCAAGTTCTGTTAAACTGAGTGATAAGATTTTACATGTCAAGGCTAGCTCGAATAAGGCTAAATACACGAGAGTAAAAACCACGAAAATTCCCAAGCAGACAGGCCATCAGTTCGCTGGGATTCGAACACAAGTCAAACTGCTAATGTTCAACTATCCTAATCACTCGCACTCGGCTACTGGTCGGCTTATTTTTTTCGAAAAACGTCAAAGAGAAAAGGATTTCCTGTAAAAGTGCTAAAATTGAACTCATTGGATGTTATTAGAAGTTAAGGAAATGAAAGTTTTGATTTCGAAAGCAAACTGAATAGCGGAAATTCATAATAGTAAAATAATTACACATAATCCTTTATTTCTCATTAAAAGAAAGAAGTGGTCATCAATTTAACGAATCCAAAGCAAAAGGGAGAGGCAGAAAGTAAAGAAATAGATTACCCTGTAAGGTTTTAGTTTAAACTAACAAAGTTTTATGTTAATTTCTCTTCCCTGTAAGCTCTTATTTCAACTTCCCGTTAGAATGAGCGCGCGTTTCAGCTTTATGCTAATTTGAGGTGGAGCCAAGTTTTGTATTTAAAAGGTTAGCGAGAAACTTCTCGGTGTGAGAGAGCTTTTAGTCTCGGATCACTGCGGCTCTGTTCGACGTCCGTCTGACTAGCTAGTATTTAAGTTCTAAGCCTTAGCGCTGTTGCTCTATTACATATTGAAGTAATCTAAGTACGTTAGTATTAGCCAAATCTTGCTAAGCACCATTGATAGTTTAGCATAGAGGTCAACTCGCGTTTATAGCTCTGAGAGCAACGACGTCTTAGTTTTCTATTTAACTTTATTTTAAATTAGTTGATTGTTCAGTTTAGACCCAAGTGCGGTCATTATTTTCTGTTATCCCTTCCGAGTTGGGAAGTGGCTGTAAATATATTTAATAAAAGAGGATTTTAAATCCTTCTGAAGTGCAGTTCTTCTACCACTTAACCACAGTTTTCTACCACAGAACATAGCTGCATTCAGCTCCCTGTTCAAGATCGACTCAGGTTTTCACGAAGATGTTCGCCAAGAATATGCACCGAACACTCAGTCCTGACAATTTTCCCAATATCAGCATTAGCTGAGTCTTAATTTCAACTTTTATTGATTTACGTAATTTATTTACTGATTTTACTTGTAAATATCTGTATTATAGTGGGATACGCATCAATAAAGAAAAACTGAGTTATGAGCCTAAGATATAAACAGTTCTCAAAACTTTATCTGAAAGATGTTCTATTACAGTATTTCAGACCTTAAATCTGATGAATTTTAAACTTTTATTGTGTGTATTTCATATGCTGTACAATATTTAACAATATATTAATACGCAAATAGTATAGTCTACTTTCGAATACATGTAATTCTAACTTCCATTCATTAATTTTTATTTAATATGGGGTGCAGCAGTAGGTCCTTTATGAAAACTTAGGACATTATTTATTTTCTTTAAATATAATACAGGGCTGCAATATTTTGTGGCAACAGTTTGAAAAGTGATACAGACTTTTTCCGACGCAAAATCGCAAAACGAAAACAATACTCCTTCAGGGACAAAGCCCTTTTGGACTAAAAATTTGTTATCATTTTAATTATCAAAATTTAAGTTATAATACTTTAATTCTAAAATTTAGTGTGAAATTCGGGCCTCTTTAAGAGAGACCAATTTCTTTATGTCTGCTCTTATTTCACTTACCTTTAATAGAAAATTACATTCGACTTTATTTTGAAATAATTTTGTTCTGTATTTATTTTTCAAATATATAATATAGAAGAAAATCCTTGTTCGCACAAATACGTTGCGCAAAGAGGCAATAAAAATTTGATAACTTTATCTGAAATACCTCTAATTTTTTTTTCGGGGGTTCAGCCAAAATGTGTTATTTTTGAAATCTTCAGTTAGAGTTCGATCACAGAAACTTTCTATCAATTGTTCTTTTTTTTTCACGAGAGTTTTTAATTCAATTGCTAAAAATACTTTGTTTTTTTTGGGGGGGGTACCACCTATTTTTATCTCGCGTAGCACCGTTTGAGAATCGCTGCCATAGACAACAGAATAGTATGGAAGCAATAGTCGAAGATAAACAAATCCTTTACTCACACGGATTCTTCAAATTGCTGGATATATTGATCGATGTACCACAACGAACGAATGTGTTAATTCTTTATAATTCAATTTATTCAGCTCTTTGCAGGATTTCATCGGACCTTTAACCTGAATTTCAGTGAAAAAAAAAAGAATCACCTCAATAACCGTTAAAAACCTATAACATAGTATTTGACTGCTATTTTATTTCGTTATCGCTCAGTCTTTTGAAAGATATGCAGTGTTACGTCAATCAGCTGTCATATTATCTTTTGACGATAATAATCTGCGGTTAGTTCATAAGAAGTTTCATTTTCAAATATACTTTCCTTCTTTCTTCCTTCAAGTCAGATGGATCAAACTAGAATAATAATTGCTGATATTGCATTATTGAGGGAAAAAGCTTATGAAGACAAAATTTGCTAAAATCCTCTCTTTCTATGAATCTTTCATAAGTCAGACGCATTGGCTTTTTGTGGTTTCTAACTTAGGCACTGATCCTACATATATTATGTGAGTTTTAGATCTAAGCATCCATGAACAAAGTTTTTCAAGGGTTTCTAAAGAAAATAATTGCTTTGGTATTTGCATGGCTTCTGCAGAATTCCCGAAAACGTACCCTTAAAATAATGGAGTGGGTGGTTCATTTGAAATCTTTTAATGGATCCTTGAAACATTTCGAGGTGGGAAAGTTGACGTACACGAGCGCCTGAAGGGTCATGAAGATAAAATCACATTTAATATTCAACAGTATGAAAATGCTGACTTTCGTGCAATGAGTAGGTGGTAGGTAAAAAGGTACTAACCAGGGTCAAGTCTTTCCTTGAAAACCATTAATCACGCCGACGTGGAAAATAGAACAGACAAATCGACAACCTTGTATTCGGCGTAAATTTTGTAAAATTCAAATCGATTTCAAAGGCAAAACCGGTTTCCCCTTCATCAGGAGCCAAAAATTTCTGCAAATCGAGAAAGCGAATGTCGATCATATTTTTACCCTACAGGCAAGCCATGTAAGGAGCCGCTAGCGCCATCTGTCGGCAGAAATAGTAACAAAAAATTAAGTGTTAAGTTAGTAGAATTTTAAAGGCATTAGGCAAGACTGGATTGGAATTAAAGTCACTGACTAAACAGGATAATTTTTTGTGAATGTGAAAAGCTAATGCATTAAGTAAATTATGCTAATGCATAAATATTAATGCATTACCATTAAATGCATTAAGTTATATAACATACTACTTAATGCATTTAATAGGGTCACAGTCCTTCATAAATACGCAATTTTCTCTAAGACATGCTTCTTACGTATACAAAGATATATGCACTATGTATAATGCATGGATTAAATTCTGACTTTATTTTGAAATAATCCTTTAATTTTCCTTTTTATTTCGTTATTTGCCTCTTCTGTTCTAAAAATGGTAACCGCTTATAATAAATGGCTCTGAACTCGTCATGAATGAATCCATATTATGTTGTTCTTGCACGAAGCTAAGGTCGCGGATACTTAACATAACTCTTCAGGCAATAATAGTTTGAAATTTGGGAACCGAAAGTTAAA
>KK114438.1:18705-31284 GCA_000611955.2 Stegodyphus mimosarum
TAAAATTGAACTAAAACTAAATTATTCTGAACTGTGTATTTTAGATACGTTGCATTCGCTTTCCTATTGGCAAGTTTCAAACGCCTGCCGTTCTTTTTCCTATCGAAATTAATTAATTAATTATAAAAATGTAGGAAAAATTCAAATGCAATCAATTCAAATGCATTCAAATTCAAGAACGAAGCGTAGATAATGTTCTTAATGCTGTCTACTTCAGATTACGAATGTGCTTCTCAAGAACAAATTGTTAAATCGTTACATATGTTAAATAAAATTTTGTATGCATCAAGCTTCGTCACTCTGTAATTGTGTCCTCCTCTCAGTCATCAACTTTTAAATGAATGCATGTATAAATCACCGAAAATAAAGCAATAAACGTGACAAACTGCATTTCCAGTTGCGCTTAAATCTAACTTAACTGGCAAAAAAAAATTGATTAAACTTTCGCAAACGTTAAAGTGTGATAATGTCGACAAGGTTAAAGTATGATTATTGAAGGATTAAGATTAAGGAATGATAAAGAAAGTAAAAGGGCAATTAAATATAATTTTAAATACGGTAGAAATAAACATTTAAAACAAACCAACAGCAAATAAGCATAAAATAAAACATAAAACTGATCTTTTAGCATGATTATCCTTTTCTGTATATTTTTTATGACTGCACGTATCTTCAGCTGCTGAACAAGGCGGATGCTTTCAGAGAAATTGTTTCTAAAAAAAATGGGTTCTATCGCAGTTTATCGTTTTAAACTATATTTTAGAAAAACATTAACGAATGGGTTAAGAACTCAGATCAAAATGGAAGGTTAATGTTTTAGAAAGCGTTATAGAAGTTTTATTGCGTAATTTGGGAAGTACAGTCGAAGTCCAGAAATCCGCAATGCTTGGGACCGGAGGTTGTGCGGATTTTAGAATTTTGCAGATTTCAGGACAGAAAAGCCAAATCATAATATTCAGACTAAAAGTGCAAAACAAATGAGGCATATTAGATACATTTACTTAAATTATTATGTACAATAATATACATTATTACATTATTTTATTATATGAGATATATATATATATATATATATTATATATTATTCATTTATATTACTGATTACAGGAATATTTTAAAGCATTAAGGACATATACAATAAAGACGTGTAAAAATAAGGCATACTAATAAAGCATAAAATATTTCCTTTTTTTTATTTGTTTCAAACATTTTTCTGATAGAGGTTAGTTTTAAAACTTTAGATGCTCCAGAGTAAGATTTTTTTTTTTTTTTTTTTTTTTTTTAAATTTTTAAAATTCTACAGGGTCACAATCTGTTGCTCTGTGACACAGCTCTGTTGTTCTAAATATTTTAGATATTTTCACCATGTTCCAAACCCTCATTAAAAGATATTTTCTCACTCCTTTCACATTTTTTCATTATCTATGTCGGTGTCGGAATCGTTTTTTTGCTGTGGCGAGTTCAAAACAGAGCCAAAGATTTCATCATCCGTTATCTGATATGCCAGTGTTGGCTCATCCGAACACATCATCCATACTAAAAATCTCTTCTGGGGTAAGATTTTTTTTCTGCCACTAACACAGAATCATTATTATTCGGTAATTATGGCGTCATTATCGGATAAATATTTTTTCTTCGGTATTTCATTCTCCATTCTGTGCTTTCTGGAACCTATAATTTCATTGCTTAGATTTTGAGAGGCAATGCGGATTTCAGGTCGGCGGATTTTCGGTACTTGACTGTATATATAAATTATCTGTAGAATTTGCTTTAATGGGGAGTACTGTATTGTCAAGGCACGTTTGAAGTACGAACATAGTCTAGCTAAGTGCTAACAAGCCGCTGTGACCGGAAGTTGGAGAACAGCCAAATCGTGATGCTAGTTGCATAATTAATTATAACAAAACGTGTAAAACATTTGCTTTAGTAAAGATTACTTTTCGTGAAGTTCTTTGGAAGGAAACCTGATTTTTATTTGCAACGATGGAGCGTCGGTTGGAGATTATTAAAAACCACATACAGTTAGCTGAGGAAATCAAGGAACAAAACCACATACGCCGAGGAAATCACAGAACTTCTCCAATATTACAAGAATTCACGGAAATGAAAGTTTTCCGTACCTTAAGTCTCTGGTAATTTGGGGTTACCGTCATTTCATCTGGATGAGAAACTAAGTTGAATCATTTTTCAAGGTCTTCCACCAAAATAAAGAATTTTCTGTGATTGGTAACTAACTAATTGGCAATCTGATATGTAGTACAAGCAATTTTATCTGCGTTTCCTAAGCCTTGATGGCTTCGTAACGGTGGAACTACTTCATCAGTGCCAACTGTATAGTCACTTTACACGATAAAGTACCTTACTGGCGACGTTAAACATAAATCCATCCATTTTCGCCAGAAGAGTAATACATTTCGCAGTAGTTTATCGATTCCAGAATTTTGGCGTTTTTCCAAATGTCACTTCGCTATGGCCGAAATAAAGAACATTTAAGTGAATAGACTCAACTCCAGACATGTGTCACCGGTGTTTTCCCCCTTCCATCGACATTTAAAGAAAACAAGCGCTTATTTGTATTCTTCTCACTCAGCTTTTAGTGCATTTGTTTTGTTCAGAAAGAAAAATAAATGAACCGATTTTGTACATTTATTTTCAAGCCAGTGCGTTCAAATAAAGCTTCTGGTCTCAGCAATGTGTATCTTTTAATTCGTTCATTTGGGTCGTAAGAGATCATAATCGTTATGAAATAATTTTGGTTTAAAATTTTGAAAGCAATCCATGATTGTGTAAGAATAACGGATTTGCCCTGTTTTTGGTTTCATGTACTCCTATATGACAGATAATAAAATAACTGCTTATTGAATTACTAAACTCGGCTGCAATATGCAGTGAATTAATTGACTTCGCATCTTGAAATTTGATTACATGAAGTATTAAGAACTTTAGGATTAAACCCGTTTAAAAAGACTAAGCAAAAATTGTTATATTTATTATTTCAAATTTGGCTATAAAACTATTATCTTATTTACCAAAAAATATAAAAAACAATAAGCAATTAATTAAATTTTAAGGTGTTATCGCTTCGTAGTGATATTAACCATACAAATAAATTCATGCTTAAAGGGAAATTTAATAATTTTTTATGTGTTTGAAATTTTATTAAAAAGAAGTTCATTTGGGGTACTTTTGTATTATCGTAACCACCTTGATACAAGTTGCCAGATTTTCAGAAATGGCCGGTAAGTATGTGGTACACTAGAGTGATTACATGCGGGAGATACCATTTGTAAGCTGTTTTATACATTGTTTTCCAGGATAAATATGGAACTAAAATTAAATTATGTACCTAATAACATGTGTAATATAAAAATAAAGAAAATCTGAAAGGTTTCAGAATTTAAATTACGTCCAAAGGGGCGTTTTTTTAACATTTCGTGTGTTACCTATATTTATTCAGTATCATGTTCTTCGCACTTAAACCATAAAATTCAGTTCAAGAGCAATATCGCAAAATAATTTTAAATTAAGCCTATCTTTAGAATTTCCGATACACAATCCAACGCGCTAGAGATAAAAATGTTTTTTCTGTACAACGTTGCCATTGCTCGCTTTGAAATCCTGGAGTTTATTAATCAAAAATTCAAGTTAAAGTTTTACAAAATATGAAGTCGATAATATAACAAATTCCGGATTTCAAATTAGGCCTTCCAAATGCCCATATTCGCAGTAGGATTACGTCATTCAAAATTCGATGCTCTAGGTACCGTTGTTTTATCCACAATGCCAGAAACAAACATATATATATTTCTGCAGATTCTTCATTATTTAATTTCTTCGAATATAATACAGGGCGATAATATTTGGTGGCAACAGTCTGAAAAGTGAAACGGACATTCAGAGTGATTAAACGCAAAATCGCAAAGCAAAAACAATAGTCCCTCAGGGACAAAGCCTCTTTAGACTAATAAATAACTTTCTCCGATTTGAAATTACCATTCTTTTTCTTATTAAAAAAAATCGTCAAATTGTGTCAAGGTGGTTGTGATAATATCAAAGTACTTAAGTTTTATAGAAAACTATTACCATTTCATAATCTTTAATACAGGAATGTGCTTGATTATTTTCTGATTGATATCCTAAAGCTATGAGATGGCTGTTGTCAGTTCATGGCAGATGAGTTTACAGAATTTTGTTCTTAACAGCCTTGACAAACCATCTTCTCCGACAACGACATATACAGAGGCTGTTCGCACATTTTTTAGACGATGTATATTGTTTTCACAAAACTAAATTACATAAAACTCTTGTGTTTAAATGTTCTATTTTGACATCCCTTATTCTGAAATATCTTTCGACACCGCAATTTCCAGGATAATAATGCCTTTTCAAGTGCCGGAAGAGGTATTCTATCCCATTCCTCCCGAACAGCTTTCCAGAGGCCTGTCAGGGTTTGAGAACAACGTTTGGATAATGCAGTTTTTAAAAGTCCGAAAGCCCAAAAATCCATAGGCGACACATCGAGAGATTGAGTAGGGATATCAGTGAAGGGCATGCCCTCGATACCAGTTTTTTGTTCCATTTCTTTTAGGAAATTTACAGTGGATTTTGATCTGTGACTGCTAGCTTTGTCCCGATGGAGTCTCACAGATGGATGGCACTGTGGGTAAAGCGATGGTATTTCATTCAGAAAAATGGGTGATAAAATAGGTTCCTGACAGTATTTGGAGTTAATCTTGACATTTTTTTTGCACTCTCTTTATTTTTAACTTGCCGTTATAAGAAAAACCAGCAACAATCATGAATCCCTTAGAAAAACGTTCTTTCGATTCTTTGAACCACGTACTTAAATTTTTTTCTCCCCTTTTATGATAATAGATGGCTCTTTTTTTAGTTACGATCATTTAAATACATCCATACTTCATCTATTGTGACAATTGTTTCTTTGGATAAGTTTTTCTCATATAGAATTCTGCAGCGATATGCTTCGGAAGAAGACGATGCACATTGGGTTTTTTCGCTTTCTTAAGATTTAAATCGACGTTTATCATTTTGTTTACGTTGGACACCGAGCATTTTAATGGCTTTGCAACTGTCTTTTGACTAGGAGGATTTTCTTTTAACATTAAAAGCGTACCTTTGCAATAGTCGAAGATGTCCGTTTTTTCCTCGGATACTTATTTGGAATATTTGTCCCACTTGAAGCTCCAATTGGACGTTTTTTTTCCTTCCTTGTCGATGATATTACCTATCGACGCTTTAGATATCACAAACCATGACTCTCACATCGTTTTTGGATAACGGAGTCTGCATATTTCTCTTCGGAAAGAGCGTCAATGTAGCCTTCGAACCACTGCTTTGTTAAATTCGCCATTTTGAATAAAAATAAAACTTTCAAGCCACAGAGTATAATTTTGACTTTTAAAAACATAGTACAATTGCAATTACTTCTTTTGCAGCAAACGATTTTTTATTACCGCTTATCAAAATCGTCTAAAAAATGTGCGAACAGCCTCTGTAAAACACGGTGGTTGGATATATGTCTACCAGTAACAAGTTTAAATATTTCGAGAACCAATTGTGACAGCATGGTCCTTTTTTATTTTGCTAAGAGAAAAAAGTGCTTTGCTGTAAGAGAAACAATGTTTATGGCTTAGATAGAAATTTCACCTCATAGTTTAATTTTAAGAGGCAAGGGCAAAGATCAGTTAAGTCTTGGCAAATTTCCTAATAGAAAAATGGGAGGAACGACTGTGAGTATGGGTATGATTTTCTCATCATAGTGTATCATTGCAATGTTCCTCTTTATACATATTTTACTCTAGTCCGAAAATCTTTCCAATTTTTTTATTGAAACATATATATTATAAATCAGATAGATTTTTGAATATGTAATTTTAGAATATCAACAGCATATCATCACTTTTCCTTCAAGTGATAATAACCTAATATACAAATCATAATCGGATAAAGTTCCTAAGCAAAAATCATGTGAATGGTTTTTGAATATTGCTAAAAGGAAATGATTTTAAAAAAATATAACTTTCGATGTCTGAAACAGGAAAATGTGTTTTTCCATCTTACGCGTACACAAGAATGCATTTCAAGAATATTTCTGACTTTTTTTATTTAGATCCTCAGCGCGGAACTTCGATTATCCGAGGTCTTACCCACCACGGGTAATCGAAAACTCGATTAAGAGAGATAAAATTTAAATCACGTCATTTTTCTTTCGACAGGTTTTCTAAAACTGTTTATTGGAATTTTTAAAGAAATTGATGCTCAGTTAACAGATTTAATATTTTAGCAAACTTCTTTATTAGTAAGTAACGTTTTATGTGTACGGTTAGCCAAACATGATATGCAAAATTTTAATTCGTTATAAAAATGTTCATGAGAAAAAACGGAATATACAAAGCTGAAACAATCGGCTGCACAGCCTTCAGGCTGTCAGCCTATAACGGTGAAGACAGCTGCACGGCAAAACACTAAATACAAAGCTCCCGGAGCTCAACACGCTGAAGATACTCTTCACGATAAAACTCAAGATACGCTGCTACTCCACATACGGGCAGGGTTTATATAGCTTGTGGCCTACTTTAACCGGTTTACTCCAGAATGCTCTCGAGAATATTCTGGAGTAAACCGGTTGGAATTCGTTCTAAAATGTTCTCGTTGCGTTTATGGTATATCGACAATTTTGTCGCAAAATGTCGCCAAATGGGCGATTTCAAGCCAAATCTGGCAACCCTGTCTTTACTTGCCATTTTCTGGCATCCCTAAACCCGCTTGTGGGAAAGCTATCTTACCGCAGCTCCGTATTCGCAACAATATTGAATATATATAAATATTATTTTTTTGCTTTAATGCACAGTAGAAAGGCTGTTGAAGCATCGATCACTGACTGATAAAAGGTCAACCGATTAATAATTGGTAAGAATATTTGCAAATGTTACTGAATTTTGTTGTACCTTTTCTAACGTTACTATTGGGTTGGCGACTAAGTAATTGCGGATTTCATTCATAGATGGCTTCAGTTGAATTTTTAGGTTTGCAGACGTAGTACAAATGTAAAACACATTTTGTTATTTGATAGTTGGCAATTCAGCTGTGAATCAGTCAAAAAAGTTTTTTGATCGGTTGCGTAGTTTTCGTTTGGCGTTCGTTGAAAAATGGAAAATCAAAAGGAACATTTTCGTCATATTTTGCTATTTTATTTCCGCAAAGGGAAAAACGCATCGCAAGCTCATAAAAATCTATGCGCTGTTTATGGTGACGAAGCCTTAAAAGAACGGCAGTGTCAAAATTGGTTTGCCAAATTTCGTTCCGGTAATTTTTTACTCAAAGATGAAAAACGCTCTGGTCGTCCAGTTGAAGTTGGTGACGACCTAATCAAAGCAATAATCGATTCGGATCGTCACAGTACAACACGTGAGATTGCAGAGAAGCTTCATGTATCACATACATGCATTGAAAATCTCTTAAAACAACTTGGCTATGTTCAAAAACTCGTTACATGGGTTCCTCACGAACTGAAAGAAACGCATTTAACGCAACGCATTAACGGCTGCGATTTGCTAAAGAAACGTAATGAAAATGATCCATTTTTAAAACGACTGGTAACTGGCGATGAAAAATGGGTTGTTTACAACAATATCGAGCGGAAAAGATCGTGGAGCAGGCCAGGTGAACCATCTCAAACGACATCAAAAGCCGATATTCATCAAAAGAAGGTTTTGTTATCAGTTTGGTGGGATTACAAAGGAATTGTCTACTTTGAACTCTTACCACCCAACCGAACGATCAATTCTGATGTCTACATTGAACAACTAACGAAATTAAACGATGCAGTTGAAGAAAAGCGGCTCGAATCGACAAATCGAAAAGGTGTTGTATTCCATCGTGACAATGCAAGGCCACACACATCTTTGATCACTCGGCAAAAATTATTGGAGCTCGGTTGGGATGTTTTGCCACATCCACCATATAGTCCCGACCTTGCACCATCTGATTACTTTTTGTTTCGATCTTTACAAAACTCCTTGAATGGTAAAAATTTCAATAATGATGATGATGTCAAATCGTACCTCAGTTTTTTGCTAATAAAAACCAGAAGTTTTATGAACGTGGGATTATGATGCTGCCAGAAAGATGGCAAAAGGTCATTGATCAAAATGGGCAATACATTACAGAATAAAGTTATTTAGTTCCATGAAAAAATTGTCATTGATTTTCTTAAAAAAATCCGCAATTACTTAGTTGCCGATCCAATACATTTCCCCAATGATTTTTCTTAAACTGATTTTTGGCTTGGTTAGTAGAGAGCTCCGTTAATGTAGATCCGATTAAAAGTTTTTTTACTATATTTACAACCACAGTTTACGTATTTTAATGCATAAGCCGCTGTTTTGATCTATTTCCTCTTAATACTTATTTTGTTGAAATATAGGATTGCATCATTTCGTGCAATGTGTACACATTTGTCTGCGATATAAACAATAATAATGATTTATCTCTATCATTGTCAGTCTCCTAATTAGGAGCCATAACTGTCATTCCTTTTCTTACGCAAGGAAGCATTTTACAAATGAGAAGACATTTTATCTTTCTTAGAAAGAAAACTTTTTAAGGTCGTTGTCCTCCGGTTAATTGCGTACACGGTATTAGTTTTACTTTTGTCACAACTGCTGCGAACTAATCAGAATGGCAACCATCGCTCGACGACAAAGACATACATATTTTCCGCTGCATTTATTCAAATTGTTTATGTAACTAAGTTATCTCTTTTATTCACGGAACTTCCAAAACAAATCGCATTCGACTCATTTTTCTCTTGTGAAACTGTTATTCAAACAAACGCTGCCGGTTAAATTATTTCCATCCAATAAAATCATTAGCCATCAAATAAGAAATAAACTAATCTGCTGTATTAAACGTGAGACTCGTTTTGGATAATGACTTCGCTTCAGAAAACAATTCGCGATATAATTCCTAATTCTATTAGTCTTTTAATCTCATAAATCCGAAAGATGAACAGCTTTTTCAACTAAATGTCTCTTCATTTATCGTACATAATGTAATTGTTAAGCGAGTGGTAAATGCTTCACATGGGAAGTCATTTCAAAAAGTTTTGGTCGAAGATATGAACTCTGCAATAAATGTTTTCATCCTTTATTTCCGAAATACAGTAAAAAGAAAGAGTATATATGATTATGCGCTTTGGTAAATGCATTAAATGACAAACTTTGCTGACTGATGACGGTAAGAACTATCAGAATAATCATCACTTTTATTTATTTTTAATAATAGCAATTATTATAATGATTTCGTGGTTTTCTTCGGGGTAAAGAAATTAGCAGAGTAAGACGCATTTCATTATATTAAGACACACTTGCTAAAAATATATTTACGGGTCCCCATGGCGATTTTTGGCGGTACATGGATAGCGAGTACATGCAATTCTTTGATTTGTTATTTTGGCTTTGTACAGCGGCGATTTTTGGCGCAAAAATAGCCGCTACACAAAACCAAAACAACAAGTCAAAGAATTGCTCAAACTCGGTATCCATGCAGACATCGACCTATTTTCATTTAAAAAACATTCAGAGAATTGCACAAACTCTCTGGCATTGCGCACACTCTTGACTTTGTCCATGTACACATCGATCTATTTTCACTTAAAAACCCAAAGCAGCAGCCAGTTCTACACTAGAGCCTGTAAGGTATTTCTCCCGCCTCCTTCGCATGCCTTCGTGGTGTAGTGGTCTGCATGCTGGACGCGTAGCCGAGAGGTCCGTGGTTCGATTCCCGGCGAAGGCGTTGCATATTTTTCGTGTCTCCTGCTTCCAAAATAACTAATTACTTTACACTGACGCCCGAACTAAAAAGGTGGTGGATGATGATTCTCCACCACCGCGATTTGGCGATTGGGTTCCCCAAACCCCAGTCGCCCTTTAAAAGGGGGAGTATGTAAGGTATTTCTCCCGCCTCTTTCGCATGCCTTCGTGGTGTAGTGGTCTGCATGCTGGACGCGTAACCGAGAGGTCCGTGGTTCGATTCCCGGCGAAGGCGTTGCATATTTTTCATGTCTCCTGCTTCCAAAATAACTAATGTCTCTACAAGTGTTAAAGTAGAATGTTACATTCAGGAACCATCATAAATAATCTCCAATCATCATGATTACCTTGATAAAATATTCTAAAGAATAGGAAGTGTTACTTATTGCATAACAGAAAACGTTGAAATTGTAGTACACTATTGATGCTGCCTGTAATGCTGAACATGTTGAACATCTGCAAGGAATTTCTTTCGATGACTATTAACAATTTTATAGTTCTTTTTATTTTATCATAATTTTTGGCCCAGCAGTGGGCAAGCAGTAAAGTCGCTGAACACTAGTGGTTCGACTTGGATTTAGTTCAAGGCAAACAGCCTGGCAGCTGTTGTAATTTTCCACGTCTGTAACATGGATGCAAGCCAATTTCCCTTAGGAAGTCCACCGTGAAGGCAGCCACTTCTTTTGGCAGATAGCCTTTGCATGCTTTGCTCAAATAAACTTAACCACACTGTCATAATTTTTCAGTGCCCCTTGAAACACCCAGTATATTTTATTATATTGTTCTTTTGTGAAAAATTTCCCAGTGTAATGTAAATACAGATATATTGAGCAAATAAAATGCATATCGGTTAATGAAGCTTCCAGATGAGGTAAACATTGCTATTAGTACTACTATAACCTTTAACCATGGACTTGTAATCCTCTGCCAAAACTGAGGAGGGGCAGACTTATTCTGTTAGATTTGGAATTTTTCAAATTCTTTTTATCATAACTTTTTTATGGCCAGGTATAAAAAGAGCTATTTTAGAATATTTAGCAAAGCAATTGTGTAAATGCGTTTGAAATTATGCATATATATTATGGAGAATTGTGAAGTGTGTGAATCACATAAAGTTAAGGCAAATCAAATAAAGCATGTAAATTGTTATAAGCATATCATGTAAAGTATATAAATTATTATGAATGTATAAATCATTACAGGAAAATATGAAATTTTTTTTCAGTTTTTAGGAAAAACTTACCATACGTAATGTCTTAAAATCATTATTTCATTCAGTATGCTTTACTTCATATGAAATGTGAAAAAACAATTAATTTTAAGCTTTATGTTGACAGTTCATAACATTAACTAATAATTTTGTCTTTGTTGAATTTTAAAATTTTACATGTCCATGCTTTTTATGTATGAAAATATCATGATTTGTTTTTCTGTTTTGTACCATTAAACTTTGCTTATGTTTTTGTTTCTGTGTGGTTACCTTCATTTTATATGTTTATATATTAGAAAACATTTAAAAAGAGAGACTGGCCTTCTGTTTCTGCAAATCTTGCAGATCAAAAGGAAAAAACTGATGACTTCCAGAAGTCACTGCCTCTTGGTGAGGCATCAACAAGCCATTCGACTCACAAAGCTGTTGAGGATAAACGTTCGCATGATGAGCTACATATTATTTTTCGGAAGAAAAGCTTACAACTTGCTGAAAATGAAGGTGCTGGTTTTTCTATGTCATCTAAACATATATATGCTAATGAAATTATCTGTTAAGATTTGTGTGTGATTAAATGAATTACATTTACCCAATAGTCTTCCTCTTATTCGGTCTTGCATTAATTGGCCCTCCTTTGCCTGTGATACTAATTTCTTTCCCGATGCTAGGTTAGCTGGTATTTTCTGATTATCTGCATCCCCATGAAAGTCACCAGTGAACCCTGACGACTTTGTTAATTGATGAAAATATATGTTATCTTTATACTTCATAAGTGCTGTTCAATTCAAAATAATTTATAAGTACCAAGAAATGACATAGAATAAAAATCTTTACAGCTTATGGATGCTGTTAAGTGAAGTGATGGCTGAATATAAAGCATGTGAATCAACTTGTGCTCAAGTATGTTATGCAATGCACTTGCTTGAGTTGGCTATTTGCATGCTAAAATTGCAACAAAAATATGACAGTTCTGACAAATGTTGAAACCAGGTGAAGAAGATTAGGGAGTACCAAAATATTTTAACTATACCTAAATAAATGTTTAATAAAAATGCATATACAACATATATATACGTACTTTCCTTAATTGACCCATAAATGCTGTTTTATGTTTTTCTGGACTGCATAGCCTGAGATACTTTCCTGTAGGGGCTATTTATCTGTAGTCTACTGTGTATCTATATTATTTTGCAAGGGCATTTAATGGTTTTCTGTACTGCTTTTGAGATAATCAGAATCCTGTTTTGAGCATTATATTTTGCATATTTTTGAAAATGCATTACCAACAAATAGTGTAATTGCTCTTATGCTTTTCATGTTTTTTCTTTAATATGAAAAATTGAAAATTTGCGTGCGGATGATGACCACCATGCATTTATATGCTTATAAAAAATTATAAATTTCTCTCTGCAACTTAACTTTTTTAATGAAAGCTGTTTTTATGTTACAACGTTGGGGTGAAACCACTTTGATTTGATAAAATTGTCTTTTGACTTCAATATCTTCCATTTAGTAAACAATATTGCCTTTAATTTT
>KK114438.1:42504-73095 GCA_000611955.2 Stegodyphus mimosarum
GTGCAGTTATCTACCACAGAACGTAGCTGCATTCAGCTCCCTGTTCGAGATCAGGACTTTGTTACAGTTACGAATATGTTCGCCAAAAGTATGCACAGAACATTCAGTCCTGGCATATTTACAATCAGTTCCTACTTGGAACTTTACACAAAGCCTTCACTCGGGCTTGAATTAATAACTAAATTAGCGTATAAATAATAATGAATTAAATAGCGTATTAAATAATAATTTAAATAGCGTATTAAATAATAATGAATTTGAAATAAAATAAATTAGCGTAACTAAGCTATCTGAAAGGTATAGCCGAAGCTAACAGAAATCTAATTATTTGGCCCCTAAGTGTTAATTTAATCGGCGAAGCCAAGCGAAGTATCGACTTAAATAGTACTCTTTCTCATTTGCATTGACTGCGTTTCTGAATTTACATTCTGGCAGGAAATTGTAAGCTGAAATTAGAATAAGATAGGAAAGATAAAAAACTTAAAATAACTGTTAATAAACTTAGGATAAACCTTACACGCTTACTGATGTAATTATGAGGTAATCTTATTTTATTTGCGCACTTAAGTTTTAATTTTCCAAAAGAAAAATCATTCAGTATTTTTTCTTCTTTTATCTGAAATGTATCATGAAGCTAACAGAAAAAATTCGATAATATTTATCAAATTTATTATCACTGAATACGATATGAAAAATTTACTATAAAATCCCACTTATTTTTGAAATTATGTGTTTGTGTGCTGTATTACTTTGCTTACGACCTTGTATATTCTACGAAAATAAACTTGTTGTTTCTTGAAAAAAACAAATATGTATTTTTTATCTGCAGCTGATAAGGAATTTTAGATAATTTGTCAGGACTGAGTGTTCAGTGCATATTCTTGGCAAACATCTTCGTGACAGCTTAAAGTCCTGATCTTGAACAGGGAGCTGAATGCAGCTATGTTCTGTGGTAGAATACTTGTGAATAAGTGGTAGAAGAACTACACTTCATAGGGATTTAAAATCCTCTTTTATTAAACCACAATTATGTACAGCCACTTCCCAACTCGGGAGGGATACAGAAAATAATGACCGCCTATTGTGTCTAAACTGAACAATCAAATTTAATTTAAACTAAAGCTAAATAGAAATTAAATAGTCGTTGCTCACAGTGCTATAACGCGAGGTTGGCCTCTAAACTAAATGGTGCGTAGCAAGATTTATCTAATATTGACGCACTTAGAATTACTTCAATAAGTAATCACGTAACAGCGCTACGGCTTAGAATTTAAATACTAGCTGGTACGAATAGAGTCAGTGGTCTGAGACTAAAAGCTCTTTCACACTGAAAGGATTCTACCTTTCGTTTAAATAGAACTTGGCTCCACTTCAAATTAGCATAAAGCTGAAACGCGCGCTTCTTCTAACGGGAAGTTGAAATGAGAAGAGATAGAAAAAGTTAAATTAAAATAAAACTTTGTTAGTTTAACTGAAACCTTACAAATTGTCTTTTGGTAATAACATAAAAAAATTATTTCGTAACTTTTGACACGTATAATGAAGTAAAGAACCAAGTACTTTTTTAATTATCTTCAAGGCATAACTGATAAGTTTGGTTTTAGTTTAAGCAACATATATATGATATTAAATCTAAATTTCTACTTACAGTTTCCTACTTTTATTTTAAAACCATTCGTATATCTTTTGTCTTTTGGTAATAACATAAAAAAATTATTTCGTAACTTTTGACACGTATAATGAAGTAAAGAACCAAGTACTTTTTTAATTATCTTCAAGGCATAACTGATAAGTTTGGTTTTAGTTTAAGCAACATATATATGATATTAAATCTAAATTTCTACTTACAGTTTCCTACTTTTATTTTAAAACCATTCGTATATCTTTAATATTAAATGCAGAAAATCTCCGAAACCGCACTTAAAAAACCAAAAAACCAATATTTATTATGGTTATGGTTCTTTAATATTATGCAGAACATCATTGTGCTTACTGAAATTTATTCTTGCAAAAGTTAGAAAGAAAAGAAAGAAATGCTTTGTTACTATGATGGAGGTGATTTGGGAAGATGAATGTTATGATGGCAACAGCAATGCATAAGGACATTACTGAATATTAGAGCCTGACATCGTCTCATAATTCTTCGCATTTCCTTTCTCCTCACAATATTCCAAATTTTCTAAAAATTAAAATTTATTTAGTTTCTATTCCAAAGAAAATTTTGGAAAATCTACAACTGAACAATCTACAACAGGCGTTCTTTACAACTCAAAAGTGTAGACAGAAATAAAATTTAGTTTAAAATTTTAGACGTATGTTCTTTCAAAGAAGATTATTGGAAGGAAAAAGTCAATTTTAACTCAATCCTTGCTAAACTCCCTCTAATAAAGTTGGATCTAGTTGAGAAAGTGAATGATAGTTTTAAATATAAATTTTGTAATTTTTTTAATTCCATATAGTATGTTAAATTTTAAATTCACTACGCAATTTAATTAACTATAACGTATGAAAATAATGATTAAACAAATTTTAGTAAATCAAAATTAAAAAGAGTAGGAAAAAATTTGAAGTAATCGAAAAATTCACGTATCGAGAGAGGTCTGCACTAATTTTGCGTTCTATATTCGAATATTCAGCTGATTTATCGAAAATTTGAACTCGTCGTGTTTCGAGTGATCGAAGTTTTATTGTACCTTAACCACATTGAATCTACACTGAAAAAAGCATTTGCATTACTATTAAAAATGTTTTTACTTTGATAAAAAAAACAAATAACTTGTTCTTTCGACCATAATTTATTTCATGTTTGTAGTTCCAAGCGTACATTAAGTTTCTGTAATTTTATTCGGGATTTCTGCACGAATCCCAATTTATTCTGAACGACCAAAAAAAAAAACGCTCAAATCTCCAGGCGCAAAAGCAAGGAAGTTTTTCATTTACAGAAATATTAATTACTCCTATTGTTATGAAACTTATTTCTATTTACTGTTGCGCTTCTGTTAGTTCTTTTATTTATTCATGTATAAAAAATATATGCTAATAAAAGCGGAGTACATTCGGTCATTTATAAGACAGACAACTTTTGAAACAAAAACAAATTCAAGTTCTGTTAATAGGAAGAAAGTAAATCTGACTTTTATAATAGCAATTACGAAAAATATTATATCGTGTTTACAAATACATTCAGAGGTTCAGAATATTTAAAAATATATTGAAAATTTTGTGAAACTGGTTTCTGTAATACTTGCTAAATAATTAGTGCCACTAGTTCAGTCCAGCGTATGGCTGTCCTATTAAATCAGAACTAACTTAAACGATTATTCAACAAATTCTAGAAAATGTTGACTTAATACATAATTATTTATGCATAAAATTTGGGAAAAAAAAGTACTTTGTTAATGTGTTCTACTTTTTCATTTTTTTTTTCCAGGTTCAAGATATAAACTTACTGTAATAGAATAAAGAGTGCTAAAAACATTAACCAGATTGAAATAGGCTAAAAAGACCATTTCTGGTAAGTTGTCATACGGCTAGTTTTTTCGTTAATTAGTTTGTTGCTATAGTTTGGATTAATGCATTTGAAAAAGGTTGGCTTCAATTTTTGGGGAATTGAAATTGAGGTTATTTATATATTCGGTTGCGAATAATTTAATAAATAAGCGAATTAATTTATTTAAACTCTTAAAAGCTTTTTTATTTATTATTTATAATTAAAAGGAATACGAGTACTCTAACAAGTCCTTGTTCCGCCTTTGGTGTCGTCTCAGTTGCGGTCAAAAAGGGGAGAATGACGTTAATTACGAAGGGGAAAGTAAAGGCTGCGCTAGAAGTCGTAAAGGAAGATATCTTTTAAAGGAAAGTGGTTTTATGTCTTGTTAAGTATCACTATATCTGAAAGATTGAAGTATGCAGCTATGTTCTGGTAAGTGGTAGAATAACTGCACGTAAGAAGGATTTAAAATCCCCTTTTATTAAACCACTAGTTACAGCCACTTCCTAACTCAGAAGGGACAACAGAAAATAATGACCGCACTTGGGTCTAAACTGAACCATCAAATAATTTAAAATAAAGTTAAGTAGAAAATTAAGAAGTCGTTGCTCTCAGAGCTTTAAACGCGAGGTTGGCCTCTGTTTTAAACTATCAGTGGTGCGTAGCAAGATTTGGCTAATACTAACGCACTTAGATTACTTCAATATGTATTAGAGTAACAGCGCTAAGGCTTAGAATTTAAATACTAGCTGGTCAGGTGGACGTCGCACAGAGCCGCAGTGATCCGAGACTAAAAGAGTTCTTTGTTTCATTTTAATTTAAATAAAAATATGTTTCGTGTCGCATGTTAAGGGAGGTGAGGAAGAAAAAAAAACGTTGTCTATTATTGTCTAAAACGGTGGTCTCAAACTGGCGGCACGCGAATATATTTCCCGTAAATTAATTAGTACAATTATGGCAAGCACTTGAAGAAAAAATAAGATTTCAGTCGTCTGTAGTGCAATTTTACATTATTTTCATCACCGAAAACAAACGTGAGTAAAGCTTCCGAAAATTTAGAAATGGAGCTAATTAATTTATACTATAATATAAACATTATTCAAATATTTGAAGACACAAATTTGATTATGATTATTAGATAAATATCTTCAGTTAAGAATTTTTGGAATTAGAATAATCGATTTGTTACAATTGTAAACATTCCCCCCCCCACCGTTATTCAGAATTATAAGACTTGAGAAAATAATAGTTAGCAAATTTCAGTCAGTTAATGAATTTTATAAATTTGGTTTTCTTTTGCGGGAGGAGGGAAGAAAATTCTTCTTTACTTCTTCTTATTGTCATTATTATTACTGCGGCCCATCAGCTCTTTTCAGATCGTGAATTTGGAACACGTACAATTTGATTTTGAGACCACTGGACTAAAGAAATGTATTTTCTTCTTTACTTCTTCATCTTCTTTACTTCTTCTTATTGTCATTATTATTACTGCGGCCCATCAGCTACACTCACGTTTGTGAAAATTGCAACACCAAGAAAGAGTCGTCATAATTGAATGCAATTTAATACACAGTTGAGTGGTAGTGGTACAAATAAATGATTAAATGTTCAAAGCAAACAAACAAGAACAAGAGATCAGAATCAGTATTTTGTGTGGCCACCACGCGCCGCAATAAGTGCTGCTACACGACGTGGCATGGAGTCAAACAAAGTTTGAATGTCTGACTGAGGAAGAGCATTCCATATCGTTTGTACGCGTACCCAAAGTTCGTCTGCAGACGCAACAGGACGAGGATCACGAACAAGACGCCGACCAATGACATCCCACACATGTTCAATTGGCGACATATCCGGGGAACACGCAGGCCAAGGAAGAAGCTGTACCTGCTGCGCTGCAAAGAAGGATTTAAGAATCCGAGCAGTATGAGGGCGGGCATTGTCCTGTTGAAATACAGCGCCTGGCAAGCTTTGAAGGAAGGGAACAGCTTCGGGCTGTAGAACTTCACGGATATACCGGTTGCTGTTCAGATTGCCCACAATTCGTAGCAATTGAGATCGTCTATGATATGCTATGGCGCCCCAGACCATAACTCCGGGTGTTCGTCCACTGTGGCGTTCGATAATGCACTCCGGAAGGTGGCGTTCACCGGCATAGCGTCTGACACGAATGCGGCCATCATGGTACCACAAATTAAAGCGGGATTCGTCAGAAAACACGACATGCTGCCAATCAGCACGCCAGTCTCTATGCTGATTGGCCCATTGTAGCCGCAGGCGGCGATGGTCGTGCGTTAGGGGGATCCTGTATAAAGGAGTCCGTGCGCGCAGTCCACACTGCAGCAGACGTCTACGAATTGATGAAGCACACAATGAAACACCTGTAGCTATTGACCACAGTGCTGCCAATTGTCTAGAGGAAGCTGTACGGTCCGTCCGCGCCATGCGGACCAGGTGTCTATCATCGCGAGCTGACGTCACATTTCGGGGTCCACTCCCGGATTTCCGAGTTGTCCGACACTCGTCCGTCCACTGCTTCCAAACGCGCATCACTGTGCTGCTGTTACGCTGCACACGAGAGGCTACTGCACGATACGACAATCCAGCTTCACGAAGGCCGATGATTCTCCCTCGTTCAAACTCTGTAAGTTGTTCAAATCTCGCTCTCTTTCGTCGACGAGGCATAAGTACAGATTGAGTTAACGTTTACCACTAGCAGATAACCACCGATAACCATACACGCCTCGCTACAGCCGTCTATTTATTCGGATCCATCAGCCGTTCAGAGGGCGCTGCTCAGCATACGCATGCGCTACGGATTTGCAATTCTAATCATTTGCATATCATGCGCTACTTTGCATTTCCTGAAAATTTCAGCTCACTCGCGTAAGTCCTTCATAGTGTTGCAATTTTCACAAACGTGAGTGTATTTTCACATCGTGCATTTGGAACGCGTGCAATTTGATTTTGAGACCACTGGACTAAGGAAATGTATTTTATATTTTGTTTTGCAAAATATATATGCGTTTTTTACTGCAAATTCGTCGTTCAATTAAAAAATAATAAATGAAAAATAAAAATCTGGAAAGATTTCAGATTTTACATTACGCCCAAAGGTGTGTTTTTTAATGTTTTCTGTATTACCTTTATTTATTAAATATCATGTTCTTCGCACTTAAACCATACAATTCAATTCAACAGCAATATCCGGAAATAATTTTAAAATGAGCATGTCTTTAGAATTTTCGATACACAGACTCGCGCGCTGGCTATAAAAATGTTATTTTTTTATTCGCGCAGTGTTGCTATTCCTCGCTTTGAAATCGTTGAGTTTGTTAATCAAAAATTTTTTAATGTCTGACAAAATATGAAATAGATAATAAAACAAATTCCAAATTTGGGCTTTCAGACGGCCATATTCGGAGCAGGATTACGTTATTCAAAATTGGATGGCTCTAGGCTCGGTTTTTCCAATAAAAGAAACATACATACATTCATACAGATTCTTCATTATTTAATTTCTTTAACACAGGGCAATAATATGGGGTGGCAACAATTTAAAAAGTGATTTACCGTTTCTATGAAACCCCACAAAATGCCGTTTCGAGACTAATAGCCCTTCTCAGCTATCGCCCCTTGGGCTAAGAAACCGAAGAAGGAAAATTTCCTCACTTACTTCTCAGTAAATACGTATTTGGGTTGCAGAAAAGTGACAACCCAAATGTCATAATTTGAACCCGCATTTTTCATTTATTTTTTGTGGTTTCATTTAACCTTAAGTGTAGTTCTGTTTTAACGTTTCCTTAGGTTGGAACTGCCCCTGGTATGTTAAGGACCAGTTAGGGCAAGTCAAAGACAGTATCTTTACGCACATACTTTAAATAAAAGGTGGTATGTTTACTAATCTTTTTTAGATGTATGTACAGAGGCTGAAAGAAGTTCTCAGGAAAATATGATAAACCCCACAGCTCAGCTACAGCTAAAATTGTCTCAGAAACGTTTCTGAGAGAATTTTGTCCATCTAACCATATCCGCTTATTTTTGTTTCTTTCATTATCAGTTTTGTAAAAAGCTAAGAAAAATTCATTATTTTAATCAAGTGTGTAGCTTTAATGGCAGCAATTTAGCTCTTAGCACTCTTTTTATTCTTTTTTCCCCTTTAAATATCCCAAAGGGGTTTTGTCCCTGAGAGACTGCTGTTTTCGTTTTGCGATTTTGCGTCGGAAACATTCAAAGTCTGTATCACTTTTCAAACTGTTGCCACAAAATATTGCAGCCCTGTATTATATTTAAAGAAATTAAAAAATGAAGAATGTGCATAAATGTATGAATGTTTCTCGCATTGTGATAAACGACGGTACCTAGAGCCATCCAATTTTGAATGACGTAATCCTACTGCGAATATGGGTATTTGGAAGTCCAAATTTGGAATTTGTTTTATTATCGATTTCATATTCTGTAAAACTTCAACGAATTTTTTATTAACAAACTCAAGGATATCAAAGCGAGCATTGGCAACGTTCTACAGAAACACATTTTTATGTCCAGCGCTTGACACTGTGTATCGGAAATTCTAAAGATATACTCAAATTAGAATTATTTTGCGATATTGCTCTTGAACTAAATTTTATGGTTTAAGTTCGAAGAACATGATATTTGGTAAATAAAATTTGGTAACACACAAAATGTTAAAAAAACGCCCCTTTGGACGTAATTTAAAATTTGAAACCTTTCAGATTTTTAGACCAATGTCCTTGAAGGACTATTGTTTTCGTTTTGCCATTTTGGGTCGGAAACATTAAAAATCTGAACCATTTTTCAAACTGTTGCCACAAAATGTTGTAGTCCTTTATTATATTTAAAGAAATTAAATAATGAAGAATCTGCATAAATGTATATATATTTCTACAAATGGGATAAAATAACGGTATCTAGAGCCATTCATTTTTGAATAACGTTCGTTTCCACTCGAATAGGCTCATCTGGAAGCCGGAATTTGTTTGATTATTTATTTCATATTTCGTAGAGCTTTAACGAAGTTTCGATGAACAAACCCTGTAGAGACATTAGGTTGTTTCGGAAGCAGGATTATTGAAAAATGAGCAACGCCTTCGCCGGGAATCGAACCACAAACCTCTGGGTTACGCGTCGAGCATGCAGACTTACACCACGAAGGCGTGCGAAGAAGGCGGGAGAAATACCTTATATACTCCCCCTTATAAAGAGCGACTGGGGTTTTGGGGACCCAATCGCCAAATCGCGGTGGTGGAGAATCATCATCCACCACCTTTTTAGTTCGGGCGCGAGTGTAGAGTTATTATGTTATTTCGGAGCAGGATTATTGAAAAAGGAGCAACGCCTTCGCCGGGAATCGAACCACGGACCTCTCGGTTACGCGTCGAGCATGCAGACCACTACATCACGAAGGCGTGCGGAGAAGGCGGGAGAAATACCTTATAACCCAAACGATTTAAAAGCGAGCAATGGCAACACTCTACGTTTAAAAAAAAACTTTTTATCTAAAGCGCGCGGAACTGTGTATCGGAAATTCGAAAGAGTCATTTAAAAATTATTTTGTGTCCATAAAATTCAGTTAATAAAATTCGTTAAAACCATAAAATTCAGTTAAGTGCGAAGAACATGATATTTAATCAATAAAGGTAACGCACAAAATGTTAAGAAAAACGCCCCTTTGGACGCAATTTAAAATTGGAAAACGTTCAGATTTTTTTTAACTGAATAGATTATTTTGGAGAAAAAAAAAACAGGCCTATGAAAATCCCGCAGACAATATCTCTCCACTTAACGAGAAACATACCAAACTCGACAAAGCGTTCCAAAAAGAATTCTCGAGGAGGAATATTTTTATTAGTTAAAGAGAAACCCTTCATCAGTTGTACATCTCAACAGCGTACCTTCTTTAGGTACCCGCCGGAGTCATAATTTCGAAGTCGTCGTAATAGCTGTCGTCTGTACACCCGGAGACACCGAAACTGTCGTTACGATGCGCCCGATGAGTCCGCAATGTGGTCTCCTGGCGCTAGTCCAACGTTTTGTTTGCTAGAGCTTCTGCTGGTGTTGCGGGATTCACTCGGCTTCACCGGGAGTAGGCACGCACCGGTTGCAAATGGCTCTTTATTTTTCCTTGTTACCTAAAGCATCACAAAAGTAAATAATTTAACCGCCCGTGAAACGTAAGGACTCGACTGAGACAAGCACTATCCATTATTAGACGGCGCACTTTTAACTCTAGTCAGTGTAGCAAAGTATACAAGAATAGATTATCTGTCTTCTTCGTTTCATTGTAACAGACGAGGTAAACATAGTCTGGATGCTTAGTTTGGTAAATAAGCGATAATATATATTTCTTCCAAAAAAATCAGAAGAATTCTCTTAACAACTTCGCTGCGGATAAATTTATAAAAGTAAAATGGCATCACTTAAAGATGCGATGACAAATCTAACTTTCACTAATAGAAAATACTACCTAAAAGAGCTGGCATGTGTAGCTTTTTATTTGTGTTGAACGTAAAGCGATGCAATTGAATTTATTCTCGAATGAATTGAATGAATTGAATGAACGAATTTGTAACTGCCATATACAGAGGCTGTTCGCACATTTTTTAGACGGTGTATATTGTATTCGCAAAACTAAATTACATAAAATTCTTCTGTTTTAAATGTTCTATTTGACATCCCTTATTCTGAACTATCTTCCGACACCGCAATTTCCAGGATAATAATGCCTTTTGAAGTGTCAGAAGAGGTACTCTATCCCATTCCTCCCGAACAGCTTTCCAGAGTCCTGTTAGGGTTTCGGGACAACGTTTGGATAATGCAGTTTTTAAAAGTCCGAAAGCACAAAAATTCATAAGTGACACATCGGGAGATTTACTAGGGATATCGGTGAAGGGTATGGCCTCGATACCAGTATTTTGTTCCATTTCATTTAGGAAATTTACAGTGGATTTTGATGTGTGACTGCTAGCTTTGTCCCGATGAAGTCTCACAGATCGATGGCACTGTGCGTAAAGCGATGGTATTTCATTCAGAAAAACTGGCCATAAAATAGGTTCCTGATAGTATTTGGAGTTTATCTTGACATATTTTTGCACTCTTTTTATTTTTAACTTGCCATTATAAGAAAAACCAGCAACAATCATGAATCCCTTAGAAAAACTTTTTTTCGATTCTTTGAACCATGTATTTATATTTTTTCTCCTCCTTGACGATAATAAATGGCTCTTTTTTGTTACAATCCTTTAAATACACAAATGCTTCATCTATTGTGACAATTGTTTTCCATTTTTCTTCGGATGAGTGTTTCTTATATTGAATTCTGCAGCGTGTTCTGCGTCGAGCGATATGCTTCGGAAGAAGACGATGCGCATTGCGCTTTTCCGTTTTCATCATTTTGTTTACGGTGGACACCGAGCATTTTAATGATTTTGCAACTGTCCTTTGACTAGGGGGATTTTCTTTTAACATTAAACAACGTACCTTTGCAATACTCGAAGACGTCCGTTTTTTCCTCGGATACTTGTTGGGAATGTCCCACTTGTTGTCCCACTTGAGGCTCCAATTGGACGTTTTTTTCCTTTCTTGTTGATGATATTACCTATCGACGCTTTAGATATCACAAAACCATGACTCTCGCATCGTTCTTGGATAACGGAGTATGCATATTTGTCTTCGGAAAGAGCGTCAATGTAGCCTTCGAACCCCTGCTTTGTTAAATTCGCCATTTTGAATAAAAACAAAACTTTCAAGCCACAGACTATAATTTTGACTTTTAAAAGCATAGTACAATTGCAATTACTTCTTTTGCAGCAAACGATTTTTTATTACCGCTTACCAAAATCGTCTAAAAAATGTGCGAACAGCCTCTGTATTTCCTGTGTTCAAATCTTAAAACCATAAGAATTCAAATCTTTAAGGGAAAAACTTTCATCGCTTTCGTATGGCAAAACAATAGTGAAAGTATGGTTTCGGCTGTATCATCTCTCTTTGAACTAAATGAAATAAACATTTCGTAATCGGAAACACAAGACTTTTAGAGACATTAGGTAATTTTTAAAGCAGAAGACATGAAACATGAGCAATGCCCTCGCCGAGACTCGAACCACAGACGTCTCGAATGCGCACCGAGTGTGCTGACCATTACACCACGATGACATGCTGAGAAAGCGGCAGAAATACCTTATAGACTTATATACGGTTACAAGACCTTAATTTGATTTATATGTGAATTATTTATGTGATGAAATTTCTCATTCATTTAGAATTTTGCGAACGACGTATACCTTTCATACCTTTCGAACAAGTAAACGTATGGTATAAATGAATTTTATAATAGAAATTTAATAGCCTATTACAATAATATTTGGTTAGTACAATCACTGTTAACTAATTCTAATATTTATATAATAGTATTTAAATAGAAGTAAAGTCCAAAAGGCTAAAGAAACCTCGAGAAAATTTAGTGAGTTTGTTCATCATTTGTAGCTTTGTAAGGTTTATCCTAATTTTATAACAGTTATTTTAAGTTTATGCATCTTTCCTATCCCTTCTAGCTTCAGCTTACAATTTCCTACCAGAATGTATTTTGAGAAACGCGTTTAATGCAAATGAGTAAGAAGAATAGTATTTAAGTCGATGTTTCACTGACTTCCTGAGAACACCCGAGCTCCTGACTAGCGCGCGTTTGCCTTTGGCTACCTCTCTTGAAGCTATTGCTATTTTCCGTACTTTAGGCCCTTGATTGGCTTCGCCGACTTTATTGAGATTTAGGGACCAACTACTTAGAATTTTGATAGCTTCGGCTATATCTTTCAGTTAGCTTTAGTTAAGCTAGTTAAGTTTAATTTCATATTCATTTAAGCCCAAGTGGAGGCTTTGCTGTACGCCCCGAGTTAGGTGCTGATTGTGTCATATTTGAGAAATAAAGAATAGCTAACCCTTCTTGAGTCTTACGTCTCTGTTCACACACTTAAGCGATTATTCGCTTACCAGTGTGAATACGTGCCGATTGTGCTGACCATTACACCACGAAGGCATGAAGGGTTTTAAAGATTGAACAGTGAAATAAGAAGGTGAATCTCCACAGCATATTGATTCGTGTTATTAATCTTCCCGAAGATCGTATGTTCTGAAACAAACTTAAAAAATTTGCATAATTTAGTTAAAATCTAATCTCGGGTTATTTGAGATCCTTAAATTTCTGTAACGTTACTGATGTTTTCAGCACTTTTTCGTTTAAGATTTCATCATAACGCTTTCAAATCTTCCTTCCGTGTTTATAAATAATCAACTAGAAATATACTTTAGTTTTTATTTCTGCTGAATCAAGAGTGATAAGCGATTTCTATTCGGCTTATTCAGGTTTACGATTAAGGAAAATTATTTATGTAAAATGCCATATCATAACCAATGATTCATTATGCTTCTGAAGAATGGACGAAGGATTTGGCATAAAATTGAAACCTTGTGGATTGTTTTTATTTTGGTTTAGTTGTCAGGACTGAGTGTTCTGTGCATACTTTTGGCGAACATATTCGTGAAGTTGTTAAAGTCCTGATCTTGAACAGGGAGCTGAATGCAGCTATGTTCAGTGGAAGTGCACGCAAGGAGGGTTTTAAAATGACCCTTTTATTAAACTACTATTTACAGCCACTTCCCAACTCGGAAGGGATAACAGGAAATAATGGCCGCACTTGGGTCTAAACTGAACAATCAAATAATTTAAAATAAAGTGAGTAGAAATTAAGTAGTCGTTGCTCACAGAGCTATAAACGCGAGGTTGGCCTCTATGCTAAAGGGTGCGTAGCAATATTTAACTAAGACTAACACACTAGATTACTTCAATAAGTAATAGAGTAACAGCGCTAAGGCTTTGAATTTAAATACTAGCTAGTCAGGTGGACCTTGAACAGAGCCGCAGTGATCTGAGACTAAAACTCTCTCACACGGAGAAGTTCCTCGCTAACCTTTTAAATACAAAACTTGGCTCCACTTCAAATTAGCATAAAGCTGAGACGCGCGCTCATTCTAACGGGAAGTTGAAATAAGTGCTCATAGGAAAGAGAAATTAACATAAAACTTTGTTAGTTTAAACTGAAACCTTACATACTGTATTTTGATCAGCTTTGAGAGTTGTAGATAAATGATTGAAGTTTGCTTATACAAAATTATGTTTATTACATTAATTTGTATTTTCGGTTTAATGTTATAATTATACGATTGAAGCTCGTCCAAAGGAGTTTTTAATATTTTTTCCATGAAAAAGTTAAAACGTGCACAAATTAAACATTAAATCTGTTTTAAAATTTATATCTGAAAATTACTTTTTCTTCTTTAGAGTTTGAGAACATACAAGCAAAAAAACAATGACATCAAATGCTATTATTGTGGATTAAAGTAATTCAGTCATAAAAGTGTTTGAAAATTTTGTAAGAAACCTGAAAAGTGCTGGAAAACGTTACAGTCTGATTTAACAAAAAAAGATTTCAAATGCTATTATAATGCAGATGGAGTCTGCATTATAATAGCGTTTGAAATCTTTGCATCTGGAAAACAAAGTCCAAGTGTGTACACCACATGACTTCCTTCGGAATATTAAATAATATGCAATTTTTCTTGCATTTCATCTAAACTTATTGGATTGAATAAAATCTACTTCGTCGATAGCGCATAAACCACAACAGAATAAATGCACTCTTTAAAATTCACTATATTTCTTTACCACAGCGACACTCTGGTGCTAAGGTTCACTTAAAAGCGTTATATCTCATTCATTTTGTAACTCGTTGATTGTTCATTTACTTCTAGTACACAACTAGAAAAGAGAGTTTTAACCAGTATATTACATATCAATACCATATTAACATTTGCTTTATTTGAAAAAATAGGATGTGCATTAGTACATCGTCACACAGAGGTGGAATAAGAAAGATGAAAATTCATGAATTTAGGTAGAGTACGCAATAAACAATCAAAATCTCGATGAACGATGCGTTGAGTCGTGGAGGCAGGCTTAGGAAGGAGCACGTAACTTTTTAAAGTGCTTTAATGGAACTGTGGTAAGTGCTATTGGAATTGTAGTAAGTGAATTGTAGTAAGTAAGTTAATGGAATTGTATTAAGTAATTTTAAAGTGCTTTTATGGATTGTAGTAAACTAGTAGATGTAGTCTAGATTCGAAAACTAATCGAAGGCAGCCATTCCAGCTTCGAGTTTGTCTATAATGGATTTTGCAGATTTAAATTTTACGAAAAATTCTTTGGCTTTTTGCATGTAAATTTTTATTCCAGGTGAAAAAGAATGTATCATTTCCTTTTCTTATGTCTTGCTTTAGCTTGAACCAAGCTGAAGAGGTGCCTGGGATGTTTTGTTCTTTTGTATTGGGCAAGGGAGGAAATTCTGACTCCGCAAGTCGGAAATTATCTCTTTGTGAAGCTTCGTTTTTAGCTTTAGCTGCTTGTATGGCTTTAAGGATATTTTTAGAGTGTTTAACGCAACCCTTGTATGTAGAAATATGATCTACACCACAGATGGCACAAGTTGCAGGCTTTTGATCCTCTTCTTTCTGAATACAAATGTATGCTTCGTGTTGCTTTGCCCATTTCATGCATCGTGCTGTACAGTGACAAAGTTGACGTGTGTGCCTTTATCTTTGATACTTATGGCACTGCACCGGCCCAATTTAGATTTGTAAGTGGCGATGCATACATCTAAACCACGAAGATTTTTGATTTTGCAGATTAGTTTATTTTCTAAGGAACGCTTGCGCTCAACTTGGAAAAATGGCAGTTTAACTATTTTTCCTTCTCTTACAGAAGTGAGTTGGCATACTTTTAAAACAGAGATTTCCTTTTTAATTAGCTCCCGTTTGATAACTTCAGGTTCTATGTTTTTGGATAATTTTGAATAACAGCTTTGATAGGCTTTTCGCTGTTTAATTTGAAGCTGCGGAAGGGAACTCCACGCGTTTGAAGCAATTTTGTTATAAATCTATAGTGATCTATTTCGTAAAATCGTAAAGTAAAGGTTTCTCCTTTCATAATGGCTCTGTAATTTGTAGTATTGTTACTTTCAAGTTCTTTTTTTAATGTTTCCCAATTTGCACTAAAATCATCAAGTACAATTAGGGGACCATTGACCTTAGGTTTGAGAGGGATAAAATTCTCTTCATTTTCTTCATCCATGTGATTAAGTTCGGAGTATTTTAACTGTTTCGGTTCGCTCTGTTCATCGTTTGAGAGTGTTCTTTTTACAGAGTTGCGAGGGTAAATAACCCTTCGTTATCTGTGATAGAGCAATTTTTCTTAGATGTATTTTGTTTTGAGACTGAGGGCTTTATTATTTATAGCGTGATCGCTTTTATTTAAGATTTGAGAGATTTTTATACACTCACGTTTGTGAAAATTGCAACACCAAGAAGGAGTCGTCATAATTGAATGCAATTTAATACACAGTTGAGTGGTAGTGGTACAAATAAATGATTAAATGTTCAAAGCAAACAAACAAGAACAAGAGATCAGAATCAGTATTTTGTGTGGCCACCACGCGCCGCAATAAGTGCTGCTACACGACGTGGCATGGAGTCAAACAAAGTTTGAATGTCTGACTGAGGAAGAGCATTCCATATCGTTTGTACGCGTACCCAAAGTTCGTCTGCAGACGCAACAGGACGAGGATCACGAGCAAGACGCCGACCAATGACATCCCACACATGTTCAATTGGCGACATATCCGGGGAACACGCAGGCCAAGGAAGAAGCTGTACCTGCTGCGCTGCAAAGAAGGATTTAACAATCCGAGCAGTATGAGGGCGGGCATTGTCCTGTTGAAATACAGCGCCTGGCAAGCTTTGAAGGAAGGGAACAGCTTCGGGCTGTAGAACTTCACGGATATACCGGTTGCTGTTCAGATTGCCCACAATTCGTAGCAATTGAGATCGTCTATGATATGCTATGGCGCCCCAGACCATAACTCCGGGTGTTCGTCCACTGTGGCGTTCGATAATGCACTCCGGAAGGTGGCGTTCACCGGCATAGCGTCTGACACGAATGCGGCCATCATGGTACCACAAATTAAAGCGGGATTCGTCAGAAAACACGACATGCTGCCAATCAGCACGCCAGTCTCTATGCTGATTGGCCCATTGTAGCCGCAGGCGGCGATGGTCGTGCGTTAGGGGGATCCTGTATAAAGGAGTCCGTGCGCGCAGTCCACACTGCAGCAGACGTCTACGAATTGATGAAGCACACAATGAAACACCTGTAGCTATTGACCACAGTGCTGCCAATTGTCTAGAGGAAGCTGTACGGTCCGTCCGCGCCATGCGGACCAGGTGTCTATCATCGCGAGCTGACGTCACATTTCGGGGTCCACTCCCGGATTTCCGAGTTGTCCGACACTCGTCCGTCCACTGCTTCCAAACGCGCATCACTGTGCTGCTGTTACGCTGCACACGAGAGGCTACTGCACGATACGACAATCCAGCTTCACGAAGGCCGATGATTCTCCCTCGTTCAAACTCTGTAAGTTGTTCAAATCTCGCTCTCTTTCGTCGACGAGGCATAAGTACAGATTGAGTTAACGTTTACCACTAGCAGATAACCACCGATAACCATACACGCCTCGCTACAGCCGTCTATTTATTCGGATCCATCAGCCGTTCAGAGGGCGCTGCTCAGCATACGCATGCGCTACGGATTTGCAATTCTAATCATTTGCATATCATGCGCTACTTTGCATTTCCTGAAAATTTCAGCTCACTCGCGTAAGTCCTTCATGGTGTTGCAATTTTCACAAACGTGAGTGTAGTTTGAGTTGATTTTTCCATCTCTTGCAGGAATAAATTTAAGACATAATTTCATTCCTAAGTTCATTATCTTTGTAGAAGGCGATAATAGTGCTTTCAGCGAGAGCTGTAGCATAAGTATCTTTGTTCTTGTAGTTGCGTTCTCTGGCATCAATAAGGAAATTAATCCATTCCAGGATTGCTCCGGGAGTGCGGATGAGATTAGCATATTCAGCTTTGAGGGCGTCTAATTCCTTAACCTCCATGAATAAGTCGTCAATTAACCGAGAAAACGAAGTTAACGGCACAATTAACAGCATACTCACCAAAAGTAAATTAATTACGAATATCCATAGGAGAGCGTAAGAGTAAAGGTAAAAGCAAACAAATTAGCAACTTGAAAAAAGAAGCAACACTTTAAAAAAAATTATAACTCTCAGAATGCACAGAAATTATATCACCTGAAGAATTATCTAATCGTTGACACATGTTCTATTCAAATACTATGGTAAGTCTAACACGATGTATAAAAGAAATTAAACACACAAAAAAAAAATAAATAAATAAATAATCTGAAAGGTTTCAGATTTTAAATTACGTCCAAAGGGACGTTTTTTAAACATTTTGTATGTTACTTTTATTTACTGAATATCATGTTCTTCGCATTTAAACCATAAAATTCAGTTAACAATATCGCAAAATAGTTTTAAATTGAGCCTATATTTAGAATTTCCTACACACAGTCTCACGCGCTGCAGATAAAAATGTTTTTTTCTTTACGACGTTGCCATGGCCCGTTTCGAAATCCTCGAGTTAGTTCATCAAAAATTCGTTAAAGTTTTACAAAATATGAAATCGTTCATGAAACAAATTCCAAATTTCAAATTTGAGCTTCCAGATGCCTACATTCGCGGCAGGATGACGGCATTCAAAATTCGATGGCTGTAGGTACCGTCGTTTTATCACAATGCGAAAAACATACATACATTTATGCACACTCTTCATTATTTAATTTCTTTAAATATAATACAGGGCTGCAATATTTTGTGGCAGAAGTTTGAAAAGTGATACAGACTTTTAATGTTTCCGACGCAAAATCGCAAAACGAAAACAATACTCCTTCAGGGACAAAGCCCCTTTGGACTAAAAAAATAGAAAGAAATAGTTTCTCATAGATGATTCGGTATTTCTCATTCAAGTAATTCAGTTCTCACTTAAATTTATTGCAAAGAATTGCAGGTAATTATTGCAGAGATGTTAGGTAATTTTTGTAGTAGGAGATGGGAAGAATGAACAATGCTCTCGCCGGGACCGCAACCACAAACCTCTCGATTACGCGCCGAGTGTGCTTACCTTACACCATGAAGGCAGGTTAAAAAGGCAGAAGAAATACCTTAGGTACTTCCCCTTTTATAGGGCGATTGGGGATTAGGGAACCCAGTCGCCAAATCTTGGTGGTGGAGAATCATCATCCACAACCTTTTAGTTAGGGCGCCACTGTAGAGACATTAAGATTTTTGAAAGCGGGAGTTGTAAAAAATGAGCAACGCCCTCGCCGGGACTCGAACTTCTCGAATACGCGCCGAGTGTGCTGACTCTTACACCACGAAGGCATGCTAAGAAAGGCGGGAGAAATGCCTTACAGCCTGTACAGAAAATTAATATTTCGGAAAGTTTTCACTTTAGTGTTTATGATATGTTATATAAAAGAAAAATATATTTAAAAAAGTCGTTTTTTATTTTTCAAACTCAGTTCATGAAATTTGGTATATTAATATAGTTGGCGGGAGACGGAGACACCATCATATTCTACCAAGAGGTTGGATGATATTGCCTCGCATTTCCACATATCTAGGATCAGGCGATACATCAAATAGCATTGTAGGATATTGTAGCCGTTGTGGCTGAGGACATAAGTATATAATTTACATAATTATAACAAGTAACGCTTTCAAATTTCAAACCTCTCGCAAATTTATATGCTTACCTTGATTCTTGCTGTTATAGTATCTTTAACGTTTGTTCTTCGTTGTTTTATTTTAGTCAATAATATAATTAATTAACTGGTATATTATTGCATATGCGTGTTGCTTTCCTAGTAAATATTTATGCTACTACATGTAAAATTTTAGTTTAATAAAGACAGGAAAGTAAGAAATTGTTTTTATAACCGTAGTGCATGAATTATCTATGTATATTGGATGCAAATTGATTTCTTTCCTATCTCAGATTTGTATAGTAGTTAAACGTACAAAAGCTTCTTTAACTTTTAAAATGGTGTGTAGAAATCGGTCTTTTATATATCTCCTCAAAATACGACTTGTGCTTTATGCTTCAAAATATCAGAATTTTCAATATAATTTTTATCAAAATCTCAACAACGTAGGAAATTGATCATTCACTAAATGTTTGTCAGATTTTTCAAGAAAGCGTTCGCGTTAATTGTATAGTAGTCGTGTTAGTATGAAGTCACACTTCCGTTATTCCCATATAAAATACCACATTTAAACACGATATTCATTCTTGCTTAATTTTTCATTCTCTTTTTACTTCCTTCTACGAAGTAAAGGGAAGTATTGCAATCGCGAAAAATTTCGATTATCAAATTTGACGGAAAATATCCATTTTGACCCCTATCGAATGCAATTTAACGATGTTTTAGACTGACATCTGTACGTAAGGACAAAATAAAGGACTTTTTCCCAAAACAGATTGTAAAATAGATTTAAAATGGGTACAGAAGAGATGTCTTTCGTCACGTTTGTACGTATGTATCTTGCATAACATAAAAACAAGTAGCCTCCGAACGTTGGAATTTCGTATATAGGACTAGTATAACATGTAGTTGTGCACCCTCCTTTTCGGTTATAATCGGCTGCCCCAAAAGTACATAATTATATATATATATACCGTTCTATTACTCGGCTCGGTAAGCTCTGTTCTTTTTATTCTTATATTATTATACGCTGGTAAATTGTGCATTTTCAGCTTTAAAAAATGACTGAATTATGTTGTTCTTCTGTTCCGGTTAACATTTTTATGACTTTAATTAACTTGCATGCAATAGTTTTAGAATTATCAACGACTTAAAAGTTGTTTAAGTGCAGCTAAGCCTAACGACGGAGCCATATTTGTTTACGTTTGAAACTTAGCAGAATTCAGCACCTTTAATCTCTTTTTGGCGAATGAGACCAAAAGTAAACTTTCAGTTTTGTGCACCGAAAAATATGCCTTCTTGCCCGCTGGCCGAATTGCTTATTTTTGTGTAGAAACGCTTAATTTTAACTGTACATTTTTTAAACCGTTTTAACTGTATTTGGTGTTTTATATTTTCCAATATTTTTCAGTTTTTAATGACGATGATTTGTGTTTTTATGTATTTTTCCCTTGCCGGGAAGTGAGAACTGAATAAGAAATGTATCTGCAATTAAATTCGAGGAAATAGGTTTAAATAAAATGCAGCAAAAATTGTGCATAATTTAATAGGCCGTACGAGGAAGTCATTTAGTGTCATCCACATCAGATTTTTTTATTACGATATCAGAAAATATTAGTTCTCAAACCTAATGGTAAGTAGAGAGCTTGCAAAAAATTATTAGTTTTTGTCCCCTCTTAGAAAATACATGCGCTAATTATGCAACGAAGGGTGTAAATGTACTTTGGCTGATTCATGTTTGCAATATGATATGTAAACTTGTGCCGTTCATTGAACATACACGTAGCATATATAACCATATGCCATTATTCTTTGCAACATTGCATAATTCGTGAATAATAGATATTCAAACGTTAAAATTCCTGAAGCGCTAAATAACTCAAACTTTGGCCATTTTAAATAATATTTTTTTTTTAAGACAACTTTCGTGGAATCGAGTGAAGATGAAATTTCCCATCAAATTATCACTTTGAGTCATTCTTCCAACTACCTCCGGATCCCATAAAGAAACTCGCTTCTTAATTACGTCATTAAAAAATCTTATTTTCACTTTTTTTATTATTATTATTATTTTTGGCAACCTCAAAAATATTTATTTCTTATTTTTTTAAGAAGTTCCGTTTCTTCGAGCCATTTCTTTCGAAATTTAGAGCCACAATTCAAGAGAAAATATTGACTGCTCGCTTTTTTCTTTTCTCAGATTGAGCAGTGCGTCCAGAAAAGGGGGGCTGTTAGAAAAAGAAGGGGCTGTAATGACGCGCGCGTCGTAACCGTACCCGCAGGTGCCATAAGCAACACGCCCTGGCGATAAACGGTTCCTCCGGCGATTTGGATATTGGATGGGGTCGTAAAAACAGAAGCTGAGAAAGAAAAAAAAAATAAATAAAATAAATAATAAGACGAGCTCTATTCTTAGGTGGTGGTAGTTCAGAAAAAATATTTTTTACTACTTCGCGCTGTCGGAGCGGAACGCTTTTTTATTGATACGTATGTCCTAGTATAGGTTCATTGCCGAGTATGGTTTATCGACGAGCCGCTGAGTCGGTTAATACCCATCCATCTCATCTCCGATACACGTACTTTCCTGGAGCATGTATTTAGGGTTTGGAATGGTCGGTTTAGATACTGATTGACGCTTTTAACTAAGGAATTGTAACTCTCACATAAGGAGTTAGAAAAAGTTGAAATGTTTCCTAACTGAAGGAACTCATGCAGGCGAAGCTGTTACGCATTACATTGTACAAAAGGGTTTTAAAATAATGCGAGACTAAATATATTTTTATGAATTTTGTATTTAGTTAGATATTATGATTAAAATTGTTTTATTTCCGCGTCCAATGCAGCGCGTGCCGTATTTTAAGAGAAAGCTCGCCACAAAAGTAAAAATACAGGAGCACGTGCATTTAATATTGAATAAAATTGAATAAAAGTTTATCTGTATAATTCATATTTAATTTGAGTAAATGTAATTGACTAGTATGCTACCCGTAACCGTAATTCTAATCTTTCTGCTTTCCAGAAATTGCTGGAACTCTGTCACCGGCTGATTTAAAAAACTATGAGGTATTTCTCCCGCCTTCTTCGCATGCCTTCACAGTGTAGTGGTCAGCACGCTCGACGCGTAACCTTCGTGGTTCGATTCCCGGCGAAGGCATTGCTAATTTTTCATCTCTCCTTTTTCTAAATAACCTAATGTCTCTACGAAGCTATAAAAGCCGGAGAGAAACATCTCAGCTCAGTTGCTGTTTTAGTGAGCTGTTGTTGTTAATCGTAGCGAAGTCGCAGTGAGATCGGATTTGCTTTCTCTGCCATTTGGATTGCGTTCTATTTAACGTTTTAGTACTTTAAAATATACCTACTGTTTATATTGCCTGATATTGTGATATTTTGTAAGTATCTCTGAGGGATAATCCAGCGTGTTGTTACATTTCTTCTGATTAGAATAAATTTTATTAACTTATGCTGCATATCATTTCCACTTATTACCCCAAATTTCATTAGAGCTATATTTCTCATTCAATTAATTCAGTTCTCGATTTGCGCCAAGGCAAAAATGCATAACACCTCAAAAAAGCTTTATTAAAAAGAAAATCTGAAAGGTTTCAGATTTTAAATTACGTCCAAAGGGGTGCTTTTTTAACATTTTGTGTGTCACTTTTATTTATTAAATATCATGTTCTTCGCACTTAAACCATAAAATTCAGTTCAACAGCAATATCGCAAAATAATTTTAATATGAGCATATTTTTAAATTTCCGATACACAGTCTCCCGCGCTGAAGATAAAAATGTTTTTTCTGCACAACTTTGCCATTGCTCGCTCCGAAATCCTCGAGTTTGTTAATCAAAAATTAGTTAAAGTTTTACAAAATATGAAATCGATGATAAAACAAATTTCAAATTTGGGCAACCAGATGGCGATATTCAGGTGTAAACATTCAATATTCAAAATCGGATGCCTCTAGGTACAGCTGTTTTATCACAATGCGAGAAACATATATACATTTATGCAGATTCTTCATTATTTAATTTCTTTAAATATAATACAGGGCGATAAAATATTATCGCCATAATTTGAAAAGTGAACCAACGCTTTTAGTGAATTTACGCAAAATGCCAAAACGAAATTAATAGTCCTTCTGGGCAAATTGCCCCTTTGGACTAAAAATTGAAAACTATAAAACACCAAATACAGTTCAAAGAATTAAAACCGGGTTTTGCAATTAAAATTAGAGTTTTGACGCAAAAACAAGCAATACGATCAGCTGGCAAGAAGGCAGATTTTTTGGTGCAAAAAACTGAAAATTTAGTTTTTGTCCCATTCTGCAAAAAGGCACTGAGAGTGCATAAACTGACTTAATTCATTATTCTGCTAAGTTTCAAATGTAAACAAATGTGGCTGCTGTGGTAAAAAAATTAGGCCTAGTCGCACTTAAACAACTTTTAGATTGTTGATAATTCTGCAAATCTTGCATGCAGATTAACTAAAGCCATAAAACCTTAACCGGTAAATAAGAATAACAAAATTCAATCAATTTTAAAGCAAAAAATACACAATTTACCAACACACACGAATAAAAAAACTGAGCTCACTGAGTCGAGTAGCAGAGTGGATATATATATATATTTATATACTTTTGGTGCGGCCGATCGCAACCAAAATAAGAGGTGCACATCTACATGTTATAACAGTCCTATATATATAATATTGTAAGGTTTTAGTTTAAACTAACAGAGTTTTACGTTAATTTTCTCTTTCCTGTAAGTTCTTATTTCAACTTCCCGTTAGAATGAGCGCTCGTTTCAGCTTTATGCTAATTTGAAGTGGAGCCAAGTTTTGTATTTAAAGGTTAGCGAGGAACTTCTCGGTGTGAGAGAGCTTTTAGTCTCAAATCACTGCGGCTCTGTTCGACGTCCGCCTGACTAGGTAGTATTTAAGTTCTAAGCCTCAGCGCTGTTACACTATTACTTATTGAAGAAATCTAAGTGCGTTAGTATTAGTTAAATCTTGCTACTCACCATATTAATAGTTTAGCATATAGGCCAACCTAGCGTTTATAGCTCTGTGAGCAACGACTTCTTAGTTTTCTACTTAACTTTGTTTTAAATTATTTGATTGTTCAGTTTAGACCCAAAGGCGGTCATTATTTTCTGTTATCCCTTCCGAGTTGGGAAGTGGCTGTAAATAGTCGTTTAATAAAAGGGTCATTTTAAAACCCTCCTTACGTGCAGTTATTCTACCACTTAACCACAGTTATTCTACCACAGAACATAGCTGCATTCAGCTCCCAGTTCGAGATCAGGACTTGATACTGTGACAAACTGTAACAGCAAATGGATCATTAGGAAAACAAACAGCTGGTTATTATTGGAGACTTCCTCTTTCGGACTAACTTAAAGAAACTCATTTTTAGGGCCAAGGTGTAAACGATCGGCGAGGGAGATTGTCCTGAAGGCTAACGGGTCTCTATCCACTAATGCTTTTCTGATACCGACTTGTTTACGGGTGTTCGTTGGTCTTTTGTTAGAAGAAACGAAGCAGTGAAGTTGAATGGACATGTAGTCAGAGAAAAGGCTGGCGGAAAGCTCGCTCTTTCCTTTCTGTAAGTTATAGCTACGTAGCGATTTACGCTATTCATCCATTATTTAACCACGAATGAATTTGCTGTTAAGTTTTAAATAAATTTAAAAAGACAAAAAAGCTCGGAAACGTTACAATACTATCACGACCATGTTCGCCAAAAGTATGCATAGAACACTCAGTCCTGACAATATATTTTCAGCGTTTTGAGGCTACTCGTTTTTGAGTAAAAACACCTTCTTGAAGTATTTCTATGGATGCTTTCTTGGGAGAAGTAACACGTAATTAGTCGCTGGTAAACTGTCTGCTGAGGAAATGGGAAAAGTTTTCCTGTTGTAAAATCATAAGTCTGGTATAAAGAACTTGAATGTTATTCCTCTAACTCCATTACTTCAATATTTGTTTGGAAACTGAGAGATTGCGATATCGATTCTTTTGTTGGAAAAAAGATTCAGATTCACAACTTAGCATAGGAAGAGATTTCATTCTGAATAGATTTTTAACGTTATTTCCGATGTTTACTTAGCATTAAACCAATCGTATTGCAATTCATCTATACTTTAAATCGAATGTATCTATCAATTGTTAACTTCTATCCGATAACGACACGGTAGCTTCTGATGTTTGAAACTGTTTAAGGAAGAAAATAAAGATTATACTAAAAATCAGTTTGAAAAATAATACATATCTTATCTATTTTTCTTTTTCGTAAATTGTCTTAACGTAAGAGGTAAAAAAACTAAAAGGCTTATAAACAGACTTATGTTAGAACAACAGCATCGGTTAAAGTCCGTGGGGCGTCGAAGGATTTATTTCTAAGAAACGCTCTGCAGCTGAAGTCCGGTAGCCAAAGAAAGGGGTGATTAATGGTCTCTTACAGACTTTTGTTTAAAAGCACTGCCGATCAAGGACATCGTTAAAAAGGCTATTAAAAGAGCCGAGTGATGGAGTAATGTCACGGAAGGGTACTCAATCAATTAAGATAATCAATTAATGGATCTCATTGGATGAGACTGATTACCGAAAGAGTGGTTCTAGTGGGTTGAAGAGCCTACTGATTTAAGAATCGTGTATGGCCTTTTCGAGTACCTCCCCCTTTTTTTCTCTTAATTCTCTCACAAACCAAGCCAGTTGCTTATTTTATTTCATAATAGAAATTTTAAAATATTTAAGATAAGATTTAAAATTTTGTTTATACATATTTCTTTTTTTTTTAATCATTTTGTCTAAAAGAACACTGCGATGACCAACTTTGTGTGCCATATGTAGCTTAAAATACACGGAGTTTGAAAAATGCTGATCTTATAATGTTCTCCCACCATCTTTGCACGCCTTTGTGGTGTAGTCCTCAGCACGCTCGGCGCGTATTCGAGTGCTCCGTGGATCGTGTCCTGGCGAGGGCATTTCATCTCTCCTGCTTTAAAAAAATACCTGGTGTCTTTACAGTGGCGTCCGAACTCACAGGGTGGTGGAGAACGATTGAGTCCCCTAATCCCCTGTCGCCCTTTAAAAAGGGGAGTATATAGGGTATTTCTCCCGCCTTCTTCGCATACCTTCGTGGTGTAGTGGTCAGCACGCTTATTCAAGAGGTCCGTTGTTCGGAGTCCCGGCGAGGACACTGCTCACTTTTTCGTCTCTCTTGCTTTCAAAAAGTGCCTAATATCTTTAGAATCAAATCTAAACCTTCTAGTCTAAACTAGTTAAAAAATCTGATGTGGCCGACATATGACCTGCTGCCCATTCCATATTTTAAATAGCAACGAGCTTTACGTAAAGTGTCACTTCCGGTTGATCGTTTGTAATGCTAAAATAGTTATCATAAAAAATATATATATATATGAACTGAAAGCATCTAAAGTTAAAATAAAATTGGAATCAAAGCAAGGCAATTCATTAGCAATATTAAATAATTACAACGGTGGTTAAGAGATTAAACACTGCTAAACATATCAAAATTAAAATAAGGATGCATCAGTAGAATAAACTTGAAAAATAAAAATGCGAAAAGGAAAAGATATACAAAATATAAAAATTAATCTCCTTTTATTTAAACTCTAATTCAGAGCTCATCACGGGAAAATGAATTAAAGTTTCACAAAACTCGATTAATATGTTTCGTTCTTCTGGTACATTTGGAGACAAAAAATCGAAAAAAGTTTTCAATTAAATTTTCATTAAAGACATTAAAATTCATTTAAAAACGAAAAATCGAATCTCAAATGTATCTGGAATTTTCCTTATACGTATTCGAAACACTTCGAAAAAAAAATAAAATATTACATTGTGTCAAATTGACTACTAAAAAAAAAAGCACTCTACATTATGCAAACTGGCCATTCGAAAAAACAGATTGGTTAAATAACATTATATGGCATTACACGCTTTTGAATGTCGGACTTACATATAATGTTATTCGACCAATTTGCTTTTTTGAAATGGTCAGTTTGTATAATTTTTTTTTAAGTCCAAAGGGGTTTGTCTCTGAAGGACTATTGTTTTCGTTTTGCGATTTTGCGTCGGAAACATTAAAAGTCTGTATCACTTTTCAAACTGTTGCCACGAAATATTGCAGCCCTGTATTATATTTAAAGAAATTAAATAATGAAGAATGTGCATAAATGTACGCATGTTTCTCGCATTGTCATAAAACGACGGTACCTAAAGCCACCGAATTTTGAATGCCGTCATCCTGCCGCGAATATAGGCATCCGGAAGCCCAAATTTGAAATTTGCAATTTGTTTTACGAACGATTTCATATTTTGTAAAACTTTAACGAATTTTTGATGAACAAACTCGAGGATTTCGAAGCGGGCCATGGCAACGTTGTACAGAAAAAAAAACATTTTTATCTGCAGCGCGTGAGACCGTGTGTAGGAAATTCTAAAGATAGGCTCTGTTTAAAATTATTTTGCGATATTGTTCTTTAACTGAATTTTAGGGTTTAAATGCGAAGAACGTGATATTCAATAAATAAAAGTAACATACAAAATGTTTAAGAAACGCCCCTTTGGACGTAATTTAAAATATGAAACCTTTCAGATTTTTCTTTTCTTTTTTTGAGTAGTCAGTTTGGCAAAATGTAATGTTTTATTCTTTTTCCCAAGTGTTTCGAACACGTGTAGGAAAAATTCTGGATACGGTTGAGATTCTATTTTTCGTTTTTAAATGAATTTCAATGTCTTTAATGAAAATTTAACTGAATCTTTTTTCGGTTTTTTGTCTCCAAATGTACGAAAAGAACAAAACACATTAATCGACTTTTGTAAAACTTGAAGGGTCCACTTGCCTATCTTCTAAGTGATAACTGAACGTGTAGTAAATTCTTGTGGGAACTAGACAGGAGAAGGGTGAAAAGAACCCTTTATTAACTCTTTTAAGATTCATAATGCGCGGACTTGACGCTAACAAATTACGCCGCACTCGGGTGGTAACTCAACTAGCAAGAACTAAACTAAAAATTTGAAATAGTGGAATTACGCTACAGGGCTCAGACTATCCTGTTTTCTAAAGGAGCGTTGAAAAATCTAGTGGCAGAAAAATAATAGCTGTTACGCCCCGTTTAACCAGCAATAACTGCTAAGCAGAAGCTCATGCTACAAGCACAGAGTTCGCCTACATTTGCATTACTTCACACGAGCTATCATGTTTAAATATTCAAGCATTGATAATTAGGGGAAATGAAGGCTTGTAGGAAAGTAACCTCAAATTAAACTAAATTGGTTATTTAAAATAAATGTAAATCCCTACAAACTTTAATTCATTTTTCCCTAATGTGTTCTGAATTAGGGTTTCAGTAAAAGGAGATTAATTTTTATATTTTGTATATTTTTTCCTTTTCGCATTTTTGTTTTTCAAGTTTATTCTACTGATATATTCTTATTTTAATTTTGATATGTTTAGATATAGTGTTTAACCTCTTAACCACCGTTGCAATTATTTAATATGGTTGAAGAATTGCTGTGCTTTGATTCCAGTTTTATTTTAACTTTAGATGCTTTAAGTTTAATTTACTTCAATTCTGCAGCTACAGCGCAGGACTGGTTAAAAAATTTTGTTTTTAATTTTTGGCCTATTAATATATTTCTTTTTCTATATAAGTCTTGGGCTTATTAATTTACTTTTAATTACTTTCATTATGAATATAAATTCAAACAAATAGCAGCTTTAGCGCTATTTTTATAACAGCCTGCTCTCTGTGTATTATATCTCCAAGAAACTTTGTAGTTTTGTCGCCAATTCAGGCTAAACATTCTTCAGTAGAAAACTACTTATTATGACAACCCTTTTGCTTCCATCTCTTAATACGTACTCGCATTCCAGTCATTTGGTTTTAAAATTTCGAAGGCAAGTTGGTTAATTTTTGCTTACTAGTTTGATTTTTAAATTTCTTTTTCACTACAGTTTTTAACTTTAATATTATGGATTATTTCTTATAATCTTCTTATGATTTTTTAAATTTGTTCCTGAATCTACTTTTGTTTTTGAAATGAAAAGAGAGTGTAGGGGATATGTCTTCTAGAGTAAGAAAATTGCGTATAATTTAATATTCCGTAGAAGGAAGTCGTGTGGCGTACACATCAGATTTTTGTGTTACCTTCTGTAGAGCTGTATTCTTAATATAAAAGATAACTTCTTTTTGTGCATAACGACTGCAGACGATAATTCCAGTATGCCATTGTCATCGGCCTAGACTAATGATGCTCTTTTTGAAATGCTTTTAAATGTAATCCAGCTCTCGATCATTAACCTTTTCGATACCGTGAATAAATCATGCTTGTCTATTATGAGCGTGTAGGAACAAATATATGCAAGAATAATAATAACTAACATTTATCAACAATATTTTTATATTTATTTTTGTATTTAGTTTCTGCTTTACATTTGAAGAACATGATTGTGAATCCTCTCAATTTGCGTGTCCTCGTTCATTAGGTTTCAATGTAATCGGTAAAATTCGTGCTGTGTTTCCTCTTCCCAACTTCACCTCCTTCGGAATAGTAATGGAAAACTGGGAATAACCACGAGATTGAAAGTGATCTGAGCACAATCATATATCAGTGATGACGTTAATTATCTAAAATATTTTAGTTTTTATGTGATTTTGCTCTTTCCTTGCAACTGTCGCAAACAATCCAATATTTTCGCATCGTTTTTTTCTGCTATCAACTAATTAATCAAAAAATGTACCTGTTATGCTGAGAAAAAGTCTGTAGTTTTTTTAGTCCAAAGGTCCCTAAAGGACTATTGTTTTCGTTTCGCGATTTTGCTTCGAATAACTCTGAATGTCCGTTTCACGTTTCAGATTGTTGCCACCGAATATTATCGCCCTGTATTATATTTGAGGAAATTAAATAATGAAGAATCTGTATAAATGTACGTATGTTTCTCGCATTGTGATAAAACAACGGTACTTAGAGCCATCTAATTTTGAATGACGTAATCCTCCTGCGAATACAAGCCCAAATTTGAAATTTGTTTTATTATCGATTTCATATTTTGTAAAACTTTAACGAATTTTTGATTAACAAACTCGACGATTTCAAAGCGAGCACTGGCAACGCTGTACAGAAAAAAACATTTTTATCTCCAGCACGCGAGATTGTTTATCGGAAATTCTAAATCTCATTTTCGATAAATTATTTTGCGATATTGCTCTTGAACTGAATTTTATGGTTTAAAAAGCGAAGAACATGATATTAATTAAATAAAGGTAGCACACAAAATGTTAAAAAAACGCCTCTTTGGACAAAATTTAAAATCTGAAACCTTCCAGATTTTCTTTTT
>KK114438.1:73129-98324 GCA_000611955.2 Stegodyphus mimosarum
GGGAGACTGGAGGCAAGTCATATTCCTACATGGGAATTTCCCACATTTAGTTCACAAGTATTCTTTCACTAATGTATGCACCCATTTATAGTGCACTGTTATAAATAAAAGTTCTAAAATGTCATTAAATAATTACCGACTAATTGTATTTTGGATTTTAAGCTTATTTATTACTATTATTTGAATCTGTTCTTTGGTGTACGTGATTAAAGAACATATTCAAATACATTTAATAAGTTAGTCAGTTAAACAGATCACTATTTATAAAGTCTTTCTTGTTCCTCACCACGCCCTTCGTAATGTAACTAGGAGCGCGTCAGGCTAGCAGTATGAAGGGGCAGAGTTCGAATTCATTCTGGGGCGTAGCTGATTTTTCTCCGCTCTTCTCTTCAAAAATATTAAACTGATTCTACAAGTGGAGTCCGAATGAAAATCCGGTGAACGGTAAGTTGGCTACCGAGTCAATCTCTTCTCCAGTTGTCCCTTCAGTGGGGAAGAATGTAAGGAATTTACTTCTTCCTCGCCAGGTGCGTTTATTGAATAATCGGGATCCCGTCCGCCAACATCGAATGGCTTGGATTTCGAATGTGGAGGAGGGCATCGCTAATTTTTCTTGTTTACTTTTCCGAGATGATTGTATTGTGTCTATATATTTACAGTAAAGAATAAAAGTGCCGTATTATTTTTCCATTAATACAAATTATTTTAAAACATAATTGCGCTCGAGTATAATTTTGATGAATAAATTGTTGCTTAAAATTTGGAAAATACGCGATTTAAATAATTATTTAGCAAAAAAATTCCAGTTTGGAATATTGTCTGACAAAAGGCTGAAAAGATTTAAAATAAATGAGCAGCTTTTAATAAAATTTATTAAGAGAGCATTGTTTTTTTTTTAAATTGCAGAACGTAAGTTGGTTATAAAATAAAAATAAAGCGAAATTTAGGAGAAGATGGCTATAAATAATAATTTGCAACTTCAGGATAAGCAAATTTTGTTCGAATTGGTTCGCTTTTCAGCAGCTCCGAAATTTTCTGAAATTGACGTTTCTTGCTTTTGGTTTTTATTAATTCATCGAATGACATAATGATTTGATTTTTTGTCATTCGAAAATCTCCCTAATTCTACCCTAATTCTCTAGAAAATCTAAAAATCGCGTTAACCTTTGGTGGGGTTCAACTCTTTAAATCTTAAGTTCTTACTTAGAGCCCCACGAACACTTTACAAGCGAATAATCGCTTAAGTGTGAACAGAACAGGTGAGACTCGAGAAGGGTTTAAAACCCTTTATTATCCAGTATATTTACAATCAGTTCCGGCTTGGAACTTTACAATAAAGCCACCACTCGGGCTTGAACTTAATTACTAATAATTTAAACTAAAATTAACTTAACTAAAGTTTTTAAATAAATATAGCCGAAGCTATCAGAATCTAACTAGTTGACCCCTAAGTATTCATTGAATCGGCGAAGCCTAGCAAGCGCCTAGACATGGCCGAGCGTCGTAACAGCTAAGAGAGATGTGGCCAGAAGGCAAACGCGCGCCAGTCAGGAAATCAGACTCTCTCTCTCTCTTGAAGTCTGTTAAGTCACGACTTAAATAGTACTCATTCTCATTTGCATTCTCTGCGTTTCTGAATTCACATTCTGGCAGGAAATTGTAAGCTAAAATTAGAATAATATAGGAAAGATACAAAACTTAAAATAACTGTTAGAAAACACATTATAAACCTTACAATTTTATTACCTATTGCTGCAATGATTGGCCATTTAATGAATCGAACTGTTTTATGTCTTTGTGTACATCAAAATACTAGAAGGTAAATGGCAAGCTTACTTCAGATACATAAAAAATGCAATTAAAAAGAAGGTTTTCATATAATAAGCTTTTGTTTAAAACAAGCAGGATAATTCATGCACCAAAAGGAGAAAGATAATTTATAAGTTTAATGGGAATAACAGATTAAATAATTCTTTTTACAGAATTCATCTTCAGTTTTATATCGTAAATAATAAAAGCGTAGGTGTATCATAAATTAAAAAAGATAGTGGCGTATATATTTAACGATGTACTTAAACTAATATATTTCGTTATTTAATCTTTCCGCACTTTTACAGAGGCTGTTCGCACATTTTTTAGACGATTTTCATTGTAATCACAGAAATGTTTTACCGAACATTTTTATGTTTTAAATGTTCTATTTTATAACACTTATTCTTCACTGTCTTTCTGCACCGCGATTTCCAAGACAATAAAAGCCTTTTATAGTATCAGAAGAAGTATTTTATCCAATTGCCTTCGAACAGATTTCCGAAATATAAGAAGGTTGTAGGTCAACGTTTGGAAAACCCACTTTTTAAAAGTACAGAAACGAAAAAATACACTGACTGAAAAAAAAAATCCCAACACCAAGGAAAAATTATTGTAGAGTAATGAAATTTGGACAATGCATTTGTCTAGGTAACATGTTTAGACTTCCGGAGCCTGTAACCTCCAGAATTTTGAATGCAAGCCTGCAAACGTGCATGCATTGTGTCATACAGGTGCCAAACGTCACTTTGCGGTGTGGAGTTCCATGCTTGTTCTGTCAATGCTGGCTGTGGATGACGCTGAATTTGTCGTCCAATGATATCCCATACGTGCTTAATTGGAGACAGATCTGGTGATCTCGCAGACCAAGGTAATATGTCGACACTCTGTAGAGTACGTTGCATTACAACAGGGATATGAGGGCGAGCGTTATCCTGTTGGAAAACTCCCCCTTAAGTGCTGTTTACGGATGGCAGCACTACAGTTTGAATTACCAGACTGACGTACAAATTTGCACTCAGTGTGTTTGGGATAACCACGAGAGTACTCCTGCTGTCATAGGAAATTGCTCCCCAGAGCATAACTCCAGGTGTAGGTCCAGTGTGTCTAGGTTGCAGACAATTTGGTTGCAGCCATTCCCCTGGCCTCCTTCTGACCAACACACGGCTATCACTGGCACCAAGGGAGAACTTGCCTTCATTAGAAAACACAACAGATCTCCACTCCGTCCTCCAAACAGCTCTGGTTTGATATCACTGGAGTCGCAAATGGCAGTGACTTGGAGTCAGCGGAATGCACACTGCAGATCGCCTGGGTCGGAGCTGCCCTTGAGGTAACCGATCTGTAACAGTTCGTTGCGTCACTGTGGTACCAACTGCAGCTCGAATTTCTGCCGCAGACGCAGTACGATGCGCCACAGCCGTACGCCGAATACGGCGATCTTCCCTCTCAGTAGTTCCAAGTGGCCGCCCGGATCATGGTCTTCTTGAAGCAGTACCTTCATTTCAACACTGCTTCCAAAAATCATGCACAGTGAATACTTTTCGGCCAAGTCTTTCTGGAATACCGTGGAAGGAAAATCTACCTTCTCTTAGCCCTATTAGACGACCTCGTTCAAACTCGGTGAGCTGTTGATACTGCCTTCTTTGTCTTCTTAAAGGCAATCTTTGCTAACATCAACTCAATGTGTCAAATTTCAAAGGTAAATAACGCTCACAAACATAGATCAGGAGATTTAGTAGAGAAATTATTGAAGGGTATGATCTTGATACCCCTTTTTTGTTCCACTTTTTTTTTCCGAGGAAATTAACAGTAGATTTTGACGTGTGGTTGTTTGTTTAATCTTGATGCATCTCTACATCGACAGTGTTTAAAGCGAATGTATTTCATATTTGAAAACTGGGTATAAAATATGCTTTTGATAATATGTGAAGTTGATCTTAATCGTCTTCTCCACTCTCTTTATTTTTAACTTACCGTTATACGAGCCAAAGAATTTATTACAAATAACTGATATTAAATGTGATGTTTATGAACAAAATAAGCCAAAATGAAATGAAACAGAAGCAAGTGCAATTAGCACAAAAAAAAGTGTCCATAGTATTGCAATCGTAAAGATTCGCTAAGGCCTACATGACGAACAGGCTTGTGTAGGGTTGTTTATTTTTATTCGCCAGTATTTTCTCCCACGCCAACGGTACACTACTGAGCATGCGCAGTAAGCGAAATTCGTTAACATTGGTAAACTCAACGTGCGGTTTGCCATTATGCGCCCTTGGATTCCCAAGCTCCAATTCCATACATGATGATTGTGAGTAAGTAATATAGTATTTATATAATTTTAAATTTTTTTTGGAAATATAAAACCATATGTATGCATTTTCATTTTAAATAATGTGTGCGATTTTCGATATAATTTATTTGTGGCCAATAAATTAACGAAAAAACCTCGACCCGTTAACTTTGGACGCAGTAATTTCTATAGATGGCTTCTAGAAATATGTATTCAGTTATCCAGGAAAATATTTTACCTCGAATCAGCGAAATTTTGGTGTTGCTAGTTAATAGAGATGCATTCGTACTTCGCCTATTTTGGTAAACAATATCGACTATGTTTTTTTTTTCCTCCATAATTAGATAAGTGAATAAGGTCTCTAAATTAGCACCTGAAAAAAATATTTTCGCATTGTACGCATTGTATAAATTTCTATTCAGAGCGCCTCTACAATAAATAATGAATCAATTTTTATACGAGAAATAGCAATGCTTCTCTGCGCGCATATTCAGTATAATCGTAAAAGTGGAGAAATAAGCGTCAATAAGTGACATAAATTTTACCTTCAACTAATGGGAAGCGGTATACTCATTCTGAAGATCTCCAAGTTAAGAATGTTATTAACTTATTTCAGGAAGAATAAATAAAAAAATTTCGGGCTTGTTAAATATTTAGTTTGCTTAAAAGTTAATAAGCAGGAAGCATAGAAAAATGTGTTAATACTGTTACAGATTTTGGATTTATTTAGCTATTTTTGTAGAATTCTGATTAAATTGTTTTATTTTCCCGTGATAACCCAGACGAAATTTGAGATAAAGCTATGCTTTAAAAGTAAAATTACAAGAGCGCATGCATTTAGCATTTAATAAATGGATATCTCGTAACTGCTGTTGCTATCCAGAAAAATCGAGAAAATACCGGACTGTTCCCGCGCATGATTAAAAAGCTTATAAAAGCCGGATTAAAACATTTCAGCTCAGTTGCTGTTGTTAAGTGAACTGCAGATGTCTACTTGGTGCTGTTATTGATAGTAGCGAATTCGCGATGAGACTGAATCAGCTTTCTCTGTTTTGAATTGAATTCTGTTTAACGTTCTAGTAGTTCAAAATATAAGTGATGTGAGTTATTGTGATATTGTACGAATATCTATGAGGGAATATTTCAGCATTTTGTTTTTTTTCTTGTGAAAAGAATAAATTTTATTAACTTCTTAACGACTTGTGCATTCAATCCGTTACGAACCCGTACGCACGCAACCATACTCATTTTTAAGCACATATTTAGCGCAGTATGCTTTTACATTACTACTAAATTTAACATTGCGATGAACAGACGATTGTTTCAGAAAGTAGCTTTGCTAGCGTAGATAGTAGAAAATCCGTTCCTACATCATTGTCTGATTGCAGATTTAAGTTTCTATTCAACTATGTCTTATAATGTCTTTGCTGACATAATAATATGTCTTATAATGACTTTGTTGACATTATTAAACATAGTTTCAGCAGAATGTACATGACATTAGAGACATGTACAGTGTCTCACAAAAGTGATGGGACACTTGTGCTTTACAAAAGGAAACCGTAATAAAATAAATTAAAAAAACATGTAAAAATTTTTTGTGGGTGTGTTTCATACTTAAATTTAGTAACAATTATTACATAACATACATTTTCTCAAAATATTAAAATATTAATTTAATAAAAATACAATTGTTTAGAACGGAGCAAAAAATGGCTCACATAAGTGATGGCACACCATTAGACTATGCAACAAAAATCGTCTGAAGTAAGCAATAAAAATATTCTTTGGGTTTTTTATTTTTACTCAAAAGCAATTGGCAATAATTTATAAAATCGTCTGCATTATTTCTCTCCGGTTTGTCTTGGAATTTTTGTGTTTTTAGCTCTGTGCAGCCATGAATGCCAAACGAAAAGAAACTTTGCCTGAAATTCGAAAATTAGTTATTAATTTGCATATCGAACGTGGAAAATCTATTAGAGAAACTGCCTAAACAGTTAACTTGAGTCATTCAATAGTTTTCAATATCATTAAACGATATAAAAAGAATCATACGATTCAGGATAATAGAAGACCTGGCCGACCATCAAAGCTATCCGATGGAATAAAGCGAATTATCGTTCGAAATATTAAAAAAAATCCAAAAATGAGTGCTCCTAAAGTTGCTACTGATTTACAAGCATTATATGGAGTAATTTTTAATTCTGAGACTATTAGAAGACTAATTCGATCTACTGGATATCACGGTAGAGCAGCCAGGAAAAAATTCTTCGTAAGTGAGAGGAATAGAAAACTCAGACTGGCTTTCGCAAAATCCAACATAAATGAGAATTCTGATTACTGGAATGAAGTTATATTTGCTGATGAGAGTAAATTTAATATATTTGGTTCTGACGGTAGAATCTTGGTGTGGAGAAAACCCAGGGAAAAATTTCGCAAACAGAACTTGGTGCCAGCAGTAAAACATGGTGGAGGAGGAGTTATGGTATGGGGGTGTATGTCGTCCGTTGGAGTTGGTAATCTTGTTGTTATTGACAGTATAATGGATCAGTACAAATATATTGGCATATTAAATCAAAATTTTAAATCTTCAGCACGAAAATTGAACCTTCATAACGATTTTAAATTCTACCAGGACAATGACCCCAAGCACACTGCTTTGAACGTTAGACTCTGGCTGCTGTATAACTGCCCTGAAATAATAAAAACACCACCTCAATCTCCAGACTTAAACCCATAGAGAATATTTGGCAAGAATTGGAATCAAGAATTCGCATTTCTTCAAAACAACAATTAAAATCGGTGCTTCAAGAAGAATGGGGTGAAATCACTCCAGAAATCACAAAAACATTATTCGAATCCATACCAAGAAGATTAAATCATGTTTTAAAAGTAAAAGGAAATACAATAAAATATTAAAACCTTTTAAAAAGTAAAACTTTTGGATAAATATTTGGTAGAAAAGTAAGTGTCCCATCACTTATGTGAGCCATTTTTTGCTCCGTTCTAAACAATTGTATTTTTATTAAATTAATATTTTAATATTTTGAGAAAATGTATGTTATGTAATAATTGTTACTAAATTTAAGTATGAAACACACCGACAAAAAATTTTTACATTTTTTAAAATTTATTTTACCACAGTTTCCTTTTGTAAAGCACAAGTGTCCTATCACTTTTGTGAGACACTGTATATTCTGCCTTGTTGACGTGTTATAAGTAGGTCAACAAAGCAGAATTTTGAATTTCTGTTTCATACTGCACATAATGAATATTTCTTATCCTCAAAGATATTCCACGACATTATGAATTTAACATAGAGAATGATATTAGTATCTTGTCTGGCAGTATGATCTTCTGGTGAAATTTCGCGGGATTTGATAATGGAAAAATTTTAGAATCTGTGAGCTCACTATTGTTACCTGTTTATAGCTGTTTATTGTTTACCACCAAAAATTGCTCACACGTATAATGTTTGAGACTTGCCAATATTTCTTATAACAAAGAAAAAGATTGAAATAATGGTTTTAAGGAAATTAAAGTTGACTAAAATAGTGGATTTCTGCAGTTACACCAATGCATACCGCCTCCTAGCACTTTTTTTTTTCGTTCGAGCAAACCCTAAATGTGATTTCTCATTGGATTGTAAAGCCATTTCACTTTAGTATTTCCAATACACCCAAAAAGTAGCTGCCCGCTGGATTAAAATCCAAATTGTACACAAAGCTTTTGGAAAGGTGCCCCCTTCCAACACATAGTTCCATTTGTAAATTTGGAAACGTCGCATCGATTTTTCAATCAAGGACCTTGTTTCTGTGTTGTCGTCTGACATGAAGAAGGGGTGGGAGTAGTGGTAATTCATTTTCCATCCCCTTTCTACCCTTCATATTCCGAGGGAAAAGATGGATCACCCCTATACAACGCCCCCTATGCGCTTTTATTTCCCTGAGTTCTCTGCCTCTAATGATATCGAATGACACAAAGAGGAAAGGGGGGAGAGCACGGAATTGCGTTTAAGCACTCTATCCCCCTGTACCTCTCCAGAAAAGATATCTCGCCTGGAGGATGCTCTTTAGATCGCACTGTCAAGAGGGGGGCGGCAGGGATTTAATACCCGTTGTGTTCTGAATGGGCATTTTAGCGCCGTGTGGCGGTCGCGAGGCGGAGTTGGCAACGGGGAATATTCGAGGACATATATATATTGAAGGAAGAGCCAGTTCACCTGTAGGTATGAAACATTACTTCGTGATACGTCTTGTGTTTTAAATGTCGTCTGAAAGAATGAATGTGTCATTTTTTAATCATTAACCTGCCAATTTTCATATTTGGGAACATTTAAAAAAGCTAAGTTGCCTATTGTTAAGATTTTAAATAATAACCTGTTTGTTTCAAGTGCTGCTTTCGGTATAAGTGTTTTATAAAATACTTTATTTTAAAAAATAAATAAAATAAGAATGAAAATAAATTAGCATAATAAAAGAAAACAGTAAAATAAATAGAATATAAGGTGTTTTCTCCCTCCTTCCAGCATGCCTTCGTGGAGTAACGGTTAGTACACTTGGTGCGTATTCGAAAGCTCGCAGGCTCGAGTCCCGCAGAGGGCGTTGCTCGTTTTTTACGTCTCCCTGCCTCAAAAAATCCTAACGACTATTCACGGAAAAAGCTATATTTTATTATTTTTTTGTAAATGAATCCTTTGCGATATTTCTGATTTCTTATAAATTGCAAAACGTGAAAACTGTAAAATTTAAAAGCAATTAAATAAAAATTAAATATAATTAAAAAATAAAGCTTATTAATTAATAACTGATGTTTAGTGTGGAACTGATTAATGAATCCTCGGTACAAAGAATACTTTAGCAATTAACCCTAAGGTATTTACAGACAGAAATATTCCCAACAGCTATGTCTAATATTTTCCTCTCATAGTCATTAAATTTTTTCACTAATTAGATGGTAATCTAATAAAAAAATGCAAAAAATTAATAAAATTCTGACACCGCTTTACGCAAATCAGTTTTTAAATTTAATTACGTTATTGCCCTAAAAGTAAGACGATATTTTTTCAATCAAAATCCTTTTCTGAAAATCTTATGTCTTATATTTACAGCTAAACATCAGAGAAAGGTACATAAAGGTACACTGCGCAAAAGAAAAGAAAAGGGGGGGACAATTCTATTCTATTCTATATATTCTATATCTGCCAATCTACTGGGCCGATGGACGAAATTCAACTTGCTTTTTTCATGTCTCGAAAATGCGACTTAAGATATGTATTAGATTTATACGGGGTGCCCACTGAAGTCCAGTAACATTCGTTTAATGCCGAACGGCTGCAGATATATTCGTAAAATTGGTATCTAGGCATAGTAAAGTGGCTATGCACTACTGGCTGAGATAGCTTACAGCGCCACCAGTTGGAAAATGGGGGAACTAGCCTCCCTGTCTCGAAAACGGTACAAGAAAACGTGAATTACAAAGTTGTAGAGCATCGTCGATTTAGTACGAATAGACACCTTGTGGATGTAAATGCTAAAAACAGAACGCTGAAAACGCGCATTTGTTTCCTCGCGATTTCTGAAACTGTGACGTCACGAAACTCGAACGAAAGGAGAAAAGATTGATTGATTGATTGATTATTCGGGCGAAGCCCCCAATCCACCTAGCCGAATTATGACGGCCGTATGACTCATTAGGGGACCAACCCATTTCAACAACAAACGGTGGTATCCAGCGATCCGGTCGTATCAAAAGAGTTAGTGAAAGGAAACGAAACAAAACAATAAATACGACCAGAGAAATTATCACTGGACCTAAATTCAACAAACTACATAAAACGAACTAAAAAGAATAAAATAAAACTGTGTTAAGAAACAGAAACTAAAACAACTCAAAATATGCAAAAGGAAACACATATACTTCCGAGCACACAATACATCAAATAATTCCCACAGCTTGTTTATTGTTACTTATAGACTTCATAATGGTCTTTGCATATTCTACTCAATGAGCATAATTCTTTTCAAAAACACTTTTATAATATTTCTTAAAATTTTCCCTTGCACTCTCAGTCAACATACACAGTCCAGTCACATTAATGTGACCACCACGTACTTTCCATGTCAGAGTTAAATAACCAATCACAGAAGGCAGGTGGCAGCACAGTGCAGTTGAGCGTATATAAAGGGTGTGTGAGGGCTTCGGAAAACATTTCAATCGTTGGCGTAATGCAGAAACGAAGCGATTTATCCGACTTCCAAAAGGGCATGATCATTGGCTTTCGGGCCAAGGGTGGAAGCATTTCCGAAACGGCTGAGTTTGTGAACTGTTCGCGTGCCGCCGTGGTAAAAGTGTACCGTGCATGGCAAAATGGGACTGTCCAAAATCAGCGACGTGGCAAATGTGGTGCACCACGGGCCATAGATGACAGAGGCGAACGACGGTTGCGGAGATGCGTTCGGGCAGATAGACGGGCTACCGTTGAGCAACTGACCACCAAAATGAACCAAGGGGCTACCAAAAGTGTCTCCCAAAGTACTATTCAGCGAACATTGCTGCGTCTGGGCCTCCGAAGCAGACGCCTGGTTCGTGCACCTATGCTGACTGCTGTTCATCGACGGCGAAGGCTAGAATTTGCACGCCAGTACAGCAGCTGGACGTCCACTGAGTGGCGACAGGTTGCGTTTTCGGATGAATCGCGTTTTATGCTCCATCGGACAGATGGACGTTGGCGTATAAGGCGTGAAACCTCTGAAAGGAACCACCCTGCAACCATTGCCGGAACGGTCCAAGCTGGAGGCGGGAGCATTATGGTCTGGGGAATGTTTTCCTGGCATTCTCTAGGTTCACTGATCATTGTGGAAGGCACAATGGATCAATACAAGTACGCATCTGTCCTTGCGGACCATGTTCACCCCTACATGCGCATTGTTTTTCCTCAGGATGATGGCATCTTCCAGCAGGACAATGCGAAGTGCCATACAGCTGCCAGTGTACGTGCGTGGTTCGAAGAGCACCAGGATGAGTTTACCGTCCTCCCCTGGCCAGCAAACTCACCTGACTTAAACCCAATCGAGCATCTGTGGGACCATCTCGATCGAGTTGTTCGCGCCATGGATCCTCAACCGCGTAATCTAGCGCAGCTGGCCACGGCATTAGAGTCGGCATGGCTCAACATCCCAGAGAACACCTTCAGGGACCTATGTGACTCTCTTCCTGCACGTCTCGCAGCAGTCCGCTCTGCGAAAGGTGGTTATTCTGGCTTTTGACAGATGGTCACATTAATGTGACTGGACTGTGTACAATCTTCAAAGAAGTGCCTTGCATCACCCATATCATTGCATATCAAACGCTGATCGTTATTCTGATGGCCAAAACGTTTGTGATAAGCCGGGAATCGTCCATGTCCTGTCATGATTTGATTTCAGTTAATATCATTAATTATTTTCATTCTTTTATTCGCTTTGATATTCTTCAATAGACCTTTATTTCTTTTGGACGATCCCCAGCTTTCTTCCCATTTAATGATAATATCATTATACATTGCAGTAATAGTTTTCCTTCGAGGAGAAAAGATTATCTTTCGGACCAAAAACGAGCCCGCATCGCGACACAATGGTATCGTTTGTAATTGACAATCGAGAGGACTGTGATTCAAACCCTGCGAGATGCATCCTTGTACTGATTGTCTTTACAAACAGAGACAATACGCAGATTGTGCACAATCGTGTCTGAAAACGCATCGACTGAACGCCACTTGAGCTTGGTGTGCGAATTTGTACATTACGCAAATAGCGTATGAAACATCACACCTGTTCACCTGAGACAGCTATAAAAGACAGATCTCCTCGTGGTTGTATGTTGAAGCTCATAGTCGTGGAGCAATTTTCAAAAACTGCTTATTGTGAGATGGTTCTATTTTACGGTGAATGTGGACGCAAGACACGCTCGGGAGCTTGGTTGTATCGGCAACGTTTTCCTGCAGGCCTGCATCCTTCATACAAAACCATCCTGCAGGTTGTAAAACATTTAAGGGAGATTGGCTGCGTAACTAAAGGACTTCGATCCGGCAGATCAACTAAGGTAGTTAGGAAAGTGCAACCAGAGATGTCTTATTATTCAGCCTCACATATCCAAACTGCAGCACAAGAGAGGTAGGTGAAAACTGTGGCCTCTCAAAAAATCGCGTTTGGAAAATCCTAAATGAATTAGGTACTCCAGACCGACTAGAGCCTAATCAGGCATTGCTGGACAGGGATGCCGAGAGACTGTTCGCATGGTACAACTTCGTCATGAACCAGATAGAGTTCCAGCCAGCATTCTTGGCAGATAGTGTGGATGGATGAGGCATGCTTTCCGCGGAATGAAATGTACAGTAGGCAGAACACCCATTACTTGGCACTTTGAAATCTATCATGTTCTGCCGACTTTCGACATCAAATACGATTTTCGATTAATGTTTGGTGTGGAATTTGTAATAAAAGGCTAATCGGCTCAGTAATTTACCAGGGTACGTTAACGGTCACATAATATTTAGAACTTCTGCGAGGCATAATACCCCATTTTGTTGAGAACCTACCGTTGCTTCATGTTGGAATAGATGGTTCCAATCAGACCGCGCGCCTGCGCACAAGATGTCGCAAGAAGAATTCTAAAGACGGAAGAATTCGGAGAACCAATAATCGGATATAGTGGTTTCGAAGAGTGGCTCTACATTCACCTGACCTGATTTCAATGAACTTTTTCCTGTAGGGATACCTCAAACAGCAGGTGTATGCAACCCCTCCACAAACATTGCAGGACCTTCAACGACGTATTACAAATGTCTGTGCAAACGTGTCACCAGCTATGCTACAACGCGTGCAACATGAAGTTCTAACAAGGGTCCAGATGTGCATTTCAACTAATGGAGAGAAGTTTGAACATCGAAAATAAAGGTAGCTTGTGATTACTAGTTGTTTTTTCTTTCTAAGATCATTTCGTGACGTCACAGTTTCCGAAATCGCGAACAAATAAAGGCGCATTTAAAACGCCCTGTTCTTAATATTCATGTCCACGAGATGTCTTTTCACACTAAATCGACGATGCTCAACAACTTTATAATTCACTTTTTCTTCCCGTCTCGCATTGTTTTGGAGATAGGGACGCTAACTTCGCTTTTTCCCACCAGGTGGCACTATAAGCTATCTCATCTAGTACCGCATAGCCACTTTATTATACCTGGACACCCCTTTTATGACTATAGCCGCAGCCGTTCGGAAATTAAACGAGTGGTCCCAGACTTTAGTGAGCATTCTGTATACAGCATTGCTCTAATATAGGTATACAAAGTCGGATATTTTCTGAAATGGCATGCTAGTTCTTTTTCCATATTTTGATTATACGACTCAAATTATGCCAAACTGGCAAGTTTTGTAAAAATCGTACCAGCACTTCTTTAAACACTAGCTCTCAAAGTTTTAGCTCCTTAATGTTAATTAAGTCTGATATATATTTATTAATATCTCTTTTTTTACTAAGCTCACTTAATTCCTTCTTCCAGAATTTGAAATTTAGGCTTAATCCAAATATAACTGGCACATTTTTCATGATTTATTTTTAAAAATAGTATTTTAAATATTTTTATAAATTTTTCTGTCTCCATGCCGCTTATGCTTTCCTTTTCTAAGATGCCTACGTCGTACTTTTAAAACCAGTGTAAATAAAAATTATCTTATTTAACTATGATTGGATGTGATGTGATGCGAATTATCATGGAATATTATAAAGTTGTGATTTGAAGCGACCACGCCTGGAAGATTTTGGTTTATGCATCCCTCTGTCTAACTACGCTTTATATACATATATGTAAAATATAAAAAATACTATGGCTTTGCTCTACGCTAACAGGCAACCTCTAATTAACCTTCCGCAATTTCAGGATCTTTCCCCTTAGATCAGTACTTTCGAGAACGCTCTGGCATGTTATATAACCGCTGATATAAATAGCAAAATACGCGCCATTTTTAGTCAGACTGCTTCCGGCTACCGCTGCTAAACGATTTGCTGCTGCCTTTCGTATCCTTCTTTTCCTTTGTTAGAGGAGTTATGACGTCAAAATTCTAAATTTAATATTATTTAATTTGAATCACTATTGGTTTTGTAAATTGCAGCTTCATTTAAAAAAAATGATCTCCCGTTTAAGAGAATAAAGATATAGAGATTTAAATTCTACAGTCTCATCATTTGCTGCATTCCACTCAGTCCTGACAACACCCGGATACTGATGTGACCTCATTGCCAAGCTTTAACAAAAAAGGAAGTAAAAAAATTTTAAAATTGGAAGGACTAATCTAGTCAAAAATAGCACTGTTAGCTGCTAATTTTTTAGGAATTTAAATAAGAAAGTAAAACTAAGTCCTATAATAAGCCGTTAAAAATTCTTAAGTAAGCTATCTCAATTCCAAAAATATTTTTTATGATGGGCAACATTCAAATTAATGAAGAATCTGCATAAATGTATATATGTTTCTCGCACTGGGATAAAACAACGGTACCTAGAGCTATCCAATTTTGAATGGCGTCATCCTACTGCGAATATAGGCATCTGGAAGCCCAAATTTAAAATTTGGAATTTGTTTTATTATCGCTTTTATATTTTGTAAAACTATAACGAATTTTTGATGAACAAACTCGAGGATTTCGAAGCGGGCCATGGCAACGTTGTGCAGAAAAAACATTTTTATCTACAGCGCGTGAGACTGTGTATTGGAAATTCTAAAGATACGCTCAATTTAAAATTATTTTGCGATATTGTTCTTGAACAGAATTTTATGGTTTAAGTGCGAAGAACATGGTATTTAATAAATAAAGATAATACACAAAATGTTAAAAAACAAAACACGCCCCTTTGGACGTAACTTAAAATCTGAAACCTTTCAGATTTTCTTTTTTTTTTTCCCCTTTCATTTGTTGTATAATAGAAGCTTCACGAGTAGCTTTCGGTCCAACAGATAGTTATGTATCATTATTGTAATATATATCCTCATTATTATAATTTAAGCCAAAAATCCTAACTCAGCAAGAATACATCATTTCGGGTCCATCGCTGTTCTATCTCCTTTCATTAAAAGCGAGCCAGTTAAACAAAACATGCGTGCCATACTTAGGCATGCTAAGTATTTTACGACAATTGTATTATTCATCTATTGCAATTTAAATTTACTTAAAAACTAATATTTAAATTTAAGTTAATCTAAGTCAGGGTGGACTCTGAACTGCTTTTCAAATAAAGGTTAAAACTGAACTTTTTAAATCACTGCTCTGATTAATTCTGTTTGTCATTTTTTGTTTAATGAAAGATTCGTTTCATTGGACTGAGTGTTTTGAGAGCAAAGAGATTATGTAAATAACGAATGTGATGCGAGTACTTACAGATTTAAGGTAATGTTTTATGCATTTAGATTACATTTTGGAAACTGATTTTTGAGTTCTAAAAGCATTAATTAATGTTACCCGCATTTATTCAAAAAAATGAATATTTTTCAGACATTTGAAACCTTTCGCTTATTCAAGTGGAAATACTTTTTCCAAAAATCGACATTAAGTTCCGTTAGGGATAAATTCGAATTCAAAAGCATGCAATCTAGCGAATGTTTTGCCAAGATAAAAGTAAAGCCGTATTTCTTTCTCACTATTCCCACTCTTAGAAAATTGCTCTCACCAAATTCTAACCGAACTTAGCTTCCTGTATCAATCTCCGATTTCTCGTTTATGTTCTAGCGGAAAAGCACCAATACCCCGCGCAGAACATATTTCGCTTTCATTACGAGTCGAAAACAAAATTTATAGACTATAAACTGTCTCCCTAACTGCTAACTTGAAGTACTGCATTTTTTTTTTTTCTTTTTAAATCTTTTAGACCTGTTTGTTTAAGAAATGTCTGAATTGGCCACGCCTTGTTGAAAGCATAATTCGTGCTTCTACTTGACTGGATGACTGTATTAAATGGCCTGGAACTCGGTTGCAGAGGATTAATGATTTTTTACTATCTTAGAAGCTCAAAGACGATGAACCAAATGTGTTGGTTTTCTAAATGCTTTATGTCTTGTCGCTTTAAGTCATTTTTTGCCTTTCTCTAATTTATGATTTATACTCTCTCTCTACTTCACAAGAAGGTCTTTCAAATCAAAATGATTATTTTGGTAGAAAACATTTCTGCATATTCATACTGGAAATAAACCATAGACAGCTTAGAGTGGAAGCCCCCATCTGTGGTGGTACGCAAAAAGAAATTACGGCGGGAAGTAATGGCTCAGAGAAAACAGCAGCGTTGTAATAAATGTTGTTTAAATGCTGCTAATGCTGTTTTAATGCTGCTAAGTAAAAATTTCGAATATATTTATGCGTTTAGAAGAATTACTAATCATAGATAAATTACCCTTAAAGGCAACCTTTTTGGTGTCTTCTGTCAAAGACACTTCCCTTAATGGGATAAAGGTCTGTGAAATTTCATCTTTTCTGCCAATTATGTACCAGGTGGCCATAATTAAACTGACAGTGCTCACAGTGTTCTGTAGCGCGATCTATTTGCGAGAATGACGTCACATTTTGTAGGAAGACGGGGGACGGAGGATTCCGCGAAGAAACAAATTAGTTCCAAAAGTCACCGCTAGGGGAATATTTGGCGCTGTGTAACAGAAAATAGAGTGTTAACAAATGCAAATCAATACAAAAATTACCTCTTATTTTGCATTCAAATGAGGTTCAATGCGGCTGCCGTTGTTGTGGACCACATATTGCATTCTGTGCACAGTATGCACAACAGCAGAAAGTAACATGTGCGCAGGAATCTCTCGTACACTCCATGATATATTGTCCTTCGACGTAGCCAGGTCCTGGACCACTCCTTGATAGACCTTGGACCCCATAGCCAGTAGTCGCATGGGGTAAGATCAGGTGATCGAGGTGGCCATGCAGTTGGAAAGTAGCGGCTAATGGCTCTTTCTGTCGTAGCATCTGTTGCACCCGTACAGCAACGTGTGGAGGGGCTCCATCTTGCATGAAAATCATTTCCCCCAGGCATTGTCTTTGCTGAAGTGCCGGAATGACAAAGCTGTTCAACATGTGGCGATATTTCTCTCCGGTAACAGAACAGGTTTCCGGTCCTGTCGGGGTAATGTTCTCATAGAAGAATGGACCTACGATAAATTGCGCTGTGAACCCACACCAAACAGTTACCTTTGGTGAATGTAAGGGAATTGCTGTGACTGCGTGTGGTGATTTGTCATCCCAAATTCGATAGTATAGTCTCGTGATATTGCAGATCACGAGACTTTATCGGTGTTTATGTAGAGTTTACGCTTTTTTAAAAGTGTTGCCATATTGCACTTGAACTAAATCAGAAAATGTGCATAATAAAAGGTAATTTTATTCCAAATATTCTCCTAGCGGTGACTTTTGGAACTAATTTGTTTTTTCGCGGAATCCTTCGTCCCCCGTCTTGTTTAATCTTCCTACAAAATGTGGCGTCATTCTCGCAAATAGATCGCGTTACAGAACACTGGGAGCACTGTCAGTTTGATTATGGCCACCCGGTATTTGCCTATTAAGCTGTGCATTTATGGTAGACGTCTATAGGTTAGCTAAATTGTGAAAAGTTAGATACTCAGATTTCTAACCCTTATTACTGTTTTGCTTTAAGAAAATCTACTTAAGAAAAATGGAAAGTTACTGAAGTGGTACTCTATAAACAAACACTAAAATAAAATCTGCTCAAAGGTGCAAATTCAAACAACAAAAATTCCTTTTAAATTCATCTTGGGTTTATAAACAAACGGAAATCACTGAGACTTGCTGTCAGTTCAGTGTACAGATATTCTCAATAGGGAAGGTTATCTTTTAAACCGGTTTCAGGTCTAGTATATCCACAGATTCGGAGGCTCGGATCTTTGCAATATATCTTCAAACAAACTGACATTAAACTATTAAGCGTATTCCAAGATACACCGAATTATTAGCTTCCAGATAAAGAAAACTCTGGTTCGAGGCTCGGTACCCAAAAATCGATGAAATTACCGATTTTTCAATTTTTTGATAGAAAAATACCTTAATACCCTTACTACACTGAAGAGAAATTTTGAAATGATCTGACGGTAATAAATGGTATAAAATGCTTTTAAACATTTTGACAGCCCTTTAAATGCCACGCCCCCTCAGTTTTTATTTTTTTAACTTCTTGATTTTTTTCAGTAAGTTATTAAAAATCAGTGTAAATGAAAAGGAGTGTAATTAAATATGACTGCAAGTATCAGGAAACTCTGTTTATTTTTATAAACTGATTTATTTAAATACAACCTAAAGCTGGGAATTCTTTAATCTAAAACTAATTCTTTAATCGCAAAATTGATCCCTAAAGTTATTAAGAACACTCTAATATATGCAATAAAAAATTTGGGGCAAAAACATTCAAAATTGTGGGAGAAGAAGGAATTTTTAATTCTTAAATTTTTCTTTAAAAAATTTTAATTAAAATACTAGCAGAAATTTTTTTTCAGCTTAAAATCATTTTGTCTTGTAAAACCACTTAAATATTATTCATAGACAATAGATGAAAATTCTTAAATAAAAAATATCATTCGAAAGGTACCAAGTCTCCTTAAACAAAACTGGATGGAAAAATTTTAGGTAACCTTGCAGAGACATTAAGTTATTTCGAAGCAGGAGACATAAAAAATGAGCAACGACTTCCCCGGAGATCCAACCTCTCGGTTACGCGTCGAGTATGAAGACCACTACACCACGAAGACATGCGAAGAAGGCGGGAAAAATACCTTATATACTCCCTCTTTTAAAGGGCGAATGGCGTTTTTGGGAACCCAATCGCCAAATCCTGCTGGTGAAAAATCATCATCCACCACCTGTTTTAGTTCGGGCGCCAGTGTAGAGTCATTAGGTTACTTAGGTAGAAGGAGTGATGAAAAATGAGCAACGCTTTCGCCGGGAATCGAATTACGGACTTCTCGGTTACGCGTCGAGCGTGCTGACCACTACACCACGAAGGCATGCGAAGAAGGCGGGAGAAATACCTTATAACCTTTCACTGAATCTTCGAAACTAAATTTTTTGTTTATATGTGATCTAAATTTAATTGACATTTGTGAAGTAACATCATTCGTAGAAAAAAACAAATAATATAAAAAACAATTTAAAGTCAATTCTTACTTAGGCCAAAAAGAAATATTCTATTTTAGTTACTACTTTTTATTAACTTTTTTTTTCGTTTCTAATTTATGAAGCCGATGGTGGTCTATAATTTCTCATTCTGTCCATCTCTTATAATGCTTCATTATTGCAAGGAACCTTTCCAGTGAGTTTCGAGCAATCCATTTCTTAATTAATATTCCATCTAATGATGATCCACTCGGTACATCTGAGTCTCTTGAATTTTATTAATGGCCTGTGAATCCATATATACATAATCAGTTTGAATGTAATTGTCTGAGCCTATCGAATTTGTTTGAGAAAAGTTACCTTCATAGTGTGTTAGAACAGTTATCTCTATTATCGGGAAAATCAAGCAAGCAAAGACTTCTGCGGATAAATTACAATTTGGATTTGAAGCAGCAATGATACTGATAAAATTCGCAGAAGATGAAAATTAAATTCAGTAAAGACTCACCACGACTACTTATGGCCAATCAGATTGCGCTGCATTCATTTAGCTCCGCCCACCATCAAATACATTCTACTTTTTTCTATTTATCTACATAGGTAGGTTTCGACTGCCATACTTTTCGTCTGTAGGTATGAAGTCTCATCTCCCGTTTCTCATTGAGAATTTAGTTATTAAATTCTCTGCTCACTTCCAATTATGTTATGGTAGGAAAGTTATGTCCCCTCTCCCCACGCGTTACATCATCCAAAGGATGATGGCTCTTTTGCCTAGGTGCCTGTTTTACATGTGCTTCGCACCTGAGACTTCATAGTGTATTGAAATGGAATCGGTACTGTCCCTTGATCAGTTAGATCATCTGCCGCAAACGTTTTCTCTTCAACAAGTTGTTTAAAATCAATTAAAGACTGTGGCATAGGTCCCGTTTGCCTTCGTTGTCTAATTAGATCAGCTTGTGATCGAACAATCTCAAAATTGCTTTTAACTGTTGATTTTACACTGTTCAAAAGATTATGAAGTCTTTTAGTATCTTTCCTAAATATTTTTACAATTTCTTGATTTTGAATAAAAATTTTGATTTAAAAAAAAGCAAAATATTCGGAGATTTTAAATTGGTCATTGAATAAAAATGAAATTCGCTCATTATTTTTGTGCACATTTTAATTTTGACAACTGTTCCCGCTGACACATATGTTTGTGCACCCTTTCCCGCTCTGTCTTACAGATCTAGTTTTCAATTTTATCTTTAGTATACGAATGAAGTGTTATATTAATTCACTTAGTGTTTTTAAGTATAGGTTTGGACTTGATCTGTCAGGACTGAGTGTTCGGTGCATACTCTTGGCAAACATATTCGTAAAATACTTTCAGTCCTGATCTTGAACAGGGAGCTGAATGCAGCTATGTTCTGGGGTAGAAAACTGTGGTGGTTAAGTGGTGGAAGAACGGCACTTTAAAGGGATTTAAAATCCTCTTTTATTAAACCACAATTATATACAGCCACTGCCCAACTCGGGAGGGATACAGAAAATAATGACCACACTTGGGTCTAAACTGAACAATCAAATTATTTAAACTAAAATTAAATAGAAATTAAGTAATCGTTGCTCACAGAGCTATGAACGCGAGGTTGGCCTCTATGGTAAAAGGTGCGTAGCAAGATTAAACTAATACTAACGCACTTAGAATTACTTCAATAAGTAATAGCGTAACAGCGCTACGTCTTAGAATTTAAATACTAGCTAGTCAGGCGAACGTCGAACATAGTAGCAGTGATCTGAGACTAAAAGCTCTCTCACACTGAGAGGTTCCTACCTACCGTTTAAATAGAAACTTGGCTCCACTTCAAATTAGTATAAAGCTGAAACGCGCGCTTATTCTAACGGGAAGTTGAAATAAGAACAGATAGAAAAAGGCAAATTAAAATAAAACTTTGTTAGTTTAAACTAAAACTTTACAGATCAACATACTACTTTCTCTTTTTTTTTTCTTTTTTTCAACACTGATAGTAAAAATACTTAGGATACATTAATGATTTAGTTAAAAAAACAGATGTTATCGCTGTGTTTATTTGAAACAAATACTGTAACGATCAAATTTTGTTTTATGATATCCTTTTAACGTTATGCATCTCCAAATGTTAGTTTTATGTTACTAATTTTACAATAGTAAGATACATTGCGATGATACTGGAGACTGGTTCGGAAGTTCTAAAGAGGGTTTAGAGGTACACTCCGGAATAAAAAGGGGGGAAAGGACAGTTCTATATCTCCCGTTCTACTGGGCCGATTGTCGAAATTCGACTTGCGTTTTTCATGTCTCGAAAGCGCGACTTCGGATATATATTAGATTTATATATAACATTGTACTAATATACTAATTTCTACATAGCATTATTCTAACATATATATTTTGACACAAATTCGGACTTTTTCTGAAACGACATGCCAGTTTTTTTACAAATTTAGATTCTACGACTCAAATTATGCCAAACTACCAAGTTTTGTAAAAATCGCACCAGTAGTTTTGAATCACAAATGTCTCGTCTCAAAACGCATTGAATAAGAAGTCAGGTGACCCAATTCTAGAATTAATTCAGAATGAAGCTCAAGAAAGTAAAATTTAATTTAGGTTTAACAGCATAGCTTTTTGAAAAAAAAAAAAAAAATCTGAAAGGTTTCAGATTTTAAATTACGTCCAAAGGGGCGTTTTTTTAAACATTTTGTATGTTACTTTTATTTCTTGAATATCATGTTCTTCGCATTTAAACCATAAAATTCAGTTCAAGAACAATATCGCAAAATAATTTTAAACTGAGCCTATCTTTAGAATTTCCTACACGCAGTCTCGCGCGCTGCAGATAAAAACGTTTTTTTCCGTATACCGTCCCGCTTCGAAATCCTCGAGTTTGCTCATCAAAAATTCGTTAAAGTTTTACAGAATATGAAATCTTTAATAAAGCAAATTCCAAATTTCCAATTTGGGCTTCCAGATGCCTATATTCGCGGCAGGTTGACGGCATTCAAAATTCGATGGCTTTAGGTACCGTCGCTTTATCACAATGCGAGAAACATACGTACATTTATGCAGATTCTTCATTATTTAATTTCTTTAAATATAATAAGGGGCTGCAATATTTTGTGGCAACAGTTTGAAAAGTGATACAGACTTTTAATGTTTCCGACGCAAAATCGCAAAACGAAAACAATAGTCCTTCAGGGACAAAGCCCCTTTGGACTAACAAATGTAATGATCTGTAGTTAGGTGAGACAAATAAGAAAATTTTTTTCCTTCTTTGTACTAAGTAAAAGGGAAACATTGTAGTCAGGAAAAATTTCGGGTATCATTTTTCTCAACGAAGATATCTATTTTGACCGCTATCGAATGCAATTTAACGAAGTTTTTGAGCGGCATCCATATGTAAGGACAGAATAAAAGACTCTTTTTCCCTCAAAAAATTATAAAACTGATATAAAATGGATTCTGAAGAGATTTTTTTTTCGTGACGTTTGTGCGTATGTACGTAGGAATCTGGCATAACTCAAAAACGAGTTGCCTCAGAACGTTAAAATTTTGTATATAAGACTGCTATAACACGTAGATGTATAACTCCAATTTTGGTTGCAATCAGCCGCACCAAAAGTATATAAATATATGTATATATTTATATACGCTATGTTACTCGGCTAAGTGAGCTTGGTTTTTATTCTTATATGTTGGTAAATTGCCCATTTCTTACTTTAAAAATGATTGAATTATGTTGTTGTTATCTTCCGGTTACTTTTTTATGCCTTTAGTAAATCTGCATGCAAGATTTGTAAAATTATCGGCAATTTAAAAGTTGTTTAAGTGCGGCTAAGCCTAATTATTTTGGCCATAGCGGCCATATTTGTTTGCATTTGAAACTTCGCAGAATAGTGGATTTGTTGCCAATCTAGAGAAACTAAGTTTCGCAACAACAAAGATAACGCCTTCTTTTATTATTGCGAATTAGATCATGCTTAATCCATTCTGGAATTTATTCGAGGAAATAAGTCTTAAGATTTACTTTGTAATTTTTAATATAGATAGTTTGAGTTTTTAATGTATTTTTGCCTTGTCGCGAAGTGAGAACTGAATTAGTTGAATGAGAATTACTGAATCATCTGTGAAAAACTTTTTTTTTTTTTTGGTTTGTCTAATGTTATTTATACGTCGTTTTAGATTTATTGTAGTTTTTGAATAGAATATGAGGCAACGATTAGATAATTATTCAGGTGAAATACATAATTTTTGTACATTCTGAATTATAAAATGATCGAGATTTAACGCTGTTAAGTGAACCTAGCGCCAGAGTGTCGCTATTTTAAACAAATATAGTGAATTTTAAACAGTGCATTTATTCTATTATGGTTTATGCACTATTGACGAAGCAGATTTAATTCAAGCCAATAAGTTTAAATGAAATGCAAAATGCGTATAATTTAATATTCCGTACAAGAAGTCATGTGGTGTACTCATCAGATTTTTTAAATACGTATTAAGGTGTTAAATCAAATTGTTGAACTGCAAACTGAGTTTTTCAAATCGCATTCTTTTTGGTATTTTTTCTCTTAACTTAAGGAATCGACGTGTAAATTAAGACGAAAGATGGTTTTAAAGCATCATCTTCCTTCCAGAATCTTGCTCCTTTCAAGCTTCTGTTTATTCAAGAGTGAAAAATCTACTATTTTCTGTATTACTAACCCCCCCCCCCGGTATTCAGGACCCTCTTGAAGTTAAATATTTCATGGAAGACTTGAGTTCAACAGGATGCCTTCTGAAAGGTGTAGGAAGAAATGTTTCTACTATCACGAAAGCGGCGGATGTGTGTTTAGTAACGGTTAATACACATCCGATAAGAATGTGATAAGACACCATTTCCTGTTCATAAATGAAAAGTATGGTATAGATCTTATGCCGAGACAATAAATGATTCTTAATACTGGTGAATAAATAATATTTATGAAAGAAAGACAGTTTCAGGATAATGTTTTAAAAATGCTCCCAAACAGCAGCATTTAAAGGGATTAGAAATGTTATATTATTTACATTAAACGGATGTCAGTTGAGTGACATTTCTCTATCACCATCGTGCTAGATATAGGATAAGGCTTACCATAAGTTACCAGTTTTGAATATATGTCTTTTTATTTCGGCTTTCCATCATTTTAGTCTACTTTTGTACCATTTTTACTTCCTTGTACGAAGTAAAAAGGAAGTATTGTAATAGCGAAAAATTTCGGATATCATATTTTCTTTGAAATATGATACCCGAAATTATCAAATTTGTAGAATTATCAACAGTTCTGACCGCTATCGAATGCAATTTAACGATGTTTTTGACTGACATCCGAAAACATAAAGGACTGTTTTTTTTCCCCAAAAAAATTATGAAACTGATTTAAAATGGATTCTGAAAACATTTTTTCGTGGCGTCTGTACGTACGTACGTACGTATACTGGTGTGCAAAAATTAAGGACGAGACGGTTTTTTCAATATAACTTTGTACAAAAGCTTTCCAAATCAACACATTTAGTACCGTAAGATCCCCAATACGTAAGGACATGAGTAATGTAAGCAACACTTACTAAAAGAGAAATCAGAGGGATAAAAAGAAGCTTTATTGAAAAAGTAGCATGGAGCGCAATGCGACTGAAGGCCGAAACATCCCTGTGATGGGTGTCCAGCAAGAAACATCCGGTCTTTAATAGGGGATATGATCTCCCCTGACTGCTAGGCAGGTTTCACATCATTTGTGTCTGCTGGATATGTGGTTGTTAATGAGCTGTTGAGACACTGCTGCTCGTTCCTCTTGTAGCACCAATCGCAGTTTCGGAATCGTTACTGGCGATAAGTTACGTGCTGCCACGGGTCTCCCTAGTAAGTTCCGTACATGCTTGACGGGATTTAGATCCAGAGA
>KK114438.1:101104-112004 GCA_000611955.2 Stegodyphus mimosarum
ATTTGCAGTTTCCGATTTTCTTTCAAATCCATTTCCTGTTGAATCATTGGTCCGAATCTCTCATGTCTTGCGATATAGCTAACGTTAAATGAATACTTCTTATCTAAGGAGCCTGTTCGTAGTGCATTGGAAACATCACTATCAGTTATTTTGTCCCTGAATTTTTTACCCAATTCACAACTTCTTGTAAGCCTGGTTTTACAAACTTACCTCGATGATTTCTCACCATTCTGTTTTCAATATATACATTGATTTGCATCCGCAAGTGATCCTTGAATGGCTTGTTTATTGCAATGTCAAGTGTCTGGAGGTAACCAGTCATTCCTGCCGGTTGATCAACCTTCCTCTCAGCAAGAATTTCATGTCTTTAGCGCGGTGAGTGCTAGCTGAATCCCAAACTAGTAAACCTCTATTCTGACCCCTCAACAGTGGTGGCTGCATAAAATTAACCCACTTTCTTATAACTGCTTGGGTGCACCAGGCTTTTTCACTTTCAATGACATAAATTCCTGAAACACGTTGAATCTGGTCTTTTTTACCTTTAGTGATTAAAAATGGCGATACTTTCTTGTTATCTATAAACGAATCGCCAAAATACAGGTAACACGTGCACTATCGTAACCGGTAGAAGGAACGTAAATTGACGAAGAAGCCTTGTGGTGAACTGTCGTTTGAGCTCCTTGGCCTAGGAATACCGCGGTCTCATCCACAGCAATCCTGTTGGAGAGTTGGTATTTCGAAAAATCGATGCCATCAACAAAAAGCTTAAATGCAAGTGCACGCTTAGCAACTTCATTGTCTTCCAGCTTAAACAATGTTGTTGATCTCCTTGGAGCAGGGGTGTTTGTGGGACCCCAAAAAATCCCCTGAAACTTTTACGGACTACTACCGACATTTTGGAGTTTCGAGAAGGGGGGGGGAGTAATGAAAAGTTACAATTATGAAGTATTGAATGACCTAATTATAAAAGTTCAATGAATTACTTTTTTTGCAAAATTAATAACCATAAATTTTCAAACATATAAACTACTACATTTTATGTAAATATTTTAAATTACCTGAATTAATTCTTTAAAAAAATTATCTAATTTCTGCTGCTTTTTTTTATTTTCTGATGTTTGTGTGCTTGTCTTTCTTTTGTGGTGAACTTCATAATTGCAGGAAGGTTGACTTTTATTTTCCTCATTTACAGTTGAAGAAATTTCCTCGAGAACTGCACATGCAGAGGTAGAAGCAGTTTGCTTTTCTGCTAATGTAGAAGGTTTTTCAGAGACTTTTATAGGCGACTCATCTGAAATTCTGAAATACATGTTTTTAAGTCCTTTTGATATGTTTTCCAACTTCTGTTCATATTCAGTAAGAGATCTTTGTGAATTGGATCAGTCATTGGATTTTTTGAGCCATATTTTTCACATGAGGTTTCTTTAGAAGCCATTAAATCATATTTAATAGTCTGCACTGCATCTAGGGAATCAATCTTAAGAGAGGTTCTATAGTCAGTGACAAGTGCATCCATTAAGTTGAATGCACTTTCCACTAATGGGCCATGGAAGCAGCTAAGGCAGGCTTTGACCAATTTAGCCAATGTAGGATACTTATAATCATTTGTGAAATCATCTTTTAAATTAAAAACTTTAGACCAATATTTATCAATTGTACACTTGACTTGATTTCCACTTTCATCAGATGTGTAGAGCATTTCTTTGGTGATATCAATATCACTCTGGTATAACCTTATTTCAGCTTCTACTTTTGACTTTTCATTATCACTAAAAATATGGGACATAAAAGATGATAATTTTTCAAAAGCTAATATTGTACTGGTTTTACCTCTTAGCTCTGGATCTAATGCTGTAAAACTAATTAGATATGAATTTTTAAGGGGTAATTTCTGTTTCATATGCTGTGCTGTATTAGTATAAGCTTTCATCAGAGAAATTTGGAATTCTTTTGCTATTGGATGATTTTTTGATAATTTCTTCAGGAGAGTGGAAGCTTCTGCACCAGTAAATATTACTTTGCTAGGTAGATGGAATTCTGGATTTGTGACATCAACCTTTAATAAATCATTATAAGATGTGCACTCTATATTTTCTGGCTTCATAAAAAAAGAGAAAAATTTTGCCATCAATTTATAAATACTGGAATGTATTAAATGAAGCATTGGTTTTTTTGTTTCAAATAATTTAATATATGTGTTGAACTCTGGTAATACTGCTGAATATAATGCCATATGCAATAAAGTTTTGTTTTGCATAACAAATAACCCATTTAGTATTCTTTTTTTCCGAGCTAAAGCATCCTTTGTGAGTTGTTGGGAATGCAAGCAAGAATACACCCCTTCAACAATTTTTTTTCTGAGCTGCAGAAATATTTCTTTTATTGTATATAGTTTCAACATAAGAAAAATAATCCCCTTTATCAGTTTTATCCAAGAAGTGAAAATAAAATGCAATAAGAGCATCCCACAGATCTTTGATTCTTTCTAAAACACATAAAATGTACACCCACCTATGGTCTGGTCTCTTCAATGGCTTAAGTTTTTTAATGGCAAGGGATTCACAGATTTTGGAAAAATTTTCTCTTTTACTGCAGCTTTTCATATCAAAATAGATGTCATAAAACAAATCTTCTAAGTATCTATCAAAACATGAAGCAAATTTTTTTGCACATTTTTTGCGTGGAAAGAAATGTTAAAGTCAACTCAACCTGTTATCAAGAGAACGTTTTACATTCGATATTTACAGAAGAATTCCATTTTTTTTTATCCTAAGGACTTTCAAAGAGTTAAACTTCATCAAGACGAAACAGCAAGTCTTACTTCGAAAATTGCATTTCTTGAAATTCGATTGCAATTCCTTCAAAATAATAATATTCCTTGGAATTCAACTGCAGTTCCTCGAATAATTCGAGTACATTTCTTGAAAACAAAATGGAGACTGTTACAGGTATTGACTTTTTCAGTGTATTTCTTGCCTTTTTAACCCTGGTGTTTCAATGTATTTCTATTTTTTCAGTATATTTCTTGCCTTTTTAACCCTGATGTTTCACCTATGGCTCTAGTCTCTTGAAAAGGGCTCTTCCTAAATGCAAACCCACCACGACTGATTGATTTTAAAAAGTAGTGGAAGAGGAATGGAAATTTGTACCTTTGGAAATTTTACGAAAAGCTCGTCCGTCTATCATGTAAATCAAGATGCTAATTTATCATACGGAAAAAGAGCTATCATCTAACTTTCAAATAAATACACTTTAGAATTTAAACATTAATTAAACGGCCACGAAATCGTTCTAAAAGTGTCCATACACCGTCCTTGTGTGGTATCGTAATAAATTTCATTTCACTGCCCCCATTTCACTTAAATTGGGTATTAATTACGATATAATGTTCCTTTTTTTCTCCCTGTCGAAAACTAAATAAAAATTTATTACCCATTACACTGAAATTCTCACCATCTGCATAAATTTATTTCCTTCATCATCAGCATTCAAGTAATTAAAAAGAATTCGGGAATTACTAAAGTTGAGTTATCAAAATTACATCTGAAACTCATTTCAGTTTCCTGCGATTCAAAAGTGAGTCGATTTCACAAGGAGCTTTGACACAGCAGCTGTGTTGAAGGTGTGATTTAATTATTTTTAACTTTTTCTATTTAATGAATCTATATTATTGTTTCGCGTCAAATAATGATTTTTGGATGCTCAAGATTTTTTTTTTAATCTTCTCTTCAAGATAGTCCTTTTTAACCAAATTTAATGTGCTAAAACTAACAATAATTTAGCCACCTTAACGCACGCTGCTGTTCATGTGGTCATCTTTAATTTTTGATTTTTCTCACTGTTTTTTACTTCCTTGTAGAAAGTAAAAAGGAAGTATTGCAATCGCGAAAAATTTTGGATATCCTATTTCAACGAAAACATCTACACTCATGTTCATAAATTAAGGGTAATGCAAAATCAGGCAAAGGCAGAGTTAGAAGCAAAAAAATTTGACTTATTTATAAAGCTTATTTATTAAACAAAAGGTAAAGAGCAAAAAAAGATGCTATATGTTTGATATTATTAAAAAAATGAGCGATTTTTTCTCCCTGGAGCAAATTACAAAAAAAGAACCTATTTACAAAAAAACAATATTACATGGTTGGTATGACTGTTAATACATTGTCTCCCAGACGATGCAATACAGTCCGTACAAGGCCTAGGCATGCTGAATATCAAATTACCGATCTGATCTTGGGGGATATTACGCCACTCAAAACGCAATGCTCTCCGAAGTTCCGGTAGACGTGTAGGAGGAGGTTGACGGGCTGCAACTCGTCGGCGAAGCATGTTCCACACGTGCTCTACTGGATTCAAATCCGGTGAGAATGCTGGCCAGTCCATACGGGTGATATCCTCCGATTGAAGGCATTCGCTTACGATGTTTGCACGGTAAGGAAGGGCGTTGTCATCCACTACTAAAAAAATGTGTTAGGTATGGAAATGGATTTCCCTTTTTTCTTGCATCCTGTTGTACACTAATGACTATTTGTTCGTGTTGTACATCAATGACTATTTGGGCATATTATAGCTACTGAGTTTGATATGTCTGATCTAGGGGCTTCACTCACCTTGCCTTTTCCATGCATGTATAAGAATTGAGCGTCTGAACTTAATTTTAAATGTTATCTGCCATTACAAAAAGTGCTGCAATAGCCAAATTAATCAATTGAAAAATCAGAATTACTAACCAACATGCAACGCTAATTACTGCTGAAAAAGTAATTATACACTACAGTTGCGATGCAGTAATATCGATTCAAAATTGTAAATAACGCGACTTTAATTGTTTAGATATTTATACGACTCACATTATTTAATTATTACAATTAATCGCTCTAATTTTCTAGTAAAAAGGTATCTAACTTGAATGGCCGATGCATAAAATGGCCAAATTAAGAAGTTTTGTAGAATTCATATGCAATGCACCACCTAGAATGACTCGTATTTTGCTGATTTTGAACTCTTGAAATGCAATTTAATTTTTTTTTGTCCTTTGCGTAATCCTAATAAGAATAAGTGACAGATGTTATCATGAATTTCCTGTTATTTTACTTAATTTGTGATATGAATTACGTATCGTAAATTAGATTAAAGAATGAGATTCGAATTTATGAAAGTGTTTGTTCATCTTATTAACCTTAAGCAAAAATCTGAAAGCAGCCTTTATCGCTAAAATGCAGAAATCGAATTCATGTATATTTTTTTAATTTATTGTGCGTTTCAGCAGTTTAAAAGTTAATCGTATAAGACCCAAAGCTCATGAAAATAATGCTAACCAGATATAAATTGTTTTACTTGCTGCTTTTCATTTTTCTTAGACTTCAGAAATACGATTTGAACGAAATACAAAACAATGGTAAACTTTTCATCATTTATTGTACATTTCTTGACATATTAAGACTCGGTCCAGACAGTTCCTTAATTAAATGCAAGAGGATGGCACTCCGAAATGTCTTGAATACCCAGGATTTATTGCACGACTTTATAGCGCATGATTTGTTAGCAGATCAAATATAGTTTATGACAAAGCGTCTTCATCAGGAAGTACCTCAGGGTGTGAGATTTAATCCACTGGTGCCGGAACAGATAATGAACGTGGTTCCTTTCCGCGTATCGAGTGTCGTTTTATGGATCGCCAGTAGCCATGGAAACGAGAATTTCCGCCATGATTAATCACCTAGCCTTTTCCCAGGGGTAAATGCACGAGGGGATACTCACCCCCCTCTTATTTACAGTGTCGCTTTTTGGAGGCAATCGATTGCTCGTTTTCGATATTCATATCGTTGATTCGACGCCAGGTACAAAATGCGGAGCTAGCATTCCAGGTTCCGAAGTCGGATAATGAAGCGGTCCGGGGCATTTTTAAAGAATTCACTCCGTCTCCAATATCAAAAAAAGTTACTATGCGCAAACAAGAACACAGTCGTAAAAGTTCCAAGATGGTAGCTAAATTCATATACTGAAAAAAACTAATTAATTATTTTCGAGATCCTTAATGATGTACTATTGCCTTTGTTCTAGAAAACGCACGCAGCCCTGCAGGGACTCTAAAAATTTTAATTTTTGAATAGTTTCTCTAGCTTTTTGATAACAACGTATTTAAGATTCTTTTTATTTGCATTGTGATTCGAAACTTCTTTAGAATCTTGTTTCAAAATCATCACGCCCATTCTTTCCGAGTGTCTTGGGTTAAAAGAAGTATTTCTTCGTTGAAAGCGCTTTCCTTTTGCTTCGTTCTGTCGAAATGAATGTTCAAAGTAATTTAAAAGAAAACGAATACAAATAACTAATAAGAAGGTATACCGAATTTGAATGGAAAGGACAATGAATAAAATATCCAAAGAGAGAAGCTTCGTTATTCCCCCCCTCCAAATACACAGAAATGCTACATCTTTACTGCTCCGTGAAAAAATATTGCTGCGTTAGATCTTCTTCAGCGTCCCGAAGATTATTACTAAAAATGATTTCTTGAACTGTAATCTGCCTCTTTGAGGTGTGTGTATGGATAGGAGTATTCGCTAATGAAAGAGCAACACATATGTAAAGAACATAATGTTATTCATCAATGTGTAATAATTGCGATATTAAGAAAGGTCACACTGGAGCATGGGTTTGACACCGGCGTCGCGTAGAATCACGGACATTTTAAAATGTTCTGGACGTCTCATGTGGAGGCAAGATCTTCCTCACTGTCCTTGATCTTTTCGATGATACTCGAGAAAACCACCAAGAATGGTAGATCTGGTAGTCACAGCCAATGAATGGAGGATTCGAAGTTGTCCAAATGTCACATTTAAGTGATCCCGAACGTCGCGGCTCAGGTGGGCATTATGTTGCAACCAGATATCATAGCCCAGCCACTGCTGGATCTGTTGAACATTCAACAGTTCAAAAAACATATCCTTCAAAAAATCTAATAACGCCGTTCGTCCAAACGACTAGACAAATGATGTGGGTCTTTTAGGTTGTCCTCCACAGTGGTGGACCAAACGTCGGTTGCAAACCACTTTTGTGCTGCACATATTCATGTATCTCCCACCATCCACACATATGAGTTGCGCATTGTAGCACTTTTCCGTGGTGAATTAAACAGAAGCAAGAAAAACTAAGTCCGCCACACTCTTCTGCAGAAACAATTGAGCAAAAGAAACCCTCTGGTGGTAGTCATCAGGCAGTAAGCACTGCTGGCATTGGTTCAATTATTTCCAGTTCAGGATCTTCTACAGCAGGGGTGGTTAACCGTTTTAGGAAGAGTGCCACTATATGGGGGGGGAATGTTATGCGTGCCACTTCCAACTTTCGCAAAAGTATTAAAAAAATGGAAAAAAAGTTATTTATAGACTGTTTATGGAATTTTTACGCAAGTAAGTCTGAGTAATGAACATTTAAAAAATAATATAATAAATATAACAAATGTAGAAGAAACTAGGGTTTTATTATAAATAAACAATTTTAAAGGTTCAGTCAGTTTATGCATAAAATAAAAATGAATAATTTCAAGCATTTGATTCTAAATAACTATTAAACAATCAATACTTAATTAATGTAGTTTTTGAATATGTAGTTTTTTTACAACGTCATCTACATTAGGATTAGTACTTGAAGGCGTTAAGAAAATTAAGTGTTTCATGTGCATATCAGTTAATTTTGAACGGTATTTTAGTTTTATTATGTTCATAATAGAAAATACTTGTTTACAGATATATGTTGATCCAGACCTACAACAATATCTGACAGCCAAATCGTGTAAATTTGGAAAATTGCTTGTTGGTACAAATTTCTAAAATTCAATATAATTTTTAATCACTTCCAGTTGAAATAAGCTCCTTACATTTGATTTTCAGTGTAGTATGCTGCTGCAGATCAATCATTTCGATTTGGATTTCAGTTATTGGTCACTTTACTTAACCTGTTCCGCCCAACTAAGTTAATGGCATTACAGGGTTAGGAAGTCATCCTAGTCATTGCTATAAATCTGACGGTTAGGCCACCTTTCTACATTTTACATTAATCTTTAGTTTCTTGGATATAATTATTTTCATTCACTTGCTTCATTATCTCTAAGATGCCCTTGTTGCAGTAATAGTCCGTGAACAGTCTATTCACAGAATATGTGATGTAGTCGGAAGGAAAGAACTGCTGTCGGAGGTGCTCTGTCAGAGGGCAGGAGAGCAAGTAATGTAGTGCGTAACAATTATCGTCTTGGACAGAAACTGAATTATTATATTCATTCTAATGCGTTTAGATATGTCTCTATTGACGGAGGTGATGCAGTCGTTACTATTATTATTTTTTCAAATATTTTAATTCAATAAGTCTTCGCCAGCCACTGTTAAAACTCCGCCGTGCCACGGGTTGGCCATCCCTGCTCTACACGGCGCTTTGTGGAAAACCGATGCGAATAGCGATTACATGCGCACTGACGTTTGAGTTCCTTCTGTATGGCGAAATACCATTTTTCTATTTTACAGATCCGTGCCATACGTCCCAATGCACGTCTCACGAAGGCCATATAATGTCTGATGCAGCTGTACAAACATTTGGCCTTTTCGGATAGCGCTTCCATTATAAGCTCACCTTTACTGAACTGACAGTGGCTTTCGAAAGGTTAAGACCGGAAACTTCAATTATGATGTAGTGACTTTAGTAAAGCGCTTTAAACAAGGGCAAATGTTCTGTACCCAGCGCGTTCTTCAACTTCCTCTTTCTTTCTGAAGATAATCACCAATGAATCTATGAAGATAACCACCAATTCTGAAGATAACCACCAATGAATGAATATAATCACCGTCTATCACTAATGAATAATTGGTGATAGACAGATCTCCAGGCTTTCCTAGCTTATGTAGTAGGATGTTCATACGTTGTTGGATTCAGTTGAAGTTTGGACGCAGGGACGTACTGTTTCTTGCTCTCTTGTTTGCTCTTATCCACAGCCTGTTTCTGATTGAAAAAGAATTTCGACATTGACGACTTAAATCGAGAGACGTTAATGCTTCGAGAACGGATCCAGCCGTCTGCGTACTTCAGGGGGTAACTCTGATGTTTCTAGTTTAAAGCAGAATGCTTAGAAACATTCTTTTTTAGAATCTAAAAAAGAAGGGAAATTTCTTCGTTAATTACGTTATAATTAATTTCTTAAGAATATACGTAGGATATTTAAGAACATTATACAGCCAAATATTTGTTGAACACTTGTTGCTAGTCTAAAATAGTCAAATAGGCCTTCATTTTAAGAGTCTTCGATAATTTTGGTTAAGTGGCACTTTTTAATAAAACTGTATAAAATTTTACTTTTAATATGGGCCTTCCGAGGGAAGACTTTAATTAATAAATTGTTCTTTACCATAGATTAAAAAAATGAAAAGACAAAAATCCTTGAAAAAAATTATCTTGAAAATGATCTTAAAATAGTTTCGAAATTTACGCAACTTAAGCCACTTTTACTCGACATAAAAAGCAGCGCCGAAGTTTAGGGTCGTATAAAAATGAATTTCATTAAATGCAAAGTTTTGAATTTTAGCATTTCTTCAGTCTGTAAATCAGATATCAATGGTTTTAGCGTATTTATCTAATAAGAAAACTTATCTTTTGGAAACTCACTATTTCCGACAAATGTATGTGTAACTACAGATTAAACACTGATAATTTATATTTATAAATAGGTAAACAAATTTTGAGTATTAATAATTTAGATATTAATGTGTAAGAAAATTCCATATAGTACAAAATGTTTCTTCCTTTCAGTAGAAAGTTATACCTTCTTAATTCGTTCTTATTGTGTCTTATAATGTGTATATTGTTACATTTATATAATTGCACAAATTACATCCATGACTTATTATTTGTCAGATCATAATATATTAAGTAACTTAATTCATGACTTATTATACGCATATCATTATAAAACTTAACGCTGTTTGTTCAATGATTTGTTGTTACTGTAGTACACGATCTGGCTGCACTATACAGAACAAACGAATTAGATATTGTCGTAGCAGCCTCATGTTTGTATCATTGTCTCCATGCCTAAATACATTATAGTATTATTTTATTTTATATAATTCAGTCATTCATATCACATGTCTTTATACACGGACTGTGACTCTGTAAATTTAATTTGATGACTAGAAAATGACTGGACGATATTTCCACAGGAGAGCATTAACAGTTGAAATTTAATTATAAGTCAGAAGTAGGTCAGGTTAATTGCACGTCCTACGTAGAATTTTCAATTCTGTCCGAAGCCTGATGAATATTATAGTATCGCATTTATTTGTCGTCCGCGAATATAGACATTATCTCTTTGATAAAATAATTAACAGACCCTAAGTATAACATTACAAATAGTTCTAATATTAATTGTCTTTCGCTACTTTTCCTTAGAAAAGCATTGAATTAAGCGAAAATATGGTTTCAGAAATGTGTTGAATATATGAAATGTATATATGATTTCATAAAATATGAAAACTTCGAAAGTACTAAAAAATATCTAAATTTTTCTATAGGTTTTGGGATTCTGAAAATGATATGTTTTTTGAAGCTGTTTCATAGCACCTGAAGTCTTAAACATTTATGACATATCTTAATTATTCATAAATTTCCATGGAAGTGTTTGATTGCTTCTTGAAGACCCTAGTACAGTAGAAGTCCAGAAATCCGCAATGCCTGGGATCAGAGGTTGTGCGGATTTTAGGATTTTGCGGATTTCAGGACAGAAAAGCCAAATCATAATATTCAGACTGAAAGTGCAAAACAAATGAGGCATATTAGATACATTTACTTAAATTATTATGTACAATAATATACATTATTACATTTTTTTATTATATGCTTTAAATTATTATATATATATATT
>KK114438.1:131384-152977 GCA_000611955.2 Stegodyphus mimosarum
AAAAAAAATGAAATATTTTATGCTTTATTAGTATCCCTTATTTTTACACGTCTCTATTTTTTATGTCCTTAATGCTTTAAAATATTTCTGTAATCACTAATATAAATGAATAATATAATATATATATATATATATATATATATATAATAATAATAATTTAAAACATATAATAAAATAATGTAACAATATATATTATAGTACATAATAATTTAAGTCAATGTATCTAATATGCCTTATTTATTTTGCGCTTTTAGTCGGAATATTATGATTTGGCTTTTCTGTCCCGAAATCCGCAAAATCCTAAAATCCGCACAACCCAAGCATTGCGGATTTCTGGACTTCTACTGTATATTGGATGGGACCTGTCAGTTTGGTGTTGATGACAATTTTCAAAATCGCGCCAAGGCCATACCGTATACTAAGATTTTACCGAGCGTCTGTTTGTAATATTTAGAAGTCTTGCATTCTTGTTTCGATTGTTGAATACACAAGTATATATACACAAATATAAATATACACAAGTATAAAGACGAAAACGAGCAGTTCCTTCAATTTCCCGGATTGGTATTTTTTTTGCACATACAATTTCAAAACCTTTTATTCAAACTGAAACAAAAGAAGCTGCTTTTCCTCTCCTATGGAAATACAAAGGGAAACGGAATCTCAGGCAATAGCGCATCGCGTACTGCTCACCTGGGCAAAAGTTAGCTCTTTTTTAAATCTAGTAGATTACACGGTAAACGCAAAATAGCAGAACAGTATATTCCGTAGAGTGAGCTGAATTGTAAACTTCGGTTGAGGTGGAAAAACACGGTAGACATAGAGCCATAGAAAATAAAGACAGCACTTTTTACTTCCTTGTACGAAGTAAAGAAAGTATTGTAATCTCGAAAAATTTCGACAATCTTATATTAAGAGAAATACGCACTTTGACCGTTCCCGAATCCTTTTGGACGATTTTTTGCGTGACGTCTGCACGGACAAAATAAAGAAATCTCCCCCCCTCCAAAGCGGACTGTAAAGAGTATTTAAAGGTTTTTCTTCGAGACGTCTGCACATATGTATATATCTTGTATAACTCAAAAACGATTAGTTGTAGAACGTTGAAATTCTCTATATGGGACTGCTTTAACACCTAGTTGAGCACCATATATATATATATATATATATATATATGTATGTAAGATAAAAGGGTACTTACGTAAAAACCCGTCGACCATTTTTGCCTATTGAAGAAAAGACGCCAAACAACGCGATTTTTCGCCAAATATGGAAGAGTCTTCTTCAAACACGCTGTGTTTGGTGTAACCTTGATTACACGTGTTAGTTGTTATTCTTGAGTACAGACTCCTTTTTTCCCTCTATCGCGCATTTTCGAGGGGGAAAAAAATGATTAAAATTTGGGACCTGCCTACAACAGAAGAGCATGCTGTTGAACATTTCCAAAGTTATGGAATCTTACTGGCCTAAAAAAAAAAATGTGTTAATGGCCACGATATGCCACTTTATTTAAAAACTGAGAAGCAATGGCGTTGCAACGTTAAGGCTTGTGCGAAGCGAGTGTCAATTCGAAAGGGAACGTGGTTCGAGGGTTTGGCGCCGTTCTCTTGTAGTCGACAAGATTCCGCGTAAATACCGGTATTTCCTCTCTTATTCTAAAAATAGCAATAACTTTTCTGGACTGCGTCGTTTCTAGATCAATCTATGTCACATGGTTTGCATAACGCTGATGACGTAGCTAATTCGGAACCTGAACTCAAAATTTCCGGAAGTGAAACGGGAATTAAGAGGCTATTGCTAAATTATATTATGAAGCTGATTTACATATTTTTTACTTACGTACATACCAGCTCTCTGTGTATTATATCTCCAAGAAACTTTGTAGTTTTGTCGCCAATTTAGGCTAAACTTTCTTCAATAGAAAACTACTTATTACTACAACCCTTTTACTTCCATCTCTTAATACGTACTTGCATTCCAGTCATTTGGTTTTAAAATTTCGAAGGCAAGTTGGTTAATTTTTGCTTACGAGTTTGATTTTTAAATATCTTTTTTACTACAGTTTTTAACTTTAATTTCAATTTTATGGATTATTTCTTTTAATCTTCTTATGATTTTTTAAAATTTGTTCTTGAATCTACTTTTGTTTTTACTTTTGTATCTGAAATGAAAAGAGAGTGTAGGGGATATGTCTTCTAAAGTAAGCATCTCGGTCAGATTAATTGTATTCTTAGCGAAAGATTATTTGCTTTTTAACAGGATTCTCTTGGTTTAGTACTAATATCTTTATTTTGATTGAGAATCAATTAGATTTATGATTTGAATCTAGCAAATAATTTGATGCTTAGTTGGAAGTAAGATGAAAACACTCTCTCTTATTTTAGTTACTGTTTATTGAGGGTAGATTGGTTTATCCCCTTGATAAGTCGACTAATCTGCTATCAATAACAATAACAACAAAGAAAGAGGAGCATAGCGAAGGCGTTAGCAGGACGAAGGCGAGAAGGCATCTGTATAGGAAAACTTATGACGCAGCATTTATATGAGGAGGTTATGTAAAAGGCGCGAATGTTCCAGAAGGTACTGGTCTAGGGGAAGATTCTGAATTGCAGAAAATTAATTAAAGGTTGCTAGTTCGCAAAGAGCAAAGCCATCGTATTATTTTTTTTTTTTTACATATATATATATGCAATACAATTTTTTGAAATCTAATGTAATCGTATCTAGTATTTTTGCACGTTTATCTGCTGAAAAATATCAGTAAAGACATAAAGTTAGAAATTTAGAACCAATTTCACAAACACTAAAATTTGAAATTCATAAGTAATAAATTTCACAAAATCCAATAAATGCAAAAAAGAATTTAATCAATGCTAAAACTAAAGTATTTTTGAACAAGTTAACATCCTAATTTTAAAAAAAATCAGTGAAATTTAAAAAAAAAAACATAATAGAAGAAGAATTCAATCAACGTCAATGCAACTTCGTCAGGAGGAGCAAAACTGAAATCAACTGAAATCTTTCCTCCAGAAAAAAATCCTTGCTTTTCTGTACCCAGAATAAGCCGACATATATACCTTTTACCTTTATTTTCACAATCGTTGGTCGTAGTCATAAAATTCCAGTCACAAAATTGTTTTAAATGACGAAAATACTCATGTTTCGGCAGCGTCAAATAAAAAAAAATAGTAATAATAATGATTTCCACTATATAGCGTAACCTAATTTTAATGCGGTTTCTTGTTTCCTATACTTACATTTGGGAAAGTTTTACACTTGTTATAAAGAAATAAATTGTAAAAAGTTTGACCCCCCCGCATGACATGCATTAACCGGAACATCTTGTTTAAAACATTTGCAGTTCTTGATATTATTTTCCATTTCCTCGAGGGATCGGTTAATTAAGTCAACAATAATTCGAGAAAATAAGTTTAAATCAAATGCAGCAAAAAATGTTTGTAATGTACAAGTCATGTGGTATTTACATAAGGTATCTTAAATCTGTGTTCATGCACTCGGAAGTCTAAAGAACATTTTATAGTTCATCGAATAAATATTTTCTTTCTGGTTTCCTTTTTCTTTTCATAGGGATCATCTTCTGTCATTATTTGTTCGGACATTTCGAAATGAGTCATTGTGTAATTTTTGAAAAATCAGCTTATACGAGTCAGTATAATTTCTAATTTTTTTGAAACAATGACATTTATAGTTATACGCAGAACTTAAATTGCAGTATGTTGAAATGAATCGCTCTAGGTCTACAACAAGACATTTTGGACCTGAAAGAAGTTTGGTTTGATAATGGAGAAAGCAGTGAACTTTTTTAAAAGAGAAAAGTTTTCATGGACTCGAAACAGAAGGAGAGAAACTAAGCTTCGCAACAACAAAGTTAACGCCTTCTTTTATTATTGCGAATAAAATCTAGAATATAAATATTCACCCTGAAGTTCTAGTTTCTAATAGAAGTTTCTACTGAATTAATTGAATGAGAAATACTGAATCGTTTTGAAAAATTGTTTCTTTTTTTGTTTGTTTGTTTGTTTAATGTCTTTTACACATAGTTTTAGATTTATCATAGTATTTGAATAGAACATGTAGCAACAATTAGGTAATTCTCCAGATGATACACATAATTTTTGTGCATTCTGAGTTATAAAATGAATGAGATGTGACGCTGTTCAGTGAACCTAGCGCCAGAGTGGCGCCATGGTAAACAAATAGAGTGAATTTTAAAGAGCGCATTCATTCTATTAGTGGTTTATGCGCTATGGAAGAAGTAGCTTTAATTCAATCCAACAAGTTTAAATGAAATGCAAAATGCGTGTAATTTAATATTCCGTACAAGGAAGTCGTGTGGTGTATACATCAGATTTTTCAATTTAATTTACATCCCAAAATTTTGAGAGAGGAAAATTATACGGATATTCCAGTTTTTGAAAGAAGACAAAGGAAGAATTTATGCGATTAAAATAAGTGTATCAGTAGATTCATTAATACAGAGCCTGAGAATGGATTCCAGAAAAAAGATCAGAATTTTCGTAGGAAGAGGTATTTTCATAAAAAGAACTATAATTTTCTTGAATGCATTACGAGAATTATGTTTCGCAAGGTATACTACTCTCGAAACCAAGTTAATATTACAGCAATACAAAAAACCTGAAACGAAATATCATGGTTTAAATATCTTGTATCCGGACGCGTAATGGCAAACCGCACATTCAGTTGAACAATGTTAAACGAATTACGCACACTACGCATGCTCAGAAGAGAATTTGGCGCAATTACGACTTTGGCGTAATTTTAAAAGAAGATAAACATGGTATATGGTTGATGTTCTGTTATCTGGACGTAAACAGTTCGGGGTTTTAAAACTTGTTAGGTTGTACGTTGCTTCATTACTTAGAGTATAAATATCAATTGTAAACTCCCCAAATTTTCGTTTAAGAAGGATTACAAAACAAGAAACATTACACGATGTTGTTTATCGATTGTATTTCCGAGGAATAAAAGCAATCGATTATTTACCATGCGCTCCATTCATAAATACTTTAACAACTTAAGGAATATATCTAGTTTAAATTATTACTGAATTAAAGCCAAACAAATTATTACAAATAACTGATATTAAATGTAATGTTTATGAACAAAATAAACCAAAATGAAATGAAACAGAAGCAAGTGCAATAAGCACAAAAAAAAAAGTGTCCATAGTATTGCAATCGTAAAGAGTCGCTAAGGCCTACATGACGAACAGGCTTGTGTAGAGTTGCTTATTTTTATTCGCCAGTATTTTCTCCCACGCCAATGGTACACGATTGAGCATGCGCAGTAAGAGAAATTCGTTAACATTGATCAACTCAATGTGCGGTTTGCCATTACGCTATCCGGACTTGTAGCTTCTTGTAGCAGTGTTTTCCCCCTTTACGCAAACATTTATTACCAAACAAAAAATAATGGAGCACAAATAAATACTTCTGAGTGTATTTTTAAACTGCATACGTGATTTAAATAAATTCATTATCAAGTTAATCTTGAATATATGTATGAAAAGGACGTACCAAACATCTTAAACATACCCGCTCTTCTGTCGCGCTTTGAGAATTTTCTTAAGACAAGGCCATGTGAATGGAAATCTTTGCCAAATAATAGTCACTGTTTTGACGATTTTTTCTTTTAATCGCATAAGTAGCTATCGGCCAACATTCCGCATTCAGTGCTGTGCATTCATCTGAAAGAGATTGAAACAAAGGCATAATGCAGATATTTTCTTATCAGATAAATGAAAATACTACATGTATGTAATGAGGCGTGAACAGTGAACATCTGCTCGGAAGTTAAGTGGGACATATATACATAAAAAAAAAAAATTTGCAAGGCAGCGATACTTATCATACGTGTAAAATGTTTTCATTCTGCAGAACACAAAGATACTTTCTATATAAAAATATAAACACTTTTATCTGGCGTTCCCGAAAAAGAAATTCTTAGCTTTGCTCCGTTTTGTCCTACCTGAAGCATTTTTCTCTGTGTAGGTAAAATTGACTTAACGACCTTCTTAATACAAGTAGTATGTGATACAAATGCTAGTAAATCAGTTCGAATTTATTTCAATTTATGTTCGTTTAATTTAGTTAATTTCAGAAATGTTTCAGGTAAATATTTTAAGGAGCATTAACATAAATATTGGCATGCCTCACTTCGTGAACTAAATCACACTGTGAGTCCTCACCCCCTCCCCGCAGAACTAGGGCCGGGATTCAACCCCTTTCTTGGAAATCGGCGCAACGCACCTGCATCACTGGGCGCCACTGGTCGTCGATTTGCTACCTACTGTCTGTTCTGAAACATGATGCCTGTGCCCACTACAATAGATAACATCTTGAAACATGCACCTGTACAATCGCAATGCATATCATGTAATGTATTGCAATTACTTAAGCTAATTTAACGCCGAAAGAAAGGAGTGCCATTAATGCTGCCCTCGGTGGCAGTACTTGTAGTGTTGGCTGGAGTCACAATTTCCATCATGACTCGAGAAATGATGCCGGATTGTTGTTAGTTTTCTACTTAGTGTGTGGGGCTAATACCTACTTACTTAGGGTAAATATTAAGTGGCCCCCTTCACTTCTACATAAGATAACATAACATACCTACTGTCTGTCTACGAGAAGAACAGCTCCGCCACAGTGTCTGGCGGGTGGCGGTCGCTATAGCAACAGAGCTAGTATATTTCAAATAGGCGTGAACCAATGGCTGCCAATTCATCTGTAAATGCGCCAGGATGGCAAACTGAAAAAAGTAAATCTTCAAGACACCCCTACGGAAAATGGGTCAAGGCCCGTTTCTACGGCAACAGACAGCTGCAGTCTAACTGGCGAGTGCTTTTCTTATGATAGACAGACTATACCAATGCTCAGGTTGCCCGTCGCAGTGGGCCATTACCTAGCATACCCAGGACCTCTCCCCGGGCTATTAGATTTGCACCACTCTAAGACTTGCCGGACTCCGGGCCGGCCAATGAGTGACCTTTCCGGAGACCCCAGAACCACTAGGTTCAGAATTCGTATACCCCCGTATCCGAGACTGCCTAGGTACAGATCCTAGCCAGTAGCTTCGCAGAGTTCTCTACGTCGACCCTCCGGGGAGTAAGGAGCATTAAGAGTAATTTGAGATTTTAACAATATGATAATTATCTATGATTTAATAATATGAAGCCGAACACCCCTTTCGTTTTCACGAAACACGCAACAGCAGCTTTTAAACCTTTGGAAAACTATTTCTTTAACAAAGCTTACCATCGCCTAATATTTCAACAGTTAACATTTTTCTTTGTAGAGTCATTGGGTTTCTTTTGAAGTAGGTGAGACGAAAAATGAGCAACGCCTTCGCCGGGACTCGAACCACGGACCTCTGGAATACGCGTCCAGCGTGCTAACCATTACACTACGAAAGCATGCTAGGAAGGCATGAGAAATACCCTATATCTTTAATACTTCTTCTAAATTTCGTCATTTATATCGAAGCTGAACCTAAGAAAATACTTTTCTCTAAAGGCAAATGAAATGGTCACGAAAGATATGAAAGCCCTAATTAGCTGCCGCGCGGGACTTGAGAGCATGCATTTCTGTTGCCGTTTCGATAATTGCCAAACAGAAAGAAATTAAGTTTCCGTTCAATCAGCTGTTATTTCCTCAAATTAAATCGTGAACTTACTTTTTTAGAATAACTATGAACTATCAGACTAATTGAAGACTGGAAATGTTTTTGTTGAAAGATACATACGTTGAATACAAACTTGTTAAGTAAAATAATTTTATTACTAAATTTTAAATATTTGTGTAACTGTAAAGCATTATTGTTATTTCTTAAATATATCCATACTAGCTGTCTGCGAATGGAACGTTTGACCATGGAGTTCTGGCACGCCCATTACTAACGCTGCCTGTCCTTCTGTTTTTCGTATTTCTTTCTTGAGTAAATTACGTCAACTTTCAAATTAGAGCATAGTCAACCATAAACTGGTCTTGATTTTAAGTAAAGAAAGATTTATGCACTTCAAGAGACAATTTGGAGCGTGTTTTCTAATACACAGGGGGTCCTTTGAAATTTTTTAGATATGTGTAGACGAGAAGAGGCAGGGAAAAAAAAAGGAAACCTAAGAGTTAGATTTGAAAATATAAACTATTTTAACTATATAATAGTTATATAGAATATATAGAAATATATTTTATATAACTATTATATAGTTAAAATAGAAAATATAAACGAACTAAATGCTTTTTAGTTATATAACTAACTAAATATAAACTAACTAAATGCTTATTATATAGAAAATATAAACTTATAGAAAATATAAACTAACTAAATGCTTTTTATAGGCCAACTGGCAGAGCCGTGCAAAGATTTTTTCCACATGAAACAAAAATGCGCGCCCCTATATATAGATGCGCGCCCCTATATATAGCCCCTATATATAGATGCGCCCCTATATATAGATCAAAATATCTATATTTGTATTAAACAAAAGTAACTGTATTAAATCAAAATATCATAATTCTTAAAATATTTTTTAATCGTAGCTTTATAAATTCAGAAAAAAAATATAGGCATTTATTTATAACTTTCAAATTAAAATGTTAAAAAATCCTTTTTTGATAAATAAGAAATAACATTGAAATACACATTGCATTAATATCCAGGTTTTCTTGCAATTCTTCCTATTGTTTTATTAATTTCAGTTTGCCGAAGCTTATTTCTTCTAATAATAACCGACAAATTTAAAACATAATTAAAGTAATTTTCGAATTCGCGTAGCCAATTCGGCGCCCCTTCTAGTTATTCGATTTTAAGGTAGGACTCAATCAAGAAGAATGCATTCGGCGTCTACAGTTAACATTTGGAAATGAACGTCCATCTCGTGCTACTGTATATATTCAGATCGTTTACAAAATTTCGCAGAGGTCGCAGCTCTCTTCAGGGTGAAGAACACAGAGGAAGGCCAACTTTGGATTCGCCGCCATACATAAAATTATTCACGAAGAACTGCATACGAAAAAACTAGTTTGCTCCATAATTTAACTGAGCACCCAAAAAGAGGAGCCTGTCAGAATCGGTAAAGAAACCCTTAAATTACTTAAAAATGGTAGCCACTGCATTATTTCTAAAATCGTAACTGGTGATGAAACGCACATACCCTTCTTTGGCGTTTCAATACGTCAAGAAAGTAAACTATGGGTCTTTGAAGATGAACCCACACCCAAAATGGTGAAAAGACAACGTGCCATGAAAAAAGCAATGTATGTCTTTTTCTTCAGAAGCCATCAAGCTGTTCAAAGCCATCGAGCTAGAAGGACAGACAGAACGCAAGAACTGGACCCCTGTCCTGGGGCTGCTTTTCGGGGTGAGCTTGTCCAAGCTCCTGTGACCCCCTCGCCGACGACGCAAACCCCACAGTCCCCACCTGGCCCTATACAAGGCATGGGACAAGCAGTCCCCACGCCGGAACTATGGGGGCCAAACCCCCGACGAAGAGGCCGGTGATCTCCAATCTAGCTCCACCCCAGACAGAGGAACAGACACGACAGTACCAGTACGGTCCCTGCCAAGCCTGAACCAACCTGAGAATAAACTCGGGCTCTAGTCCTGTGAAGACAACTTATATGCCCCGTGGTTGAGACTGCCTAAGTACAGATCCTAGCCAATACTTCCCAGGAGTTCTCCTGAGTCAACCCCCGGGGGGAAGAAGGACAGACAGTAGTCACAACTAACTCATATACTACTAAGTGTCTTCCATAAACTCTTCAAGAAGTGAATGTTAGAGGACTTATGCACCACCATGGCAATGCATCTTCTCATTCAGCAAGATTCACATTTTGAGTTTCTTGCACAAAAACACATAAAACTGACAGAGCATCCACTCTGTTCACCCGCTCTAACTATGAGTGACTTTTGGTAATTTTTAATCTTAAACAGTACTCACATGGACATCGTTTTCATTCCGAAGATGAGTGAGGTTGACGAGGCTACAAATCCATCATTTTCATCGTTTCCAAGAAATGAATGGCTTGAGGCATTTAATTTTCAAAAAAATTCGCCTACAGAAGTGTATTGAAGCTAGAGGAGACTACGCCGAACACTTCTAAAATTTTGTTAATTATAACTTTAAAAATCTTTGTGTATCTCAAAAATTTCAGAGTGTATTCTGCGTAAGTGCTCCAACAACTTCTTTTTAACACACACAGAAACGGCAAAAAAGGGGATTGGCGACAGAAAAAGATCACTAAAAGTTTTTAAATTTACTAAATTTTTCCGGAAATATTCTTTTTATTCCTGTTTCTTTTCATTCCAAATCTTTATGCTATGCACTAGAAAATAAAAACATCTTTTCAAGATAAGTACTTCACAGTTATCATTCGTCCTTTATTGCGTTTTATCTGTGTTTGTATGTCTAGATTTCTTCCACAGAAAAGATGACCACAAAATATAATAAAAACTGATTGCAAAGAAACCTATAAAGTACGAAAAAAGAAGTCCAAAATAACAGATAGAAGATAGGTAACGAAAAGAGAGAAGGAGAAAACAGATGTAAATATACACAGACGTAGTGTTGACATCAATGAGCCAAACTGGAAGAACAACAAACGTCAAACTGAAAGAACAACAAGACTTGTTACGAAAATACTAGTGAAGTAGGCCTTTTCACAAAGCGCTTCAGAAATATATTATTAAATGTGTACCATGTTTGTGAAATTTTTTATGCTATATACTAATACATGTACACAGGGCCGGGACGAGGGTGAGGCACTTGCCTCAGGTGAACAAATAGAAGGAGCGCCAAATTAGCTATTCGATCAAAAATTCAGAAAATTATTTTTAAAAGTTACTATTTTTAACTTTTAATTTTGGAATACTGCAGTGAATATTAAAAGAATTTTGTGTTATAAACAATCCAACTAAAAAAGTACAAATAAAAACTAAGAAATCTCTTCAAAGGTTAATGGAAATCTCTTCTGATTTGCAGTTTTTAATTGGTGAACAATCAATGTCATTAGATTTAAAAAATCTAAAGGCAGCGGCTTATGACTTAGCACTTAAATATCCGAATGATATTGTAAGGTTTTAGTTTAAACTAACAAAGTTTTATGTTAATTTTCTCTTTCCTGTAAGCTTTTATTTCAACTTTCCGTTAGAACGAGCGTGCGTTTCAGCTTTATGCTAATTTGAAGTGGAGCCAAGTTGTGTATTTAAAAGGTTAGCGAGGAACTTCTCGGTGCGAGAGAGCTTTTAGTCTCAGGTCACTGCGGCTCTGTTCGACGTTCGCCTGACTAGCTAGTATTTAAATTCTAAACCTTAGCGCCGTTACGCTATTACTTCTTGAAGAAATCTAAGTGCGTTAGTATTAGCTAAATCTTGCTACGCACCACGGATCGTTTAGCATAGAGGCCAACCTCGCGTTTAGAGCTCTGCGAGCAACGACTAAATTTGTTAACATCATTTAGTATTATTTATTTATTCTTCCCCCCACCCACACGCACACATGTAGGTAAATAAATAATCTTGCATTGTATACAGGGGCGCACATTTACCGCTTTGCCTCAGGTGAAAAAATAGGCAGGCACGGCTCTGCATATACATGATTTTTATTTTCATTAACTCTCTCATCTATTGAGCTTTTATGTACATAAGCTAAGCCTTGATATGTCTTTGAAACCTCTAAAATTTCTTGTATGATGCGTACAATAGCAATACTCAAGTAGATGCCCAGAGAAACTGATTGTATTTTGGCAAATAACAAAGTGATGATAATTCTTGTATCTGCGAGCCCTGATTTCTCTTCATTCACGCGCAACGACACACTATCGTTTATCCTCCACATTTGCAGACATCTTTTACGCTGAGATTCGAAGTCTTCATTGTCCTAACCGATATACTGTCTCGTTTATATGACAAGGACAGACAACGGATATCCCTCTTGATGGGTACTAAAACTATCTGTTCGTGAATAGAGCGTTTAATCGTGAAGTCTCGGCACGTCTACCTCTTCCGCCACCTGCCCTTCTAATCTTCCGCCTTCTTTTCGCTTCATTTTCCACAGACTAGAACTGGCATGGATTTTGAAATCAAGACGAACAGTTTCTTTCTTTCGTTTCTTTGCTCTTTTCTTTCATTGTTTAGAATGATTTATTTGAAGGTATTTAGTAAAATCACGGATAATTATAAGTAAATGCCATCGATGTAATAGAAGCGGAGTTTTGTTCTAGTATTAGCTTGTTATCACGCTGATGAACAAATAAATAAGAAAGATAGCAAAAAAGGGAAGAATAAGACTTGTAAAGAAACGTCCCTCCTCGGAGTTTGTTTCTGCTGACACTGCTCAACAAAATTACAGTATAGCATTTCTTCTGCCGGAGGAGGACACAGAGTGGACAGCATGCATTTATATCGTCTATTTATACGTAATTACCGTTTACATGTAATAAAAAGAGACGTATGATTGATGGAGTTTTTTAAAGCCAAAAAATACATATGAAACTTCATCTAAAATATAAGGATATTCGGAGGAAAAATTGTGCAAAGAAATAACTTCAGTCAATACCACAAGGACCATTTTGTTCAAAAACCATTTACCATCTCTCAAGCAACTTCATGATTCAACTTTGGATTACAACTGTGCGGTTTTACTTATTTAGTTCAATCCTTGAACTCCACAAAGACTAATAAGCGGATAATCACTTAAGTGTGTGAATAGAGACGTAAGACTTACGAAGGGTTTCTCACAATAAATATGATACAATCAACTCCGAACTCGGAGTGTACAGCAAAGCCTCCACTTGGGCTTGAACTCGAATGAATATGAAATTCAACTTAACTAAGCTTAACTAAAGCTAACTGAAGATATAGCCGAAGCTATCAAGATTCTAAGTAGTTGGACCCTAAATCTTAATCAAATCGGCGAAGCCAAACAAGGGCCTAAAGTACGGCCGAGCGTAGCAATAGCTCAGAGAGACGTAGCCAAAAGGCAAACGCGCGCTAGTCAGGAACTCCGGCTCTCTCTCAAAGTTGGTGAAACATCGACTTAAATACTACTCTTTACTCATTTGCATTCACTGCGTTTCTGAAATGACATTCTGGTAGGAAATTGTAAGCTGAAGGTAGAAAGACAGGAAAGATGCCTAAACTTAAAATAACTCTTAATAAAATTAGGATAAACCTTACAAAACATTTAACTAATTAAAGCTTTCTTTATTTTTAATTTCAAAAATATTTCCTAAGGGGAATTTCACACTGTTATCAGAAATGAAGATTTTACCGAAGAAAAAGTTTTTGCAGAACGCGAATCAACTGATAGTTTGTCAGGGCTATATGGTGGAAGTGTAACTTTATTGGTTTCGAAAGAGTGGTTAAAGATGTAAGTGGTTTGGCACTGTGATTATGGAATAGAGTTCCTTTACGATTCATCATATCTAGACGTTTCTGTTGGAAAGCGTCTTTCATTTTGCTTAGTACGTACTGGGAATGATCTTTTCCAATATGTACATGGCAAAACCAAGACTTTAATTTTTTAAATTTAATTCTTCAATTCGTTTAATTCTTCAACTCATAAAATGGCCTTCTTTTGATGAATGTAAGATTTTGATGTTGTTTATGCTAGGTCACCAGTCTTGGGACCCTATTCTAAGAACATTTCGACCTGAATGGCGCATGCGTGCTTGCGCTCATGGTCGCGGATGAGGCAGTCGAACTACAGTAGGTAAATGGAAAATCTCCACTTCGATTATTGATAAGGAATTTTTAGTGAATTTCTGTTGTCTCTGTATCTAGCATTCGAGGTAAAATAGTGGACAGTAATTTGCCCCTTGGATGTTTCGACCTAATGTTATTCTTTTTCCATCATCGTCTTTGCGACTGGATGAAGGTGAAGAATATATAATGGACAACTGGATGGAGGTGAAGAATTTATAAAAAATATTAAACCTTACATCAAAATAGCATACAGGAGAAATTAAAGATCTTTTCCAAAGTACTTTCATTGCGTAATGGTGAACACATTGATCTAGGAATTTGAAGATCTTGATTTTAACTCCGGCCAAAAACGCAATAAATTTTTCATCGACTTTTTTTTGTCCCTCTCATCTTAACTAAACGTGATCACTTTTTCCATGTGCTGTTCTAGCTACAATGAAGCTTAAACGAATCGACTACATATTTTAGTTTATTCACGTGTTTGCTGAATGATTTAAGATATTAAATTTAAAATATTGTTACGAATTTTTGTACATGAGTAAATAATGGTATTTAAATTTTAGTATATTTTGTATAGACTAACATGACAATCTCAAGCGTCGAAGTTGTACTAGAAAAAGAGTGTAGGTGTAAGGGTATTTAATGTTAAATCTCGATAAATAACTGTCAAATTGGCGAGAAAGCGCCAACGTTGGCGCCAATTTGGCGACATTTCGGTCCGGTTCCTGTATAACTAACTGATACAGTAACAGTAATTGAATAGCTTAATTGATTCCTGCCTGAAATTGTAACTGCGTCCGGCCCTTACATGTAATTTTAACCATATATGCCTTCACATAATTTCAAGAAATTGAAGCTTCTAGAGATTTCTCGGGAAAAAACTTTGTAAGACCGGAGACAGCATCAGGTCTCAGCTGTTTATTCAGCGTGAGTACGGGGTATTGAGAGATCTCCGTGGGAGCTTCACTTTTTTACCCACAAAACCACTTTGCATTGCGTTGTGTTTAACGTTCTTAGTGGTTTGATGCGTAACTATTGATTGTACTCAGTGATACTGAGAAGTGCTGTGTGAGTGTTTTTGCGGAAAGCTTCAAAACTGTTAAGTGTTTCTTTTGGCAGAAATAAATTTGCATGCATTCAATCCATTACGAATCCTAAAGCGCGGCATTAAAAATGGGGAATTTTGTTTCACTGTAAGTAGGTGATGAAATCGTAAAAAGTTTTACCATATATTATTTTTGCAACGACTAAAGAAGAAGGAATTTTTAAAATGTACTTCGAACTTAAAAATTCTTAATGATTTCTAAATGAAAACCAAGGTTGGGTGGGAAGAGAGGAATCATTTCATTTTGACCTGATCAGTGCAACTAAATGCTTTATATCTCTCTGACTCTATATTTGACTCTTTAACTCTATATCTCTATTGAAAGCCTTAGTGGAATAAGGAAAAATGTTATAAATTTCCAGCTGCGGAAAGATAGCTTCCCCACAAGCAGGTTTAGGATTGCTAGAAAATGGCAAGGGACGGCAGGATTGCCATATTTGGTTAGAAATCGCCCATTTGACGATAAAATAGGCAATATGCAATAGACGCATGGATAACCTTCTGGAACGAATTCTTACCAGTTTGGCCCAGAATGTTCTCGAAAGCAAGCCAAAAGGTATCTAAACCCTGTTGGTACACGGAGAGTAGGCACTGAGTGCGTAGTCGAGTCAGTTAATAGTCAGTGAGAGAGTGTCTCGTAGTCTAGTGTCGAGTTAGTCATCGAGTGCATCGAAAGATTCTCTTAGTGTATCGCGAGTTAGTGCATCGTCGAGCTTCTTCTTAGAGTGTGTTAAGCTCCAAGAACTACCGGCCAGAGTCCGGAGCTATACTGTAGTGTATCGTCGAGTGCATCGCGAGTTGTAGCGTGGAGAGTCTCGAGAGTACGTAGAGTTCCGAGGACGACCGAGCCGAGTCGGGAGCCACACTCTGGTGCTTTTCCGTGAAGCTTTCTTCAACGTTATAGCCTGAAGGCTGTGTTGCTGATCGTTTCAGCGTGTTTATAATAGTTCTTCGACGACTGTAAACGTGCTTTTGGAGCTGTCTTGAATGATACTGGCTAATAAATTGTCTTTCGATACTTCGTCAAGTGTTGTCGTTATTCACTCCAAATGCACGAACCCGTACGTACGTGAAGAGAAACGTAAAAATCTAACAGTTTCTTCAAAATCAAATCCCTTGATAACTGTAAAATTGTAACTCGAATGTTTCAAGAGTAATGAAGTCGGAAGATTACAATAAAGCATGTGAATGTTTAGAATCATAATAGCGTTTTTTTTATAATTATGCAAAGAATAATGTTCTTTTCAAAGCTGTGATTTGAAACAGTTTGCACTTTTTGTTCATGTCTTCCTAAACTGATTCCCGGTTTTTGTACCATTTCTTCAGCCGCTATCACAAATATCTTCCCATTCAGTTTTACTGCTGTCAGTTTCTGCGAATACATTCCGTTTTGGACATTATTTCTTAACTGCGTTTTTCTTGCTCATATCTTACTACTTAAAACTGCAATAACAAAAATTACGATTTTTGTGCCTCTAAAAATGATATTTTGTGTAACCACTCTCGCTTGTGGTCTTAAAATATTAAATAAAGATAGAAAGGTTACGATATTTCAACGGCAACTATAACGTCTCTGCAAACGACTGTGATTCGTACTTATGATCTCAACACTCGCAAATTATTCTTTTGATGACTTGCGAAGTGAATTGCCTTTTTTTTTTTTAATTTCGACAAAATCGCCGCTTTGTGGCATATTAGCACTTTGCATGGGCATTTCGACCTCTTTCGGGGGATCGTCTAATATTCGAGAATAAATTCAAAAAAGATTAAAAGAAAGTAAGCTGACAAAATACAGCTACGAAAATTGTGAGAAATTTAACTGTAATCGGAAGAAAGTGGGAAAATGGATTCTATACAAGCGTATAAATTTCCTGAGGGCGTTTCACTTCTCATCCGTTTCGAAATCGTACCCATAAATATTAACTGGACTGTGGCGTGTATCGGAGAAATTCTGTGCCAGGATTTTCTAGCGAAGCTGAAGAAGAAAGTACCTAAAAGTTCATTGTTACCTTTCTCGTGCATTTTATTTTTCGCGATGTGGCAGGCAATTTTGGTAATTTCTAACAATTGAGCATATTTGATTCGACTGAATATTTTTATGTTAGTTTTTCATTCTCTCATATTTCTTTTTAGCTCTCTCTTTTTCTCTGGCATAATTCTTTGCTGTTTTTTTTTATGTATAAGTCTAATTAAAATACAGGATTTCCCAAAAAGATACAAATGCGACTAGAGGATTAAAAAGCCCTTACGGCAAATAACATTAACGGACAGCCTATTTTAATTTGAAGACAATTCAGGCACCTGTGTCATCTAGACAACGCTGTAAAGCTCCAATTATACAGGGTGTTTATAAAGTCCCGGACCCATTTTGATGTTGATTAACTCATAAAATAATAAAGATAGATTAAAATTAATAACATAAATGGTTAGATAGACTCAAAAAGTTTCATGACCCTTGTCAATGAACTTCCACGTGTGCCCCCTTCGTCGCACGGAGAATATCGAGTCGATATTCAATTTCACATCAGGTACCGGCAAACATGTCGGCATCCACAGAGGCTATTGCGATTGCCATTCTGGCTTTTAGGTCATCCATGTTCGACACTCTCCTCCTGTAAACGTTGTCCTTTACAAATCCCCAAAGGAAAAAGTCCAGCGGCGTTATATCGGGTGATCTAGCTGGCCAAGGAATTGGACCTCCTGGCCCAATCCAGCTTCCTGTAAAATGGTCATTCAAAGAACTGCGAACGATGGTACCCCAATGAGGTGGTGCACCAACTTGTTGCAAAACGACGTGCGGCTGAAGCTCTTCTAGTTGTGGAAATACGAAGTTTTCCAACATGTCTAAGTATACGACTGATGAGACCGTCTTTTCTGTAAAAAAGAAAGGCCCAATGACTCGATGGTGCAGTAGTCCACACCACACATTAACCTTTGGGGAATTCCTTTGTGCCTCACGGTATTCATGGGGGTTTTCAGATCCCCATATGCGCACATTATGGCGGTTAACAATGCCGGAAAGATGAAAGAATGCTTCGTCGGAGAGCATTACAGAAAAGTACAGATATTTAGACTGGAAAATGAAATTATCTGAAATTAACCACACGCGCAGACGATATTTACAAAAGTGAAGATATTCAAACCTGAAAAAGAAAATATATAAGTTATTCCATTAATAAATGCCATACGTTTGCTTATATCTTCATTATTTTATGAGTCATTAAACATCAAAATGGGTCCGGGACTTTATAAACACCCTGTATTTTCTCAAAAACTTCGGCATTAAATCTGCATTATCTGCAACAGAAATGATACTCTCTTGGCAAAGCACCATAAACTAAATCGCAAGGTATTACATCGGGCGGAAATAATCGCCATTTCAGTGGTTCATTATCTATTAAATTCTTTGTGAGAACTAGGAATCTAAAACACCAAGAGCAATGATAAGATAATACAGACTTAACTGTAAGCTTTATTACAACTGCATCTTCCCGATGCAACTAAAATTTAACGGAACTTTTTCACCGCAATTTGTGGGATCTCAAATTTAAATATTTGCTAAAAGGTATTTCTCCCGCCTTCTTAGCATGCCTTCGTGGTGTAGAGGTCAGCACACTCGGCGCGTATTCGAGAGATCCGAAGTTCGAGTTCCGGCGAAGGCATTGCTCATTTTTCACGATTTATGCATCCAAAAAATCCTAATATCTCTACAGTGCAACTCAGTTAATAACTTAAGAGCCTAATCTGTCTGGCTCCAACTATCACGGCTTCTAACCCCATGCGCTAACTATTTCAAAATCCTTCACCAAACCAGGTAGGCAAACACGTGGACAACCCTACAAATAAACAGTTTTATGACGACTGCTACAGTACACCGCTAAGATGACATCCTTTCTAGGTCGAGCCATGTGACTGAATGTCACAGGAGTTTGAAAAAAAAAAGAGAGAGAGAGAGAAATAAAAAATAAATAAAAAAATCTGAAAGGTTTCAGATTTCAAATTACGTCCAAAGAAGCTTTTTTTAAACATTTTGTATGTTACTTTTATGTAATGAATATCATGTTCTTCGCATTTAAACCATACAATTCAGTTAAAGAACAATATCGCAAAATAGTTTTAAACTGAGCCTATCTTTAGAATTTCCTACACACAGTCTCACGCGCTGCAGATAAAAATGTTTTTTTCTGTACGACGTTGCCATGGCCCGCTTCGACATCCTCGAGTTTCTTTATCAAAAATTCGTTAAAGTTTTACAAAATATGAAATCGTTAATAAAACAAATTCCGAATTTGAAAGTTGGGCTTCCAGATGCCTTTATTCGCGGCAGGATGACGGCATTCGAAATTCGATGGCTTTAGGTACCGTCGTTTTATGACAATGTGAGAAACATACATATATTTACGCACATTCTTCATTATTTAATTTCTTTAAATATAATACAGGGCTGCAGTATTTTGTGGCAACAGTTTGAAAAGTGATGCAGACTTTTAATGTTTCCGACGCAAAATCGCAAAACGAAAACAATAATCCTTCAGGGACAAAGCCCCTTTGGACTAAAAAAAAGGAAAGAGATATAAGTATATCGAGAAAAAATTAAAATAGATACATAAAAATCTGAAAGACCTCAGATTTTAACGGTCGCCCAAAAAGGGCTTGTTAAGGTTTTTCTACGCTCTCGCTGAGTTCGCAAATGTACCATTCTGCTGTTGCATTTCCTCCCGCTAATCCAATTTTTCCCCCCTTTATTATTAAGGGTCGTTTTCTTCGCACTTATGCCACATAAAATTCAACAGAAGAATTACAAAAATCTTAAAAGCAGCCTGTGTTAAAATTCCAGATGAAGTATTAAGCATTTTTCTATTTGTTTCAGTCTTGTCTCGGTGTATTACATTAATGTACAGTTTTTTTAGTGAGATGACTCGCAAAACTTTTACCTTTGCCTTTTTATTATTAAAGTGTTAATTGCCTTTTTATTATAAAGTTGTGTGTTAAATATTATCTTCTTCGCATTTACGCCACATAAAATTCAGTTGAATAGCAAAATCACAAGATATTTAAAAACAGCATATCTTTAGAATTTCCGATATACAGTCTCACGTGCTGGAGATAACAGCGTTTTAATCCGTGCAGTGTTGCGACTGCTCGTCTTCAAATCCATGAGTTTGCTGAAAATTAATTAAAGTTTTACAAAACATTAAATATGAAATTCGAAATTAAAAATTCGGGCTTCCAGATGTACATGTTCGGTTGCATGACTGCGTTATTCAAAATTTGATCACCCTAGATACCGTCGCTTATTCACCGTGCGAACAAGCGTACACTGAGAGAGAGGGAAAAAAAAAGGACAGTTCTATATCTCCCGTTCTCCTGGTCCTATTGACGAAATTCAAATTGCGTTTCCGTGTCTCCAAAGCACGGCTTAGGATATGTATTAGATTTATATATAGTATTGTTCTATTATAGATATTTTGACACAAAATCGGACTTTTTCTGAAATGACATGCCAATTTTTTTACATACTTCGATTCTACGACTCAAATTATGCCAAACTGCCAAGTTTTGTGAAAATCACACGAAGAGTTTTTAAAAATTTGGCTCTCAAAATTTTAGCTCTTCAATGTTAATTCCATTAGGCTTGTATTTATTAATATCTCGCTTTTTTATTACACTTACTTGATTCCTTCTTTCACAGTTCGAAATTTAGGTTCACTTCAAACAAAATTCCCCCATTTTTTATGATCTATTTTTTACATTTGTATGTTTAAATAATTTTCATAAAATTTTGAATTATAACTCATAAAAGTTTTACTATCAACTTGAAGTAGATGTATTTCTAAGTACACCAACAAAAAATTAGAGCTTTTGATTGAAAATTTTCGAAGACATGAGTGAATTTATATATTGGTGCGTTTTGAAATTTGGCATATTTGTTGAACGCGGCAATAATATCTAATGTGGTTTACGCACTTTGCTGAAATTATTTGAAAGCAGAACGATGTGTCTTTTTTTCCGCTCATGCGCAATGTGAAAAGGTAGGAAAAATGTGACTTTTTTCCTCTCCATTACAATGGAAGGGATAGGAAAATAAGTTGCCACGTATTGAAAAGTTCGCCAAGTGAATTAATTATTCTTGGCGCAAACTAAAAAAAATTCGCCAAATTAAATTTATGACTTTCTCCGTAAATTTAGTACTGAATTTAACAAAATTTAATATTTAGGCATAATTTGAGTCGTAGAATCGAAATATGTTAAGAAATCGGTATGTTATTTCAAAAAAAGACCCATTTTGTGTAAAAATACCTATGTTAGAATAATGCTATATATAAATCTAATATGAATCTAAAGTCAAGCTTTCGAGATGCGAAAAACGCAATTTGAGTTTCGTCAATCCTCGCAGTAGAAAGGGAGATATAGAACTATCCCCCCCCTTTTTCGCGCAGTGTACGTTTTATACAATTTGTCATATGTAAGTACTTAGTGAGTGTGAAATAAAAATTTTATTCATCATTGAGCATTTTTTTTTTTTTTTAAATTTGGGGGCAGTAATCTTAGGAAAGTACGCGGACAGCCAATGGCCTAAGAACGGCCTTGATGGCAATTATTCATTCTTTCCTCTTAACTTAATGGTTCCGAAGAATTAATAAGAACGTAAAGATCTTAATTTTCGAACTGACTGGCTTCAATTCTATTTTAAATAGCTTCAATTTGCCCAGTGTAACGGGAGATATGGAATTGTCCCTTTTTT
>KK114438.1:152995-165600 GCA_000611955.2 Stegodyphus mimosarum
TATTTTGCGCTGTGTACATACATTCAACATAGATTCTTCATTAATTAATTTCTTTAAAAGAAATAATATTTCCTGGCAACGATGTGAAAAGTGATACGTCGCCACCAAATCCCGTTTCGAGACTGAAGCCTGTTCCGGCCAGCGCTCTTTTGGGCTAAAAACAGCATAAAATCTCCAGACTTTGCACTGCTTCGGAACAGCGGTATTACAAAGTGAACATTATCATCGTTGTCAGTATCAGTGATTTCAGTTGTCTACCTGTGCAAAGTGACACATACGATTACGCATATTTTTAAGTAGAACGTTATCATGCTTGTTATAGATATTTACCTTGACATCAAGATATATATAACAGCCCATTTGAAATCAACATAGAACAGCACTTAACAACTGCGGTATAATACACTTGAAATAAAAGGGAAAAAAATAAAAATAAAATAAAATCTGAAGAGTTTCAGATTTTAAATTACGTCCAAAGAGGCCTTTTTTTATCATTTCGTGTGTTACCTTTCTTTATTAAATATCATGTTCATCGTACTCAAACCCTAAAATTCACTTCAAGAGCAATATCGCAAAATAATTTTAAATTGAGCATATCTTTAGAATTTCCTATACACAGTCTCACGCACTGGAGGTAAAAATGTCTTTTCTGTACAACGTTTGCCATGGCTCGCTTTGAGATCCTTCAGTTTGTTAATCGAAAATTCGTTAAAGTTTTACAAAATATGAAATCGATCATAAAACAAATTCCAAATTTCAAATTTGGGCTTCCAGATGCCCATACTCTCAGGAGGATTACGTTATTCAAAATTGGATGACTCTAGGTACCGTTCTTTTATCACAATGCCAGAAACAAACATATATACATTTCTGCAGATTCTTCATTATTTAATTTCTTCAAATATAATACAGGGCAATAATATTTGATGGCAACAGTTTGAGAAATGAAACAACGCTTGTAGTGAATCGACGCAAAATGCCAAAACGAAATTAATAGGTCTTCTGTGCAAATTGCCCCTTCGAACTAAAAATTATACAAAATACATAATAATAAATATAGAAAATCAAATGCATAACAACAGTACCTACATAATGATAAAAAACAAAAAGCATACATAAAAATGCAAAATATTCAAATTACATAAAGTGCATAATAATACACACACACACACAAAAAAAAATTATGGTATAAAATACATAACATTAGATTGTAAGGTTTTAGTTTAAACTAACAAAGTTTTATGTTAATTTTTCTTTCCTATGAGCTCTTATTTCAACTTCCCGTTAGAATGAGCGCGCGTTTCAGCTTTATGCTCATTTGAAGTGGAGCCAAGTTTTGTATTTAAAAGGTTAGCGAGGAACTTCTCGGTGTGAGAGAGCTTTGAGTCTCAGATCACGGCGGCTCTGTTCGACGTCCACCTGACTAGCTAGTATTTAAATTCTAAGCCTTAACGCTGTTACTCTAATACTTATTGAAGTAATCTATCCGTTAGTATTAGCTAAATCTTGCTACGCACCATTGATAGTTTAGCATAGAGGCCAACCTCGCGTTTATGGCTCTAAGAGCAGCGACTCCTTAATTTTTTACTAAACTTTATTTTAAATTATTTGACTGTTCAGTTAGACCCAAGTGCGGTCATTATTTTCTGTTATCCCTTCCGAGTGGGGAAGTGGCTCTAAAGCATAGGTTCCCAACCTTTTTCGAACTGGTGCCCCCTTTTCTAGTGAATATTTCAATACCGCCCCCCTAGAGAAATAAGAGCCTACGTAATGCATGGTGAAAACAAGAATTAAATAAAAAAAATTACTAATAGACAGAATGTTGTTGGAATTGAAACGCTACTGAATTTCTTCGTTATTTAAAAAGAAAAATAAAAGTTTTAGCTTACCTGTTATAAGGACAGGCAGGGGTTTTGATGATACGAAATAATCCATAATAAACTATTGCTTTCTAAATAAATAAATTGACAGTTTCAGAGAACACTCAAAAGGCATACTTAATTATTATTAAAAAGTATTTTTATTAAAATTTAAAGGCATCGAATTTCTAACTTAACTAATGAGAAGGCTGAATTTGATGCATTTTAAGAAGCTTGTTAATATCAGGCTCGATTTTACTTAAAAACAATCGTAAATCGCCGCGTTCAGTAACATGGAGCCGATTTCTCTTTTTCGTTACCAATGTTGCTACAGCACTAAATCCACGTTCTGCTAAATATGAAGATGGGAATGCTAGCAGAAATCGTTGCACAATCGACCATAATCTTGGATACAATTGCGAAATCGACTTCTGCAGCCAAAATTCTTGGTAGCCATTCTTGAATTTAATTTTTAATTCCTCATTTGTCGTCAGTTCTATCAGTTCTTCTTCTAACTGAGATGGTCCTGCTGTGTTGACATTGGAAAAAGGATCCAAAACCCAGTCTGGTATGTCCATGTTTAAAATGTCCTCGAATCGTTCCTTGAAGTCATTGTAGAGGTTTTCCAAGTGCTGACAGTAAACAAGCAAGTCGTCGTGCTTGAATGATACTGCTGATAAACATGGGAAGGTATGGAATTCACGTCTGCCTATATTTCTTTTATATAATAGCAGTTTAGACACGAAAGCAGCAATGCTATTTTTAGTCTTAATCAAGTTTAAGTCTTCTCCTTGAAGTTGGAGATTGACATCATTAAACAATTTATAGAGGTCTGCTAAGTACGCAATATCGTTTTTTGATGCGATGAGGTTGTCGCGCAATTCCGTGTCTTTGTTTCCTAGGAACTCTATCACAGATTCAAACAGATTGTAAAATCGAGTCAAACAAGTACCTTTTGAAAGCCAGCGCACCTCTGTGTGAAGCAGCAATCGGTTGAAATCTTCATCATTTGCAATGCAAAGCTGACTAAATAATCTGTCATTCAACGAGTTACTTCTGATTTTATTAACTGCTCTTATAACATATTGCAGTGATGTATGGAGACGTTCGCTCAAATTTTTCGCAACCAAATGCTGTCGATGAATTACGCAATGCACAGCAAGCACGTCCGGAACTTTATTTTTTAAGCATGCTATGAAGCCTTTGTGACGCCCTGTCATAGCCGGTGCGCCATCCGTAGCAACCGACAAAATATTATTAAAAGGAATTTCCTTTTCGTCAAAAAACTTTTGCAGTGTATCAAATATGGTTTCTCCTTTTGTATCTGTTTCCAAATTGGTAGCAAACAACATTTCTTGACATATTTTTTCATCTTTGATAAACCTCACGTACGACAATAACAATGCTTCATTGGTTGGTAAAGTGGACTCATCCAGCTGAATTGAAAATTGACAAGTCTGCAGATAATTGCACAACGATTCTTCAATGTTTTCAGCCATCTCATCAATTCGTCTTTGCACAGAATTATTGCTCAAAGGAATTTTTCGGATAATATCTGTAGCTGGTTTATGGAGCACGGTGGTTATTACTTCTTTAACTGCTGGTAAAATTAAATCTTCCCCAATAGTATGTGGCTTGCCTGTTTTAGCAATCAACAATGAGATATTGTACGAAGCTCGAAGTCCGTCATCGTCTTGTTTAGAAGCTGATGAAAATAATTTTGATATAGTTGGCTGATTTTCAATCTTCTTTTTTATCTCTAGAAAATAGGTCATATCTCTGTCTTTCTTATCCGGATGCATTTTATTAAGATGATCTTGAAGCCTAGAAGGTTTCATCGCTTCATTCGAAAATGTTTTTTGACAAATAAGGCACAATGGAGATGATGGATTTGAGGGATTTTCGATAAATCCGTATTTTATATAATCCGCACTGTACTGCCGCCTCTTCTTTTTTGCTTCCGACATGGGTTTTTCTTTACTTATACTTGATCCAAGTTAAGGGAGCTGCAAGGGATACTGCCGGTTTAAATAATATAAGTTGAAGTAGCAAAATATTAAGGCAACGCCGTTTTCATCGTACGCAGTACATGCTGCGATGAACGATAGATAGTGTGAGCCTGAGTCTGTAGCATTCTGCGGGGCTGTTCTATTTTTAGCTACCTACAATTTTTGATCGGGTAAACCACTGGTGACGATTTGTCTACTCCGCCGCCGCTTATTTCGGCGCTCTAATTTTTTCCCGCGTCCAACGTCGCCTACGCACTTTTACAGACTCTCTTAGAATACAGTTTAGTTGGAGATCTCGCTATCGTTGCCGCTTGTAAGTGGCATTTTTTAGTCCCAGTGACATTTTTTGTAAATGTTACGGCCAAAGCCCGAAATCGGCCAATTCGCATTTTGGCCAACGTTGCTGTAAACTTACCGGCGAATGTCCAATCTTTTTGTTGATTTCTGGCTTTGACCGGCCAATTTGGGAAAAAAGAAATCAAGGGCAGATGGTTTTACACACTGTTAAAAATGAAGTATTTAAAAATGAGTACTTCTGTGAGTTCAACGAGTAGAAACTATTCAGTGAACGCATATGCTGTAACAATGTGATAGTGTGAAGATTAGATTTGCGCCCTTCAAAATGACGAATTATATCTTAAGCAAATGCGTTGCGTATCGAGTATGAATACAGAGGCAAATTGAGTACTCAATTTGTCAACTACCTTTAAGGGTGATCCTTAGTCTTTTTCTGCTCCATAGACTCAATCTACCATTATCACATCAGGCTTTGGCCAAGAATTCCCAGCCACTTCGCGAAATGGCCGGCCAAAGTATAAAATACAATATTAATTGCAAGTATTTCGGACTTTGGCCAAACCTCCTGGCCAAAACGCGAACTGGCCGAACTTCGGGCTTTGGACGTAACATAAATATGTACATAAAGACAATAAAGATATATTTTTGCACTGAAGGCTTTTCCTTCTGATATTATGAACTCCGGTTCTACTGCTCCTTTCACTAAAATGGTGACCCTTTCAACAAAAGTCAACAGTTTTCTGCGACTTTTTGGAGTGCATCTCGCCAAATTGGCAAGACAGGTTGCTAGTTTTAGCACATGCAGCCCCAGAATCGTACATACTAGAGAGGTATGTCTTTCTCTGAACAGTGAAGTCTCATATCGAAATATGTGAATTTTCGCACACGTGATAGAAATGAATTATCAGCGTGATTTTAAAGTCTTTTTTAGACTATATTTGGCTAATCTTCCAACGCCCCTCTGTGCCATATCAACGCCCCCTAATTTTCTCTGGGTTTTTTACCGCCCCCTGAAAGCCTGAAACGCCCACAAGGGGGCGTTATCGCCCACGTTGGGAACCTATGCTCTAAAGAGTAGTTTAATAAAAGGGAATTTTTAATCCCTCCTTACGTGCAGTTATTCTAGCATTTAACCAGAGTTATTCTACCACAGAACATAGCTGCATTCAGCTCCCTGTTCGAGATCAGGACTTTGATACGGTTACGAATATGTTCGCCAAAAGTATGCACAGAAAACTCAGTCCTGACAATATAAATGGTCCGTTAAAAATAATACATACACTTTTCTTAAAGATCACAGTTTTCACTGATGATAGGAAATTCTGGCGTATGCATAAAAGAGTAATTAATAGCTTTTCCGGTCCTAAATCTTGTATCTTCATTTGAAAGCGTGACATGAAGGCATATGCGAAAGAAGGCGGGATAAATACCTTATAATGGCTATACAGTTGTTTAAATTAATTTACGTTTTTTGTAATAACTAATGGGCAAAGCAGAACTTTGTAGAAATAATTAATATGTCAGGACTGCGGCATATTCTTGGCAAACATCTTCGTGAAACAGTTTACACCATCCTGATCTTGAACAGGGAGCTGAATGCAGCTATGTCTGTGGTAGAATATTGTGATTAAGTGGTAGAAGAACTGCACTTTACAGGGATTTAAAATCCTCTTTTATTAAACCACAATAATATACAGCCACTTCCAAACTCGAGAGGGATACAGAAAATAATGACCGCCACTTGGGTCTAAACTGAACAATCAAATAATTTAAACTAAAGCTAAATAGAAATTAAATCGTCGTTGCTCACAGAGCTATGAACGCGAGGTTGGCCTCTAAACTAAATGGTGCGTAGCAAGATTTAACTAATACTAACGCACTTAGAATTACTTCAATAAGTAATAGCGTAACAGCGCTACGGCTTAGAATTTAAATACTAGCTGGTCAGGCGAACGTCGAACAGAGTAGCAGTGGTCTGAGACTAAAAGCTCTCTCACCCTGAGAGGTTCCTACCTCTTGCTTAAAGTAGAACTTGGCTCCACTTCAAATTAGCATAAAGCTGAAACGCGCGCTTATTCTAACGGGAAGTTGAAATAAGAACAGATAGAAAAAGTCAAATTAAAATAAAACTTTGTTAGTTTATCTAAAACCTTACAAATATCAATATAAACGTTTTATATAAAATAAACTTAACAAATTAAAAAAAATTAATTAAATCTCTTGAATGCATGTTTTATATATTTTCTTTGCAGTTATTCATAAGTTCAAAGCAAATATGCGCAAATATTGTTTCCCACGAGAGCGTATGTAAGGTCAAAAAAATGTTTTTGGAAACAAAAAATCGTACTGCCATTTTCGTACCAAAGCAGATGTTAAAATGAATTGTGTATCAGGTTTTAAAACAAAAGTTTGCTATATCGGTGTTTATCCATATTCTCAGTATATTTGACAAGTCTTTTGTTATAGATTAATGCAATTAATTTCTACACGAACATATTTTTAGGAAAATGAAATTTACCTCGGCATACAAGATATTTAAAAATGAGCAAAGACAATTTATTATAGAAATAGGAACAGATATACAATACCATATACCTGGCGTTAGAACCTGTTCCAGATACTCGCCTCCTTAACTTTTTTCCAGCTTGATAAGTATTACTGATGTGCATTATATGAAGTATTTCATGAAATAACCTAATAAGGAGCTTAATATTTTTTCATTTAAAGTTATTAAAACAAAATATATTTTTATCTTTCTGTAAACTATATTTTCACAGTTCAATTAAGCTATCAAAATTGAAGAACTATAAATATTTATTTATTTAAACTTTATTTCATTAAATTGCAGAAATAAAACCAAATGAATGCAATTAAAATATTTACCGATTTAACGATAAAGATTATGTGAAAATTTTTAAATTAGAAAATTAATTTTTTTTCTCATCGTTGAAAAAATCACCTGCTGCTGGATCTTTGCGTTAGAAATTATAAAAACCTACAGTAATCTAATCATATGGCTTGTTAATGAAAGTTCAAGATAATGCTTCAGCTTTGAAAAAAGTCATGAAAAATTAACATGCGAAATTTAAAACTTTATTTTTACTTCTAATTTTTGCTTTTAAAATATAGAATTGAAAATATACAATTTCGTATATTTTAAAAAGCACAGGAAGACTTGGAAGTCCCCCTGAATGTGGATGCCAGACGTACGTGTTCCTTTGACCATGCATAAATCAGGCCCTGCAGGCAAAAATTAATAATATAGATATCATAGCATTATATCTATGCAGTATACATAAAAAAAAAAAATCTGTGTGGTTCCTCCTCCCAGTGCCATCTTAAAAGCAATCAACTTCATACTCGTATTACGTCCATCTTTCTTTTCATGATCGGGGTTAATAAATTTCACTCTTTTCTTTTTTCTTTAAACCTCTTGAGGTTGCATAACTAGAGTATAATTAAATTCTTCGATGTAGCCCGAAGAAGAAAAATATTGCACGAACTAAAATCGGTTTATCTCGATGTCTGTTTTACTAACACGCGTTGTTTTCCTTTCAAGAAACTGTTTGGAAAGCCTTTCCAAAACTGGGTATCTGTATATATATTGCTCTCTCTCTCTGCATATATATATATATATATATAGTACGGTATATATATTAGTATATGAATATATTAGTATATAATATATATTAGTATTATGAATCTAGCAAATAATTCGATGCTTGCTTGGAAGTAAGATGAAACACTCTCGCTTATTTTGGTTATTGTAAATTGATGGTAGATTGGTTTATCCCCTCGATAAGTCGATTAATCTGCTATCAATAACAGTAACTGGTTCTTCAATACCTAAAAAGTTTACTTTTGATTTTGGCATTTTTGCGATTTAGTTTTTACTCTACTGTGCTCAAAGCAAGGAGGACTGAAAATTCTACTATTTTTTTAAATTCTGAAAAATACCTTTTCAATGATGTTTTTAAATTAAAATTTCCGTTGCTTGGAGATGTAATATGGAGAATTTTCTTTTTATAATATATATATATAAGTTTATGACAGAAAAGTGAGATTCTATAGAACCAGATCCTGTTTACGTCTCAGTTCCTATGCAAACGGAACTGAATGAAATATTTACAAAATACATCAAACAAGAGTGCGATGAATGGAGTATTGTGTTGCAATTGGCTTGTTTGAGAACCAGAAATTAGTTGCGTTATTGAAAAGGCATCATTTCCCGATACCTGGTTTATTGAAACAGAAGCTTCTGTTTCTCGAACGAAGGGACAAAATCTCCATAAAATTAATCCCACCCGTTCTATGCACTCGACAGCAATCCGGCTGTTCAATCACCGACGCGTGCTGGGCGTCCAGAATTCGAATCGGGACTCTCTAACGCTTTTAGGCAGCGTACTATATTGTATCAAAGGCAAACTTCTCGTCGAACAGATATTCTGTAATCGGATTAGACTGCGCTTCTATTCAGAAGCAGACGCCTTGTTAGCAGCCACTGCAAGTCACTCCGGAATTATTAATTAAACTAATATACCCTGGTTCGTAATTGCTTCGATGGCCTGCGTCTGCCAGCTGCCACAGAACGTCGGTTTATCGCCCGTTCATTGGACGGGGAATTGGAAGGTGACGTCACAGGACCGTTTTCTGATAGACATGAAAGGAAATTAAACGCTAGCTTCTACACGCAGATGGATGCTGGTGCTCTTACCGACAGATTAACTCCAAGACGGATTGGAGTGACAGCCTAACTCAATATTAATGAGTTGCGAAATTATAGTTAGTTGCAAAATCCTTTAGTTTTTCTGCCCGAGCGCTGTATCATCGGAAATAAGATAAACGTTATGATGCTGTAAGGGGACCATGCATGTTTGAGGCGGAAACTATGGTAATTCACCGATTGGATACTCCTACGTATTTAAAGTGAACATAGCATGGTTAAAAAACAATTAGACAACAACAGTTTCGAAAGCAATGAGGATTTAGATGAACGACCGATGCGATGAGTGGTTTCGTTTAAAGAGTTAGTGGTGATCAGAGTTAGCTCAAAATGAAAGTTGCCTGTTCCTTTCCATACAACCAAAATTTTCCTCTTTCACTAAAAATTAAAACGTATCGTAGAGAGTTGTGAATTAATTAATTAATTTAGAAATCTCTTTGCTGGATTCCTCGCATGTTTTGTATTCTGGTAAAAAAAAATTACACTGTATGTTACGTCTTTGTTTATTAGGCGAATCGAATTTTAATTAGTGAATGCATATTTTAATTAGTCAATATTTTGCTGAGAATATAAACACTCTTTCTTATTTTAGTTACTGTTAATGGATGGTAGATTGGTTTATCCCCTTGATAAGTCGATTCATCTGCTATCCGTAACAATAACTGGTTTTTCAATACTTAAAAAGTTTACTTTTGATTTTGGCATTTTTGAGATTTAGTTTTTCCTTTACTGTGTTTAAAGCATGGAGGACTGAAAATTCTATAATTTTTTTTTTAAATTCTGAAAAATACCTTTTCAATAATATTTTTAAATTGAATTTCCGTTGCTTGGAGATGTAATATGGAGAGTTTTCTTTTTAAAATTTATAGTGAATTATTGCTTTATTACTTTGCAGCTTTAGCGCAAATCTTAGGCTTATCAATTTACTTTTAATTACTTTCATTATGAAAATAAAGTTATAAGGTGTTTCTCCCACCTTCTCGGCATGCCTTCGGGGTGCAGTGGTCAGCACGCTCGACGCGTATTCGAAAGGTGTGTGGTTCGAGCCCCGGGGGGGTCATTGCTCCTTTTTTCCATCTCTCCTGCTTCCAAATAACCTAATGTCTCTACAGTGGCGCCCGAACTAAAAAAGGTGGTGGATGATGATTCTCCAACACCGGGATTTGGCAATTGGGTCCCCTAATCCCCAATTGCTCTTTAAAAGGGGAAGTATATAAAGTATTTCGCCCACCTTCATCGCATGCCTTCCTGATGTAGTGGTCAGCACGCTCGATGCATATTCGAGAGGTACGTGGTTCGCGCCCCGGCGAGGGCATTGCTCATTTTTCACGTCTCCTGCTTCCAAATAACCTAATGTCTCTAAAAAGTTAACTTTGTCATTATGTAAAATTAAGTAGTGTTCTCTTAAATTCAAAATTCCTGAACATTCCTTAACGTTCAGCAATTAAAAGAAACAAATTATGGTGACTTTCTTCTGAGAACTTGCGAGGTAATGTGGAAGTGTCCGACAAAAAATCTGTTGCATCGAATCTCGATTTTATTTTCATATTGACCGAATAATTGTGTAAAGACTATGGTTTGATTTCAGAATCTTCTCTGAGCTAGGACAAGTATTTTACAGCTGCTGGCTTTAGATAATTTCTGCCGCGGATGATGGCTTTTTTTTTTAGAGTTCTGAACTTCATTTACGAGTCTGTTGTCAGCATATTAACAGAAATGCATAGTTGCACTTTCTTTTCTGGTTTTACGCTTCCACAGCTGTCTTATCTTTTTTTGCGACGTTTCGCATCGTGCTTATGCATGTTGAATATTATTATTTGCAAGTCGCACATGATTTCTGCTGATGTGTTTGGAGGAAAAGACGTTTGAAACAACAATTATGCAGACTTAGGATTTTAGTACTGTACTGACAATGTATAATCTATTCACTATTCATCTATACCTTAAACCTTAACTGGAGGGTAATGAAGCATTTTGAACAGTTAAGGGATTATCTAGTAAATATTTCTTGTAAATATTAGTAAAAATGTATGTTTAATACTGAATTATTTCCTTTTACTAATAAAGGGCCAACTCTTTTCAAAAGTCTCAATTATAGCCCGAATTGAGTGAAAAATTTTAATCTTTTTATCCTTTTCCTTAACTTATTGGCCAGTATTTAGTACGTTTTATTACACATCTTAAATTCAGTTTTAATATAATTAAATATTACAATACTTTTTACTTTCATAAAATTTTTTTTTATTTATCTAAATTAAAATTCAAAAATACTTCTTAAATTAAATTTACTAAAAAATTATTACAGTCCTTAGTAATTTGCAACCATTTTTCACATTACAACAGTTTGTTTTTTCACATTTTTACATTACTACACAGTTAGATTTAAAAAAAAAATTTTAAGCTACAGAACACACTTTTTACATTACATATAGTTTGCAGCATAATTTTAAATAGTTTTTTAAATGGTCTTACATACAGCAGCTTATCACTCAACTTTACCTTTTACTAGCGCCCTCTTTTATACATAGAAGGAACGCTACTTTACATCACTTTGTAGAGACATTAGGCATTTTTTTTTTCGATGCAGAAGAGGGGAAAAATTAGCAACGCCTTCGCCGGGAATCGAACCACGGACCTCTCGATTACGCGTCGAGCATGCAGACCACTACACCACGAAGGCATGCGAAGAAGGCGGGAGGAATACCTTATATACTCCTCCCTTTTAAAGCGCGACTGGGCTTTTGGGGACCCAATCGCCAAATCGCAATGGTGGAGAATCATCATCCACCACCTTTTTAGTTCGGGCGCCAGTGTAGAGACATTAGGTTATTACGGAGTAGGAGAGTAGTGTGAAAGTGACAGTTCAGCAACAGGATCTCAAACTCGCAGGCGGATTGCGGATGAGCCCGGAAGCAGGTGAGGCGGTGCAAGTTGGAAGGCGGATTGACGCGGTGCAAGGCCAGAGGCGGATTGCGGATGAGCAAACTAACTGATAAGGAGGAGAGTTGTAGGAGTCTGAATTTAGCTGATAAGGTGTCGTCACACTTTGATAAGAGATTATATTTTTGTTGATTTTCCAGCAGTAATTTCTAATTTTAGGATTTTTTTTCCTTTGTATTTTTCTTCGTCTTTGCTAGGCATATAATGGTTATTTCCTATGTTCTCTAAACGCCTGGAATTTAATGACTGGCAGGTAGATGTAAATTTTTAATTTTTGCCCTATATTTCAAGAATTATAATGTCCTATGCACCCTTAGTTTTAACGTATGCCTTACAATTTTTTATTTCATCAGAGCATATTAATTTTCCTTTATCTTAATTACATTACTCATTTTACACAGGACGTTCTTCATATCTTTTAACCATATACTCGTAATTTTATTTCACTTATTAAGTTTTAGGAGTGTAATTATTCAGATATACATTTTAATTTATCATATGATTTTAATTTTAGATCCAATTTTAACTTTTTTTCCTTCTTTCTAACCTTCGTAATGTTTAATGTACTACAATTTATAACTTATTTGTTATATTTTACGAGCGTAATTATTGAAATATATGTTTCTATTTATTATATCATTTAATTTTATATATAATTTCAATCTTTTTTTCATACTTTCTAACATTTGCGATCTTCAACATATTATATATTTTAACTTATTTCTGATATTTTCTGATCGTTTACATGACCTTCACTTAATTTAGATGTAAATTTTT